>JAJKFI010000026.1:2284466-2296260 GCA_029204185.1 Lerista edwardsae
CACACACACACACACACACACACACACACACACACACACACACACACGTGCTTTTTCCAAGATGGTCAGCCATTCGTGGCTGACCAAAACGTCACACAACATTTTAATAACACTATAGTGCGAGCCTCTTTTAGGTACTTCAAAGACAAGCCTGGGTGAGACAGACTGCAAGAAGCCATTACTACAACAACAGCATTTCTTTCCTTCCGAACTAATACCTACTTAATTCGGAGATGTCTGGTCTAACACCCTGGAATGCAATTGGCACCAGCTAGGTGCTTTTATGGCCGTAGGGATCACCTGGTTTTTTTCCAAAATCCTGAGTTAAAATTAAAATTAGCCAGCAAAAATATAATAGCCATGGGGGCTGGGTGATGCAATCACCACTCCATGCTGCCAAGGAGGCAGAGGAAATTGAGCTAGGAAGAGCTGAACCCTCTGAAGCCAAGCCTTCTGCCATTCCAAAAGAAAGGGGGAAAGTTACCATTACCATTGAAAGGATTAGGCATATCCCTCCATCCCCTTCACCTTCTGCCAGTTTCGGAGGCTGAGATCAATCAATCAATCTATCGTATTTTTATACCGCTTTTCAACACAAGTTCACAAAGCAGTTTACAGGCAAATAGTAATAATGAAGTTAAATGGCTCCCTGTCCCAAAAGGGCTCACAATCTAAAAAAGAAAAAAAAAATTCAGACCACCACCAGCAACAGCCACTAGAAAGACACTGCGCTGGGGTGAAGAGGGACAATTACTCTCCCTCTGCTCAATATAAGAGGAGCACTACTTGAAGGGAAAGAGATCCCATTAACTCACTCAAAAAATCCATGATCAGAACCATTTGGCTGCTCATTCACTTAGTCTGGAGAGGTTCTTTTGGTGCCATCGACTTTGCTTTATAGCACCCTGAGTTGTTGGGTGTCATCTGCAAGATGGACTGTCTTGCTGTTCATCCTTAACTGCAGGGCATTTGTAAACAAGCGGAAAAACACCGGCCCCAAAACAGATTCTTACAGGACCCCACTTTTTGCTTCTCTCCGCTGTGAAAATTCCTATTTATTCTCACTCTCTATTCTCATCCGTCACCAGTCCATAAAAGGGCATTTCCTTGGCGGGTGACTGTAAGCTTTATGAAAGTCTATACATTGTCAATGAGATTGCCTTGATCTGCACGTCTGTTGGCACTCTCAAAGAACTCTAGGGCAGTGGTTCTCAAACTTTTTGCACTGGGACCCTTTTTAGAATGGCACTCATGTCGGGACCCACCAGAAGTGATGTCATGGCCGGAAGTGACATCATCATGCAAGAAATGCCCTCACTGTGATGCAATCAAATGACATTCCTGGAATTTAAACTGGCCTTCATTTTTTAAAAGCCTTCATTTGAAAACTCAAACTGGTAACACTCACAAAAAGAATATAGCAAGAGTAAGGTCTGCAGCTTCCAAGATGGCTGCTCCTAGCTTTCCATGACCTACCAAGTGGGTCCTGACCCACAGTTTGAGAAACACTGCTCTAGAAGGTTACTAGGGCTGAAATCACCCAGAAAACATGCTGATTCTCCTTTTGCAAGGTTCATGTTCCTCTACGCTCGATAATTTTAGCTTTAATTGTGTTTTTCCACCAGTTTACCTGGAGCAGGTGCTAAGCTGACCAGCCTGTAATTTCCTGAATTCCCCATGGATTCCCTTTTAAATATTGGTGTTGCACTGGCTACCTTCCAGTCCTCTGGAATGGAGACTGACTTAAAGAACAAATTACATTGTTTGTTAGAAGATCAGCAGTTTTATATTTGAGTTCTTGAAAAACTCTTGGATAGATGCCATCTGGACCCAGGGATTTGTTAAGTTTTAATTTGTCAATAGATTCTTAAATCTCATCACGTTTGACTCAGGTCTTCAAGGTTGAACTCCTTGTATTGAGAAGATTGAACTCCTTGAGAAGTTCAAATTGGGCATGGATATTTGCCCTACATCTTCCAGGGCAATGGCAGATGCAAAGAACTTGTTCATCTGCTCTGCAATATCCACATTCTTTTTAAACCTTCCTTTTTATTCTCTTGTTTAATGGTCCAACTGCTATGCCTCTTTGGCAGGTTTCCTGCTTTCAACTTATTTAAACAAGCTTTTGTTGTTTGCCTTGCTGTTCTTAGCTATGCAGTCTTCATATTGTTTCTCTGCCATCTCTTATTGAAAGCTTGTATTTATTTTGCCAGCGTTCATGTTCCTTTTCATTCTTCACACTTAAGCAGGACTTCAACATCCTGAAGGATGCTTTACTGACTTTTCTAGCTTCCTTGACATCATGCTTTAGCCATGCTGGCATCCCCCTGGACCCGATCGTGCCTTTGCAGTGATTTACGTTCTTCTTCTTGTTCAGTCGCTAAGTCGTATCCGACTCTTCGCAACCCCCTGGACCACAGCACGCCAGGCCTCCCTGTCCTCCACTAGTTTCCGGAGTTCGCCCAATTTCATGTTCATCGCTTCGGTGACACTGTCTAACCATCTCATCCTCTGCCGCCCCCTTCTCCTTTTGCCTTCAATCTTTCCCAGCATGAGGGTCTTTTCTAAAGACTCCTTTATGTTCTAGTTGAGCTTTAGTTTTGTGGTTGTCAATAATATCCATGAACTCTGGAGACTTGGCACTGTTGGCTTTCCGTTTTAGTTTCTTTTCTTTTAGTAAACTTCCCTCCCCCACCCCACATTTTTGAGAAGTCCAATCTTTTGAAGTCAAAAGTATCTGTTTTTGGATTTTCTTGGACACTTGCCAGTTAAATATATGTTGAAATGGATGGCGCTACGGTCACTGTTCCACACTGGTTCAACAACAATTACATCTCACACTAGACCCTGGGCACCATATAAGATTAAGGGCGCAATCCTAACCAACACTCCGGCACCAGGGTAAGGGCAATGCAGCTCTGCGGTGAGGGAGCACATTCCCTTACCTTGAAGAGGCCTCTGTGACTACCACCACCCCAACTGAGGATGCAGCACATGCCCCATTGGCACAGCTATGTCAGTGCTGGGAAGTTGGCTTAGGATTGTGTCCTAAGACTTCCTCACCACCCCCATCCCCCAAAGTTGGTTCCAAGACTCATTTAGTGCATTTAGATGTTTTTTCGCTTGTCAGGGCTGAAAGACAGATTTATCCCGTCTATGTGAAAGTAATTGAAATCGGTCATTGCTAGAACACTTTTTTCCTTTTGAAAGTCTTCTTAATGTATTTCTCCAAGAAGGTCACCCTCAGAGTTTTGAGCAAGACAGCATACCCCCCCAGTACTGAATTATTATTTTGGACTGGGATTTCCCTCTACAGTGTTTCTGTGGAGGAATCTGCTCCTCTGTGTTTTCTAATCTGTTGGAATTGATTGCCTCTAACACCCTTCATCAAAGCTATGACACTCCATCGCGCCCTTCCTTGCCCTCTCTGCAGATTTGGCTTCCTCAAATAACCTCATCCCACTGGTTGCCTCCATTCCACCAGCCTCCTGTATGCGCCATCTACGTTCTGCTTTGCCACTAAGTGCTCCAGCTCCAGTTGTGGCTCAGGGTCTACTGGCATTTACATATAAGTAGCGGCATCACGTAGCCGGAACGCTGGGCGGGAGGAACGGGTGAGCGGTAGCCCGCCCGTTGCGTACCGCTCCATTTCGCCGTCTTCCCCGCTCCCGCGGAGCGGTGCGCAACAGGCGGGCTGCTGCTCACCCGTTCCTCCCGCCCAGCGTCCCAGCTGCATGACTCCGCTGCATATAAGCCTACGTTGTGAGCGCAATTCTGTTAGGCTGGCACAGTTAGGCCAGTAAAGTCTGGCTGGCAGAAAGGACACCATAAAGTATGTTTGGACCACTCCCAGATTCAGGGCGCAATCCTACCCAGCACCGGAATGGCAAGGCTGGCTGGCCGGCCAGCACCATATCAGGCACTGGGTTAGGGAGGGTGGAGCCTCCCCACGGCAAGGGAACGTTCGTTGCCTTACCATAAGGGAGGCTCCAGCCTCCCCTATGCGTTCCTCAGATCTGCACCCACTAAAGAGCGGGCGCAGATCCGAGGAGACCGCGCGGCCCGAATCGGGGCCACGCAGCCTCTCCAATGGGTCTAGGATCTGGCCTTATGGCTGCATCCGTGGCCCGCCCATGTCCCGCCCTCGACCCACCCACATTCCGCCCTCCTCCTGCCAATCCCTGAAGTGCACTGTCATGGCGCCTCCCTTGCGCTGGCAGCTTCAGCTGACGCAAGGGAGGCGCTGTGCGGGCGCTACAGGACTACCGGGTGTTGTGCCGACGCTGTCTGAACTACAGGATTGCGCTGCCTGAGAGGCCAGCACACAAACGTGCACCCTCCTCCCTGACTCTGAGAGTGGTCCAAACACACTTTACATTGGCCCATGTGCCGGCCAAATTTTGCTGGCCTAACTGTGCCGGCCTCATTCCAGGTTAGGATTGTGCGCTGTGTCATCTTCCAAATTTCCTGTTTGTCTTTTGAGCTTTACTGAGGAAGTCTTGTTTTACATGCCCCTGTAAACAGCACATGCAGGAAGCACAATCTGGATTGGAGCAGTAGAAGGTTTAAATCCTTTGCATTTGAATTGGCTCCTCTTCCACCTCCCTTATAAAGGGAACCTATGAGAGCTCTCCTTCCAGGACAAATAGTGGCTACAGGAACTGGTGGTGATCCAGACTGTGAAAGTGGTAGGGGTGAAGGGCTAACGTCCCCCTTCCCATATACCAGGAGCTCAATCCCCATGCAAAAGCGCTCTTTACAACAGGGGGTGTGGATGGGACAAGCACATTAGCTGAAATGATATCATAAGAACATATGAATATAAGAAGAGCCCTGCTGGATCAGGCCAAAGGCCCATCTAGTCCAGCTTCCTGTATCTCACAGTGGCCTACCACCTGCCTATGGGAGTTCAGTAGACAACAAGATGCCTGCATCCTGCTGCCACTCCCTTGCACCCGGCACTCTGAAGTAGCCTACTATTAACATTAAGGAGGTTCCACCACCCATCATGGCCTATAGCCCACAATGGACTTTTCCTCCAGAAATCTGTCCAATCCCCTTTTAAGGGCACCTAGGCCCAGATGCCATCACCACCTCCTTTGGCAAAGAATTCAACAGATTAATTACCCACTGGATAAAAAAAGTATTTCCTTTTATCCATTCTAATTCTCCCAGCACTCAATGTCATATAAGTCCCTCATTAGATCATTACATAGACGGGTTACGAAAACAGCCAATAATCTATCAAAATGATCCCAGTTCTAACACAGAAGGCAGCTGCCAACTTAAGCCTTTCAAGTGACACTGGGTCCTTTCATGCAGGCTGGTTAAACATATAATTGACTGAGCCGAAATGGAAAATTACCTCTTTGGACTTCCGGTGCCAGTCTTTGTTTTCCTCTCCACCCTGGTCTTTGATCTCCTCCTCTGCAATGCCAGCCTGGTTGGTGTACGTGATGGCGCGCCAGTCTCTAGGGGAGTTGGAAATGCTTGCTATCTTGGATTCTGTGGCGCTGTTCTCCTCCGTCAGCGACCTCGAAGACCTCCTGGTGAATAAGCTTTTCTTCAAGGCTTTGACTCGAAGGCTTTCGCTGTTACTGCCGCTGGCATCTGAACAACACCAGTCCGGATTATTCTCCAGCTTGCTACCATGTGCAGAATTGTGACACGAAAACAGCCTTGGGGAGGTACTTTCTTCCGACTGAGCTTCACTCGTCAACGAATTAAGATCCAGTTGCACGCTTGTTTTCTCCGGCTGCTGCATCTTCAGATCCAACTTGTTCAGCTTCCCCAGGACCTGGGAGATTTCATCCCGGACACTCGAGAGAGACTCCAGTTTCTTTTCAATTTCCCCAATCCTCAGGACTAGTTTGCAGACGCTGGTTTTCAGTTCATCGTCTGCGCGGCCGATTTCCAACCGAGATGCTTTGTCCAGCTTGTTGCCCGAATTCCCATTGGAAATCTTAGCTAAGTGATGTTCTGGGGAGCTTTCGCAGTCCGATTTGTGTATCTGAGACAGCGAACCAGTGCTGTTGTAACACGATGAATGCATCACTCCGGTGGACCCACAGATGCTCATGTCATCCAGAAATCTGAAGATATCACTGATGTCATCACTGACAATTTCAGAGTCATCGTCCGAGTGCTTAAGAGAATGTGGCTCGCCATACTTATTCTGGGCCATCTCTTTGCACTTCTTGTGTTCCAACCCTTGGTGCTCTGTCTGTGTCCCAACACTGTTCGTTTTGTCCACACTCAGGAGCTGAGTGGAGGTGCAATTAATACTTTTGTCCTTAAACTTTCTGATGGGTTCGTGCTTCTCAATTTCTAAAATGGGAGGGATTTCTTTGGGCTTGTGTCCATTCGGTTTCACTGAATAGCTAGGCTGCATCGTTGATGGCTGGTCCTTTGGGTTGAGGTACGGTGGATGTCTCTCTGTGGAGGGAAAATTGGGAGGCTGATTGTTCGAACCCTGATACCGCGGTTTTTCTTCTGACGGTTTCCGGTTTAAAAAAGATCTTTCAAAATCGGGTACTTCTTCAGTATTTAAACTCCAGCTTTTGGCAGGCCATGGAGTTTGTTTACTCGGTTTTCCCAACCACCGTTTTGTTTCTTGCGAGCCAAGTATGGTTGTTGGGCCAAAGTACGTCGAAGCTTGAAGGTCATCTAAGCTTTCGTGTTTGACGCGCCTTTTTTCAGGTACTGGGGAATAAATGGGGTTTAGGAACTGGCTGCTGTAGGGCATCTCAAAGCTGTGGTTGAAGAACGCCTGCTTGGAGGTGTCCTTCCTGCTTGGCGGCTCTGCCAGTTCATCTTCTTTGCCAGTGGGCGATAACAAGTTGGGCGAGATGGTCAGAAGGTTGTGGAAGTCCTCCTTGAAGATGTTGCGCTTCTGTATGCAGGACTGCATGACAAAGGGCTCGTCGTTGGAAATGAAGGCTTCCTTGATGTTGGTGCTGATGGGCAACGAGTCCTGATCTGATATGGACTCCGTCTCAATGTTCATTGGGAAGTAGGTGCTCTGCATCTCGCAGGGGGGAGAGCTGCCCATGGTGTACGAGGCCAGGGCTTGCAACCGATCGAGGGAAGCTGCACGGCCTTTCATCTCCATATTGACCCCAAGCAAGAAGTTCGGCTCAGAAGCAGGTACAAATTGCGGACAGTCCTTGCAATCCCCCTTCCTGCATTTGGACGACCTCCTGCTGGAGTAGCCCCTGCTGAATTCTCTGTCTCGTATTTCACAGTTCGGCACGCAGTCAACCATATTGCAGACTTCCGTGTCTGACCGGCAGGAATCCAACGATTCCTTCTTCCTCACTTTTTCGCGGGCCACGGGAAGCTTTTCCTTGGCCAAGCCTCCGTTCATCTGTATGAGGTTGAAGATCGTCACAATGTCCGCTGCCACCATTATCTTCTTGGACTGCTGATTGTTCACGGTGCACCTCATTTTGTCTTTGAACAGAGTGGCAGGGAAATTAGGGTCCAGGCAGGCAGTGTAAAAGAGCACACTCCTGAGCTTGGCCAGCTGGGACAAATCAAACCTGGTGCACAACGATTTGCAGAGATCCTGGTAGGACACTGTGTTCTGCTTGGTGTCCAGTTCCTCCAAAATGTTCACAAGGAACAATGAAGAATCCTGGTTGGTCTCCATGGCTGGGATGGAAATCAAACTCTGGGCTTGACCTCGAAGTTTTTATTCCCGTTCTAAATGGATAGGCAACAGAAAACGAAATATATTTTAACACAAGCCTGCTCACATAACGCATAACCACTGTCTACTTCTATCGCAGCATGTCCATTCTTGAAGCTCTCTATTTCTCATCACTGGAGCACAACAGAGAAATATAAGATGGAAAACTAGCTTCAGGAAGTCAGGACATACTCTTGTAGTTGGCAGGGAAGACATTGAGAGCACAATCCTAACCTAGAGCTAGGCTGGCACAGTTAGGCCAGCAAAGTTTGGCTGGCACAAAGGCCACCATAAAGCACGTTTGGACCACTCTCGGAGTCAGGGGGGGATGGCTCATGTCTGTGTGCTGGTCCAAACATTCTTTACGGTGTCCCTTGTGCTGACCAAACTTTGCTTGCCTAATTTGTGCCAGCCTAACTCCAGGTTAGGATTGCGATCTGTGCTGTGGGTCATGCTCAATGTGAAAGAGAGCATGGTAGGGGCAGTGGAGAGAAAAAGGGGAGAGTACAGGCAAAAGTAAGAGGATTGCCCTATACTTCTCTCTGGCTTCTGCAATCCCTATATGAAATATCACAGGGGGTGGCCCTGGCCATGCTGTTAGATAGGAACGAAGTGAGACCAGAGAGGGTGGGCTTAGCAGCCATGTTTTTATACTCAAAATGCTGATTCCAAGCATTTCAGATTGCTTTGTGCGTAGTAAAAACTTACGAAAATAAAACCGTGTGATCGTGGAGTTATAATAAACAAATAAATTCCAAGGTTTAATTCCGCATAATTATAAACTGGAAGGCGGGAAAAAACGTGTAAACGGGAAGGGGGGAAAAAGGAGGGGGGGAAATTACATACCGATGTAATGTGAATACATGAACCTTTCCGTGGAAATTAAATCCCTTTTTTCGTAAAGCGATTCGCACACCCGTATGCAGAACACGCAGGCATGATTTAAAAAGTTGATATTAACTTTTACACACGGACAGGGAGATTTTTATTCGAGAATCCGCGGCAATCCTCCTTCGCGGCGATGATCTGAGTCAGCCATATTGTTAGACCAGACCCGTGCGTCGGCCATATTAGTTGACCAGACCACGGGACCAGACCTTGGACCAGACCATGGCGTCGGCCATATTGGTTGACCAGACCGGAAGTTTCAAGAATATGACGTCATTTCGTCTCCATGTTTATTATAACTCCATGAAATGTCACTGGCAATTTCCTATACGCTCAAGATTGCTTGCGCACTTTTGCTGTGTTCCATGCCAGGCAATCTCTATTTCTTTCATCCAAGCTCAGAGCAACCTGATGCGAGAGGCCACTGTGGAACGGTCCAGAATTCAAGAGATCTGGAGCTTTGAGCTGTATGCGAAACAGGAAATTGTACTATCTCCAGATCGCCTCTGTAAATCCTTTTGAACTCTTTGAGAGTGGATAGAACTACGTGCCTTACTGACAGCAGCAGGCCTGGTAACAACATCGTACTGGAAGGAAAGTTATCGGGACTACAGGAATAGCTGCCTGCAGGGATCAGAGCTCTAAGAACCGTGCCAGATTTCCACCCTCAAAAACTGGGGGAGGGGGCCTGAAAAGATGAATGAACTCCCCTTTATTTATATATACCGTACTAACATTTCTATGCAACTTTTTGGCTAGAGAGGGCCCTCTAAGAGTCACACAATAATATAAAATGCAATTATTTTTTTAAGAGACCAAGATTAAAAAAACTAAGCAGCAATAACCACAATAAAACAACATCTAGCATCAATCATCCATGCAGAGAATTCTGAACTGAATTTGGACCATTCTAAACTGAAAGCCTGCCAGAGTAAGCCAGTCATAAGAACATCAGATGAGCCCTGCTGGACCATACCAAAGGCCCTTCTTCTCCAGCTTTCTGTATCTCACAGCGGCCCACCAGATGCCTCAGGGAGCACACAAAACCAGGTGCCTGCATCTTGTTGCCACTCCCCTGCATCTGGCATTCTGAGGTAAATTTCTGAGGTAAACTTTGGAGGTAAATAAAATAGAATTTGCTATCCTGTCTGTGGGGAGGGAGTTATAGTAACTTGGAACCCAATTGGGGCCTTAAGAACACAAGAAGAGCCCTGCTGGATCAGGCCAAAGGCCCATGTAGTCCAGCTTCCCGTATCTCACAGTGGCCCAACGGATGCCTCAGGGAGCACACGAGACAACAAGATGCCTGCCTCTCGTTGCCACTCCCCTGCATCTGGCATTCTGAAGTAGCCTACTGCTAATGTTAGGAACCCATCATGGCCTATAGGCCTATAGCTTATGGCCTATAGTCATCAATGTTAGTATGGTGGTTACAATGGAAGGGTCCAGACAAGCCTCCTGAGGGAGGGCATATAGAGTCCTGGTGCCACAACTAAGGATGCAATCCTAACCTGGAGTTAGGCCAGCAAAGTTTGGCTGGTACAAGGGATACTTCCCTGGTCAATTGTTTTTCCCACCCTCTAGTACGTCCTGATATGGAGAATTGGGTCTAGCTTTCATTCCTGTTCACTCTTGGTGTTCTCGTTCATGTTTAATTTGTTGTTGTTTCAACATGTTGTTTTAATGTGTTTTACTTATTATGTTTTACTTATTATGGTTACATTGTATTTTGTTTTGTTCTCTGTAAGCCGCTTTGGGCATTTGCATAGGAAAGTGGGGGGGGGGCGAAGATTTAGCCGACAGGGTTAATGCCTCCGCTTGCCCGAAGATAACAGATGAAGATCTACCGGAAGTCTCTGTGAGCGGCAGACCTTGCAAAACTGCGGCTGATTAAAAGCTGAGTTCCAGCTGCCTCATGTGAGGGGGAGTGTGCTGGTCAGCTGCGTCTCTGGGGGAGCAGGGAAGCCTCTTATCAGCCAGCAGAAGACAGACGGGTGGCTAAGAAAGAAGGCTAAATCCAGAAAGATCCATCTGTATGAGTCTTGTTCTTGAAAGATAGAACGTTTCTGCAAATTGTAAAAACCTTCGGGTTTGTGAATAAAAGTCTGCCTATGTAAACCACCTTGAGTTACAGTCATTAGAGAAATCTAGTGATCTTAAGAAATAATAATAATAATAATAATAATAATAATAATAATAATAATAGGATTTATATACCGCCTTTCTTAGGTCACCAGATTCTTAAGCTGTTTCTTAGGCCAACAGCCACAAGAAAGGCGGTATATAAATATTACTATTACTATAAATTCTTCAAATAAATAAATAAATAAATAAAGTATGTTTGGACCACTCTCGGAGTCAGAGAGGCCAATACACAGATGTGCGCCATCCTCCCTGACTCTGAGAGTGATCCAAATGCGCTTTATGGTGGCCCTTGTGCCAGCTAAACTTTGCTGGCCTAACTGTGCCAGCCTAATTCCAGGTTAGGATTGCACTCTAAGAATGCCCCCTCCCACATACCCACACAGTTCCTTCCCCCACACTTGCAAAGGCACATCAGCCTGCTCCCTCAGCACCCATTCTGCATGGGATGCTTTTCACACACAGGGTGAAGCAAAACGTACTCCTGTTCCACAATAGTGTGCTGCTAGCCAGACCAGCAACCGCTTGCAGAACGAAAACAGCTGGAGATGTCTCCAGCAACGGAGTCAAGCCACACACTGCAAGGAGAAAATGATCTGGGAAGCGCCGTCTGCAGCAGGTGGTGCTGAACTGCTCTCCGAAAATAACGAGGTGCAGAAGATGCTACTTTTTCCCTGAACTGCACTGGAATTAACCCTTAAAATGTGAGCATGTCAGCCCAATTCTAGGGTGCCAGGCTCCCACAGGAACTGCTGTGCCAAAACGGCCACTACTGCATCCTATGGACATTGCAGCAGCTGTAGGAGGCTGCCAATGGGCCTCCTCAAGTCTGCACAGCTATTTTGCTGCTGGAGCACTGGCTGGTCTGACTGCCTGTGCTGAGGTGCAACACTGACTGTCGTGGCCCCAGCCCTGCCACTCCCTTCTCACTGGGTGCCATAAATGACCTTTATGGGAATGTTTACGACACCTGGAGCCAGCGCTGAACAGCAGTGCCGGTGATACAAGCCCATGGGATTGGGCGCTCTGTGTGTGTGTGTGTGTGTGTGTGTGTGTGTGTGTGTGTGTGTGTGT
>JAJKFI010000026.1:2296270-2337723 GCA_029204185.1 Lerista edwardsae
TGTGTGTGTGTGTGTGTGTGTGTGTGTGTGTGTGTGTGTGTGTGTGTGTGTGAGAGAGAGAGAGAGAGAGAGAGAGAGAGAGAGAGAGAGAGAGAGAGAGAGAGAGAGAGAGAGAGATTTAGTCGAGAGGGTTAATGCCTCCATTTGCCTGAAGATAAGAGCTGAAGATCCGAAGGTCTCCAGCTCGGGACTGCCGGAAGTCTCTGTGAGCGGCAGACCTTGCAAACTGTGGCTGATTAAAAAAGCTGAGTTCCAGCTGCCTCGTGGGAAGAGGAGTGTGCTGGTCAGCTGCGTCTCTGATGAGAGCAGGGAAGCCTCTTATCAGCCAGCAGAAGACAGACGGGCGGCTAAAGAAAGAAGACTAAATCCAGAAAGATCCATCTGTATGAGTGTTGTTCTTGAAAGATAGAACGTTTCTGTATAATTGTAAAAACCTTTGGGTTTGTGAATAAAAAGTCTGCCTATGTAAACCACTAGAATATTAGAGTAATCTAGTGATCTTAAGAAAGGCGGTATATAAATATGAGCATTATTATTATTTTTGAGAGAGAGAGAGAGAGAGAGAGAGAGAGAGAAGTAAACAATTTCCTCGTGTTCTTGCTCAGGAGTTCTGTGTTGACTAAAAAGCTTACATCAAAAGATGCTGATGCAACAAAGCAAATCCTCTTATCTATTCTGTGCCAGCTTCCAAACGAAGCACGTTATGGCTGTTCAATTAACAATAAAGGGAACACTTTGTCTTTGAAGAGAGATCTGTCTCTCCCAGATTCAATTTTCTCAACCAAAACAGAGCAATCCTACCGCAGCATGTAAACACACATGGGGTCTCACCTTGTAATTTGCCCAAGTCTAAAGGTTGGGGTCTTTGGATGAACTGCAGGCTTACCACAGATTAATCCTTTTGTGACCTCTACCAAATCACGTTGAATATCCCATATTCCTTACATTAAGGTGGGGGGGGGAAAAAAAACCGCCTAGCTGTTGAAAGTGCAGACTGGAGCATTAATCATTCTGTTTTACCTTTTCCTAAGCAATGAGATTCTTTTGCTTTCCCAGTCTCTCTCCAGAAAAGGCGAACAAACAATTCTACAAAACATTACTCCTGTTCACAACTGTGCAAGTAGGAAAATGGCCTGAAGCACACAGATTAGACATAATCTATCCAGGTCCATATTTTATGATCACAGAATTTGAAATCTGCACTTAGAGATTTGAGGGTTTTATTGCAGAATTCTGGCGCTGCAATATAATTGCACACCGACAATAGACAGCTAAGAGGATGGCATTGGAAATTGTAATAGACAACCAATTCCCATGCAGATTTTATACCAATTTGCCTGAAGCATATGGAGATAGCATATGGAGATACTGGGTTTGAAGTCCCAAGGTCTTAAAGGTGATGGCTTTAATCAATTTTCCTTTTCATGGTTACTTAAAGTTTTGATGGGCAATTTCAATCAGAGCAACTGTGCAGCAGACAAAGGGTTAAGCCTTTAATCCAATCCAAACTAATATGCCCTCCTTCCTAGTGGTTTTTGTTTTAAGTCAGTGGCTCTCAAATGTTTTAGCACCAGGACCCACTTTCTGGAATGGCACTCGTGTTGGGACCCAACAGAAGTGATGTCGTTAATCTGGAAGTGATGTCACGGCCAGAAACGACATTATCAAGCAGGAAGTACCATCATAGTGATGTAATCAAATGACACCTTGGGAAGGCAAACTGGCATTCCTGAACTGAAGCAATTGCACAACCCTGAAACATCCCTGACAGAAAGCAAGATGAGGACAAACGTATTACGTAAAAGCATTGAACTAAAAACAAAATAAAAAATGCTCACTTGAAAATTCTAACTGCTTACACTCGTAAAAGGAATACAGCAAGAGTAAGGTCTGCAGCTTCCATGGTGATGGCTCCCAGCTTTCTAAGACCCACCTGACATCAGGCTGTGACCCATCAAGTGGGTCCTAACCCACAGTTTGAGAGAGACTGTTTTAAGTCATAGACATCAAGAAATCTGGACAAGGTTAATCTCACATCCCATCTAGTTTGGCACTTACACATGCACAGAAATCAACAGGGTCAACAAAGGAGTTCTGCTAGGTCTCCACTTTTGTTTTTGCTTATATATTCATCAATACCCTCTTGCACCACCACTTTAAGAGACCACTATCAAGGGGATCGCCAGTATCCTGCCCTTCACCTTGTCAGGATCTGCAACTTACAAAAGAGTCCAACCAGAGTCCACCTGAATTTCTGACAGTCTGATCTCATTCACCAATGATGGAAGCAAATGCCATCAATGACATGTTACTTCCAAATAACAAATGCTGGGATTTTTTTTCTAGGGGTGATACAGGTGGGCTTAGAGCTCCTTTTTCCAAAATGTAGGGAAGTCACTATGTTGACCAGCTGCAGAAAAAGCTGCAGCTTTTGGCCATGGGCATCCCCGATGTTAGAAGGAAGTCGGCACCACTGGATGTCTGCATCCCCTGCATCTGGCACTCTGAAGTAGCCTACTACTAACGTAAGGAGGTTGCACCACCCATCATGGCCTATACCCCACAATGGACCTTTCCTCCAGAAATCTGTCCAATCCCCCTTTAAAGGCACCTAGGCCAGATGCCATCACCACCTCCTGTGGCAAGGAGTTCTACAGATTAATTACCCCCTGGGTAAAAAAGTATTTCCTTTTAGCCGTTCTAACTCTCCCAACCCTCAATTTTAGTGGATGTCCCTTGGTTCTGTGTGTGTGTGTGTGTGTGTGTGTGTGTGTGTGTGTGTGTGTGTGTGTGTGTGTGTGTGTGTGTGAGAGAGAGAGAGAGAGAGAGAGAGAGAGAGAGAGAGAGAGAGAGAAGAACATCCCTCTATCTATCCCACGTATAAGGGCCAGCTCTGATTTCTATCCTCACTGTTGCAATGGGGTAGAACTCATAAGAGTTCACTTTGTCAGATCAACCCCTAAGCCTTCTGTTTCAACAGGCGTACCTAATCCATCATCAGACCTTTCTGGACCTCTTGCATTTTCTGGCCTTTTGCTCCCACACTCATTTATTTATTCCCCACATTTCTATTCCACTTTCCCCCACACGGCACCCCAGGTAACGAACCCCAGTCTTAAAATGCAACAGTGTACCCAATTAAGTTCATAAAACCGCATCCAGAATATACCTGCTGACTAACGAGTGTACTTTGTGCCTTTCAGTCTAGAGAAACATCTGCCAGGACACGCCTCTGTTCATTCCCAAGGACTCTCTGCTGTTAAGGTGAATCAGGCTGGATACGAGATCGGCTCAGAAGAAGCATGTCCTGTTTAAATCAGCATAATTTGATTGGGGAGGAAAGCGGATTTCAGCACCACTATAACACTGACTTAACAGATTTTGGCAATGTGCAGAACATGATGCCTCCATCTCTGTGGACCAGGAAGAAGCCAATAGGCACTTCAAGGGGCTCTTTTAGAGCTCAGTCCATGTTATATTCCAAGTCCTCACCTCCCCTTTTACGGGCTTCCAAAAACAGGAGGCAAACAATGGAGTTTTGCTTCCAAGCAGCCTGTGACACAATGGCATACATGCCGGGCCATTGGCTTGTGCCTTCAGCAGCTCAGTAAATCCCCACCCCCTGGGGAAGGCATGAGATACTCTGCTGGCGAGGTGCCTTGGTAATGTGATTTTGATTCACTCCACTAAAAGTGGGAAGGAGAATTGGGGGGATCAATGCCAAGCAACCTGGGACTGGCAAGAGGTGCATTCATCAGCTCAAACAGTTTTCTGCAAGTTGGCATTCACTGCATGTCTTTCAGGGAAATATAAGCTTTGCGCCGTCAGCCTTCCCTCAGCCCTCCTAATACCAATAGGTTGATTTCTGGTTTTTGTTGTGGTGTGTGTGTCTGCGTGCACCTGAGTGTTTTGCTTCTCCTTTGGGGAGGGTGGCGGGGAAGAAACTCCACACAAACCTGGCACCCTACAGGGAAAAGGCTGCACTGGATTTCAGTGTTGTACAACACACTGCTTGCCCCCCCTACACACTATAACACCTTCCTACTCACTGTTTAACACTCCAAGGGGAATGCATTGAGTTTGCACAGAACAGATGCCAGTATTTTCTTCCTGCTGCATTTCTGCCTCAGTTTGAGCGATGCTTGCTGATTGCAATATGATTTCCCCTTGCAGAACTGCACTTCAATTTACACCTGTTATTATCCTGTTGTGTAACTGAAATCAGGTATTAAGGTAAGTGCTCCGAATGGGGGGGGGATTACTGAGGGAGCAAATTATAATAGGCAACCACCCCACAGGCTGTAATGATTATTTGATTGATGATTGCATCACGTGCTTGGAACAATAATTCACCCCAAATACGTGGGGCACCCCTTAGTTTCTGAATTCCTGAACCCATCAATAAGGTATTAAAACACATTCAAGTTCATTTTGAACTGAGGATCTGCAGCAGACAACGCTGTGTGTTTGCAAATGGAGTACACAAAAACATACACAAAATAATCTGTCCAGGCTGACATGGCACTCCCAACATGCCAACCCACTCCCTCCACCAGAAAGCCTTAGATGCATTTCCACTTGACGAGGCAAGACAGACAACCGAGATGACTTTGCCAACACTGAGTTTCTCATCCAGGACTCCTGCAGCCAGATGAGCTCGGGGTATTCTTTTCCCCACTCCACCATTTCCAAATTTCCATCAAAGAACCTTGCCTGCTGGGAATGCCAATGCCAACTGGGGGGAAAAGGATGGTGTCCATATACATGACATCCACTTCTCATCAATCTCTTATTATTGGGATTTTTATAGGCAGGAAAGTCACGTCACAACCTAAGTTACTGGAACAATTTTCTTCCCCTCGCTGTCTCTCTGCTTGTCCCTAGGAGATCCAAGCCCACTTTGATACTCCTGGGAAAATTCAGCAACCACAGATCTGAAGGAAAACAACACATGGGCAGGACAGGGTAAACAAATGCCCCCCCCATCTGTTCAGTGCCCATAAAACTCTCTTTTTGCTGTATAAGACTGGCTACTTTCTGAGCTGGCGACTTGCCTAGGAGATGACACAATGACCAGGACCAGTGGCCGGATGCCCAGGAGAAATGAGTCCCTGTACCTTTAACAGGAGAGCAGCAGCGGGAATTTCAGCGGGTGCAGCTTTTCTCCTGGACCTTCCCAAATGCTCCTTGCTACACAACTCTTAAAGAGACTGGAGCTCTTTCTTCCTTTGCGTCTGGTCACCCCAAACGAGGCAGCTATTTTTCCCCAATACAAGCTGGGTGTGTGTGCGCGACCTTTTGCCCCCCTCCCCTCATACCTGTCGTTGCCCTTCCTTCCAACGCTTTCCCCACCACCATTCCTCCCCACCCTGGGGAAGGCCCTGGGGAAGCACCTCGACCCTGCCCCTTTAAGCCCGGCCGTCCCGAGGGAGGGTCTCTTACCCCGAAGTTGCCTTGCAGGGAGCGGGGGTGGGGCAGATCCGAGCCCGCGGTGGCTCCTCTCGGCGTCAGGCGCGGCTGCTGGTGGCGGCGATGGTGCAACAGCCAGCCCTGGGCGAGGGGGAGGACGCGCAGGAAGCGGAGCGGAGGCAGCCGACAGCCCCCCGGCAGGGCCCCCCCATGGCGCTGTGCAAAGAAGCCGGAGGAGCCCCCAGCCCCGCGAGCGGGCATGGGGGGTGCGGCGGCGCGACGGCAGCGGCCACAGCCTGCCCTTGCCGGCCACTCGCGCCACAAACACACTGCGGGAGGCGCGGGACGCGGCGCGCGTCTCTCTCTCGCCGCTCCCTCCGGCAGCTCGAAGACGTCAGTGGCTCCGGACCCTCGCTGAGCAGCAGCAGGAGCGGCCCGGGGAGGCTGGCGCCGGGCTCGGGCGGACGCGCCCCCGCGCTCTTGCTGCAGGCCCGGGGTGGCGCAGGAAACGAGCCTCGGGGTCGCAGCCGGGGCAGCTGCGAGGGGCCAGCCCCCCGGCAGGGCAGTCCTCGGCACGCTGCCTTCCGAGTCGGCCCCCCTACACGGGCGGGAGCCGCGCTCCAGAAGCCCATCCGCCCGCTCGTCTTCTCGATCCTGATCCCGATGGCTCAGCGGGTCGAGCCTCCATGTTCAGAAGCAGTGCACCCCAGGGGAGGCCGGCTGCAAGCAAAGACGGTCGTGTGGCGCTCTTGATCCGCTCTCGGGCTTTGCCAGGGTGTCATTACCCGACTGGCCACCGCTGGAAACGGAAATGGGGGGGGGTGTCTGATCCTGTACGGCTGTTCTCGTGCCCTTTCTTTGCGGATTCTTTTATCCTAAATAAGAAGTTTAAAAAATCCCATTGGTCCTAAACCAAGGCAAGGGAGGAGAGAAGCAGGGTAATGTTGTGTGTGTGTGTGGGGGGGATGATTCAGTCCATAAACTCACCCCCTAGAATCGGGATGCATGCAATACTAACCCTCAGCAGTTTGTGGCAGGGCATAACAAATCACAAACCCCACAAAAATCTAAAGTGCTCCTGAGCATAAGCAAAGCGCCTTTCTCCATACCACTCTCACAATCAGGCCTCAGGCCTCCGAACCCATTTGAGATTGTTCTTCTTTAAAAGGAAGGGCTCTCTTTCCGGAATGAATAGGTGTAGAAATCCACTCTTGAGGTCTGCTGATTCGATCGTAGTCCAATATTTTCCGGGAGCTGCTTAAGAGATATGCAAGTACAGGCACCTCTACGAGCAGCTGGTGTGAAAGTGGATGTGTGCGAGTGTGTGTGTGTGTGTGTCGATTCCCATTAGCTGGAGCTCACCAATCGCCTTGCAGTTCTCGCGAAGGAGGAGCTCGCCTCGAATCAAGGTGCTGGCGATCACGTGATCAAAATTTTGCGCCCCAAAGACGCACGGTTGGCCAGGACCACACTTTAGGTATATAATGTGCTGTTTCCTCTGCTTATGTTCTGAGCACTAAATAATTTGATCTCCAGCGTTTCTCAGACCATTTCTGGAAAAAAGAAAATAATAAATTTATTTCTTTTGGAAATGTGCATTGTTGTTCCTCATCAAAGAGATCCCAGGGGGAGCGAGAATATTGCAAAAAAAAAAAATGCAATATTTAAAAGTAAGCATGAACACATCGAATGAACAGTGGAAGCCAAGAAGAGTGGGTAAAGCTCACAACATCAGTGGGCATGCAAAAAGATAAGCAGTCAAAACAGCTCAACCCCAGGCACGTTTACTCAGAAGTAGGTCCCATTGTAGTTAATGGGGCTGACTCCCAGGAAAGTGAGCATAGGGTCAGCTACTGGATGTGCTGAAAGGGATTCTTGGGATTTTTTACAAGCATTTGCTTGGTGATGAACAAGGAAGAGATTTGGTGCTCACTGGACCTCTGAAGAGCATTGTAGATATAATACAGGATGCCATCACCAAGAAGCCCCTGCCTCTGACCTCCAATTGCTTCCCTCTGGAGGTTAAGGTCATTTAAAAAAAAATGCAAAGCCAATACAGAAAGGTGGGAGAAAACTGTGATAACAAAATAAAAACAACACGGCTTTCTGCACTTTTCATGTTTGTAAAAAGAAAAACACCTGCAAATCTGCAGAAATAAAACCCAACCCTCATTTTGTAGGGGAGGAGAGGGCTGAGCTAGAACAATAGAGAGACGGAGGAGCAGAGACTGGCACATCATTGGTTAAGGGGAGAGCAGCATTTGGCCATTCAGTGTGCAGCTGTCAGGGACAGCCTTGTGGCAGTTGGGCCAAATTGGGCCCTGCGTCTGGAGGGGGCCCGGCACTGGGGTGGCTAATGGAGTGCCTGCAGCCGCAGCTACCACCTCGCTCTATAGCAGCCTCTCCAGCATGGAATCTTCCTTGCTGAGACGTTGCAAGGAGAGCGTGATGCGGGAGGGGCATTGCCACTGGACGGCCACCCCTCCTGCCCGCCCCTGGGTCCAATTGGCTTGAAATTGCACACACACACCCCAGAAGCAGTTGGTTGCTGGTTGCCTTGCCTCATCCTAGTGAGCATGGGGGGCCCCTGCAAAAATGTTTTGCTTTGGGCCCTGCAGCTCCGAAGGCCAGCCCTGGTTGCTGTATCCAGTGGAATAGTGCAAAGGATTCTGGGACGTACTGGCCCTAATTCAATGAATTGCTGATACCCCTAAGTTTTATCCTTGACTTATCCACAGGGCATGGCAAATTCCATTATTTTTGGCTTAAAACTTGCCATCGACTTATACATGACATCGACTTATACACGATTATATACAGTGCCTCTCCAATTGCATGCTGCTTGATCTAGGCTCCCCCGCCCCAACATTCCCCCTCCAGCTTTCCATTGGGGACCTGATGGCTGGATTCATTTCTCTCCCTTTTCCTTGCTCACTTGGTCCATTTTTTCCCTGCTTCTCATCTTCAACTCCTCCTCGCTCCCTGTCTTCTCCCATCACCACCTCCCGAACTCTTCTATCGCCACTCTTAAGCTTGCCTTGCCGCGCCAGTCTTGCTCCTCTGCCTGGCTTGGTCTCTCTGTGGCCGCCTGTCAACTTCCTCAGCAAAATTAAATTGCAGACGCTTTTGATGTATGAGGCTGAGCACCTGGAGGTCAAGAATGATCCGCATGCTCTCATTTGAGGCATTGTAAATGACATTGTCCTGCTTTACACCTGACTCCTGCTGTCGGGTGACAAATACGGGAGTGGCTAGCATTGCTCAGGGACCACCTAATTCTGTCGCAATATTGCTGACATGAAGGCAGAAGCAAACTCATTGCTGCTTGGATGGGAGAAACCCTAACATGAGCCGCTTTGAGTGTTCCAAAAGTAGAGCAGGATATAAGGATATGGGCAGCCCGACCCAATGCTAGCCAGAGCTGCGACTGCAGTGCTGGCGCTGGGTGTCAGAAATGTGCCATAACATTGGTGCCACCCAGGGAGAAAGCAGTGCCGGCATGCAGGCCTGTGCCACCCTGTCAATGCTGCAGGTGGAGTTCTGACCACCAGCAGAGACAAGGCAAGCGCCAAACTGCACAGGGGCATGGGGAACATGGCAGGAGGGCATAGGGGAGGCTTTCCTGGGTGGAGGGAGGCTGGGACAGGGATGTCCTTCTCCGCCAAATCCTACGCCCGCCCCCCCAGCTCAAAAGCCCAACACAGGATTTCTCAAGCCTAAATAGCTGATGCAGATTTAAGAAGCCCCACTGAACAGAATGGGACTTTATGTGGGATAAGGGGGATGAATGTCCCCTTACTTCACGGATTCCTCCAGCCTGCTCAAATGCAGCACAGAATACAGTGGGAGCCATTAGGTGCAGTTGCTCCCATGCTGGATAGGATTGGGACCTTATGTGTGTTCAGGAAAGCTCATTCATTTTGGAACCTCAGGGTAGGGCAGCAAAGCTCAGCCCCCAGGTTCCATCGCTGCCACCTCTTGGCAGGGTCGGGAATGTCAGTCTGAGACCTTGGAGAGCTCCTAGCAATCAGAGCGGACAATCGTGAGCAACGTGGACCAAGGGTCTGACTTAGCAGAAGGCAGCTGCAGATGGGCCCATTTTGGTGCAATTTTCAGTCATTTAAAGAATGATTCTGATTGGAGCTGAATGAGCCAACTGCCGTTGACACCACTTGTGTTCCTCCCATTTGGTTTTGTAACAGCTGGTTGGGGACTGTTCTGGCAGCACCGAGCCAGAGCGGCAGCCCCCTTTTTCGCAAACCAACACAAACAAGCAGCAGAGCTTCTCTCACAGGCTGTTCCCAGAAGCCTCAGTGGTTCTCCCCCACCATACCCAGACAGATGCGGCACCCAGGGCATTGTGGGGGGAGGGGAAACACTGTAGCTGTAAAAAACAGTTTAAAGAAAGAAAAAAATCCCACCACTCTCTGCCACACTAAAATATAAACCTATTTATATTGGAAATGGAGTTCTATGGAATGCTCCATAAATGCTCTATGGAAATGGAGTTAAAAACAAGGGTAGTAGTGCAAAATGAGGAGGCATACAAACAAAACACTAACTATGAACATACAGTATCCTTATTAGGATAATATTAATAATTAATTAAATATTAATTAATATTAATATTAAATAAGAAATATTAATTATAACAAGTTAACAGCAAAAACAAATGGAAAACATTAAAAAAAAAACCTTGCATGCTCATGATATATACCCCCATTTCTTGTAATTCCAAACTTGGTGGTTTCACACTGGTGGTCTCACTGGCAAAATCGGACTACCCAAAGATCACAAATGGTTTAAGACGCATCTAATAAAAAATAACAGTTATAGCTAGGTATGGGTTTTTTTAAAAAAAAATTAAGCATCGCATAAAAACACAAAATATTGCCTTTTGGGGGTTAAAATATTTGAATAAAAACGCAAAACACTGCATTTTGGTGTTTATTTCCCAGAAATTAAAATAGATGACTTTCCCAATTAGAAATAATGCCTTGGCTGCATCTGCTGACACTACATCCCATCATCTACTTCAGTGGCACCCAAACTGTGGGTCAGCCAATTTCAGATGGGTTGCAAAGCATAGACAGCCATATTGAAAATATAGGAAGATGGGATGCTGGAAAGGGGAAGAGCTGTGTGGTTGTTTTGCTTGTGTCAAGGTTGTAAATAGGCTTTTCCCCTTTCTGATTCACTTTGCTATTGGGAAATGGCTGAGAAATAATCTAACGTATTGCTGCATTCTCCGGAAAGCAGCAGGTTCTGGCATCACGATGATGGCACTTCTAGCCATGACATCACTTCCAGTGGGTCTTGGACAGATTATCATTCTAAAAAGTGAGTCCCGGTGCTAAAATGATTACGGGGCTGGGGCACCTCTCTTATGAAGAAAGGCTGCAGTGTTTGGGGCTCATCATGACATGATTGAGACATACAAAATTATGCACGGAAGGGATAGAGTCAATAGAGGGATATTCTTTTCCCTCTCTCACAACACCAGAACCAAGGGACATCCACTGAAATTGAGAGTTGGGAGAGTTAAAACAGATAAAAGGAAATACTTTTTTACCAAGTGGGTAATTAAGCTATGGAACTCCTTGCCACAGGAGGTGTGATGGCATCTGGCCTAGATACCTTTAAAAGGGGACTAGACAGATTTCTGGAGGAAAAGTCCATTGTGAGCTATACGCTATGATGGATGGTGCAACCTCCTTACATTAGGCTACTTCAGAATGCCAGGTGTAAAGGAGTGGCAACAGGATGCAAGCATCTTGTTGTCTTCTGAGCTCTCTTAGGCACTTGGTGGGCCACTGTGAGATACAGGAAGCTGGACTAGATGGGCCTTTGGCCTGATCCAGCAGGGCTCTTCTTATGTAAAATGTTTGAGAACCACTGATCTACTTGTACACTTTTAAAGCGTTTCAACATAATAAAAATGTGAACTTGGAATGAGAATGTAGAAGACAAACACATAAGACCGCAATTTGCTATTTTAATCAAGAAATTTTGGGGGGGAAATCATACAACCCCTGCCCCCCACAGCCCTAGTTATAGCATCATCAACCAGTTACGTCCTTTATAATTTTTTTGTGGTTTTTATTATTGTTGAAGTCATATTTATTCATTGGTGAAAAGGGTTACTTTTTTTTAGACCCCAGCCCTGTGGGCTCTTGTGTCACCGTACACTTAATGAATGCAGTCATTATTCATTGTATTTATATTTATAGGAGGGCGAGTGGTAAAGAGGCACATGCAGACACAATGTCAAAATGTCACCATGAACTTGTAAGGACTCTGATTTGCTGGGAAAAATTATTAGGATGTGAGAAGCTGCCTTTAACTGAATCAGACCATAGAGCTATCAAGTTCAGTAAGCATGGACTTACAGACGCTCTCCAGGATTTTATACCAGGTTATCTTTCCTTGCCCTACCTAGAGATGGCTCCAGGGGTTGAACCTGGGACCTTCTGCAAACAAAGTAGATGCTCTGCACTGACGTACAGCCCAGTTCCAATTGGTCTAGCAAAGAACAAGAGGCAGATAATTGGCTTTCTGACTTGTCACAAAAGGGACCCGCCAGAAATGCATCATTGTTTAGGACCCTTCTTTTCATCACAAGTCTTCTGCTGACAGGTGAATTCCCACCAAGTCTGTTACTAGATGGAAGCAGGACTCACACAAGAGCCTTCTCTGTGGATGGCAGTGGATAGGCAAATTCATGGTCAGGAATATCTGTGCATGTCAGCAAAACAATGCACAGAATAATGTTGATGTCATCAGACCTACAATCACACTGGAATTTTCTCGTTTAAAAAAGTTTTATGAATGGGCATGTGTGCATACCCCTAAAACTATTTTGCGTTTTCTTGTGAAAAGCAAAGTGGGGGTATATAAATAAATAAACTTTATTCACTTTTATTCACTTTTAAATAAAAGTGAAATTAAATTTGTGGGGGGGGGATAGAAATGAAAAGGAAGCAAAGGAACTGAAATCTGTGACATATTGTGTAGCCTCCAGGGTTTTATTTAGAAATTATCCTAGCTGAACCAGAACTCAGAAGGAGTGAAATGCAAGACAGGGAGAACCCACAGGACAAAAAAAGGAACAGGATAGGAGAATCTCCTGTCCCTGCAATAAAGGCAAGCTACACTTCCTAATGCACCTTGCCCTCCACAATTGTTATCAATCATTTTATATTTGCACTCTTTCTGAAACCTATCTCTTTAGGGTATCGATGCAGTTAACTCTGCTTTTTTCCAGCCAGCATACATGAAAGGTGTGCCTGGAAGGATGTGCCTTTGAGCTGGCAGTGGCAATCAGCAAATGATTGATTATGGGCACAAATTCTTGTTCAGCTAAAGGCTTTTTGGCATAGGGTTGCTTGGGAGAAATCAATCCATCCCTACCAGATGTACTGATGAAAAATATGCCAAATTAATGAAAGTTATAGGACTTGATGCCAGTGCGGGGCAGAAATGAATGAGTTTTTTAAGCTTGATTTATGAATAACGCAGGAGTTGGGACTCAGGTTGGACAGGTAATGAGTGAGAGAAAGAAAGAAAAAACCTTTTCTGTATGAATGTTGATTTCGGGGGGGGGGTTGCATCGGTTTCCTAGTGCTGGTTTGGTGCTGCTTGCTCAGCAAAATGAGGCATACGGCACATGTGTGCATTAAGAGAATTGTGTACCGTCCTTTACGGAGCCACCCTCTGCCTTCCCACTGCAGAATGAAGCAATGCCAAAAGAGCCTGTAGAACTTTGCAAGGAAGGTGCAAACCTTCTATGGAAGGTTGAGGGGCAGCTTGACAGCCTGCATCGAAGTGACACCTTGTGCACAGCTGTTAGCTGTAGTAGCACTACCTTTGAGCCAACAGGTGTTGGAGATTAAGCTCAGGGTCTGGGTGTGGCCTATAGGTTAATCATTGGCCACTGTGGATACAGTGCATAATCCGTCATCTCTGCCTAGTGTGAATAAAACTGCATTCCTATCAATGAGTTCACACAGACATTCCTTCTCCAGCTGTCCTGAACCTCACAGTGGGCAGCAGAGCTGAATTCAATTGCGAGGTGCGATCAGAAAGATTGGCTGGGCCAGCATTGGACAGCCCTGGGCCCAGTGATGTCATGCAGGGGGTATGCGGGGGTACGTGAGTACCTGTTCCTAGGATTATGGCTGGCCATGCCCATTCGCCCGCCCACTCGTCAACTCCACCCCCTGGAACGTTTGAATTTCCTGCACGTTTGAGTTGCCTGCGTGTTCTCAGAGCCAGGCAGGCAGGAAGGCAGCGAGCGGAGCCTTTCCTTTCCTTGCCACTGAAAAATGAGCTGCTCTGGGGTTTTGGAACTGCTGGGTCACTTTAACATGATGCCAGACCTCCTTAGCATGTTCTGGGGGTGCTATGGAATACTGTTGCAACTGTTGGGTCAGTTTAAAATTGTCTGAGGCCTCAAAAAGGGCTTTTTTCGTCACTTCCTGCCACGACATCACTTCCAGCTTATGACATCACTTCCGGTGGGCGGGTCCCGACCAATCAAAAGTGAGTACCTGTTCTTAAATCATTTAGATGACACCACTGCCTGGGCCCCAAGAGATCCCAGAATCGGAACCCCTATAGACAGCAACCTGTGAGACTGTTCTCTGCCCCCACTCCAATTTCCATCCATTTCTACATTGAACTGAGAACAGGAGGAATGGACTGAGGCAAGAAGGTATGGACTGATGGTTGAGCTGCTGGTACTGCCTGAAGCTAAGCAGGAGAACCTGTGGTCTTGTTTTTGAATGGGAGACAGAATGCCAGGCTGTGACAAGCTGCAGTACCTGTTGTGGCAGAACGGAGCCACTGTGGAGCAGTGTGGAAATGCGTGAAATGCAGCCAGAGGAGAGGACCACACTGTGAAGGCTACATCTGGGTTCGGTGAATATAGGTCTATTTGTAAAATATCGTACTGGAAAATGGTGGTTTATACTAGCCTGCTGACATAAGCCACCTTGGGCATGTACTTCGGCATGAGAAAGGGGGGATATAAATTATTTAAATTAATTAATTAATCTTCCTGGTGCCTGAACACCAGTGCTGACAACAGGTCCAGCAAGAAGGCAAGGAGAAGGAATCTGGAGGACTGCCCCTTTAAGATCTCCATTCTACAGTCAGGGAGGCTTAAGGACTCCCTTAGCATCTAGCTCTTGTCATTGTCTCACTTGGAGCTCTCCGTGGTCCTGTAACTCCAACCTGCCTTGTATTCTCAGTGGTTCATAGATGTCAGACCATCATCTGGACAGGATATCAGTCAGTCCCAAAGCTTTCTCACACACATTAATAACCAGTCGTGCATCAATGGAGAAGGGCCAGGGCTCAGTAGCTCAGGGCTTTACATGCAGACGGTCCCAAGTAATCCCTGATATTACAGAGGATTAATAATCCAGGTGGAGCAGAGAAAAACCACTGTCTGAAACTCCGGTTGACAATACTGACTTAGATGGACCAACAGTCTGTTTCCATAAAAAGTACCTTTTCGTGATGCTGTAGCATATGAACATATGCTAGTTTTATTGATGAAAAGTAAATAACTTTATTTGTTTAAAAACCTCTTGTTAGTCAATTGTAAACAGCAGTAAAAATGGCAGTAAAAATAACAGAAAAAATGCAAATTTCAAAATATGAGAACCCTCATAAGGTCATGAATTCATTCGTTCTCAAATGTGACTGTCTTTGGTCAGGGCTGTGATTTTAGAAACCAAGTAGAAGAAAATGGATAGCTGGAAAACAGAGTAAGATTCTGCAGGAAACACAGAGAATCTCCTCTGGAGAGGAAAGCAACACACATTTGTATTTTTATCATCAGCATTTTTTTTTATCTTGAAGAGTTGGATTTGTTTAGAAAAATCAGCCCCCAAAATATATCAAAATGTCAATCAACATTTTGCACAGCTTGTCTGTGTTCTCTCTGTCTGGTTCACAGCATGGGTAGCAGAGACTTCCAGAAAAACTGGCAGCCAATATCTGTGTAGCAATTGCTTTGTGAGACTACCCACACTAATTGAGGAATTATGGCCAAGGGATTATAATAAAGTAAGCAACATCATCTGCCACTGTGGCTACCGACTGATTAAGGCGTTTGGTGGCCAGCATTTTTATATGTGTAGCTGATTCTAAAGTTTTGAAAATGCTTTATGGATAATCCCACATTTTCACCAAAGTCACATAATTAATATTTCACCCTGAAGTAAGTAGAGATGTAAAGGCAATCAGACTCTTTTCATACCTTGTGAACAAGGCAGTAACCTAGAATGAAGAAATCTCTTGCAACACTGGGGCAAAGACATTCTAAAAGGCTTGGGGGTCAACAATTTCAAATGCACTGTTGTGCTGTCTTAAATTATGTATTGGAGTAACCTCAGAATTCCGGTCAACTGTATTTCTCACTAACAAAACCATCCCAAGT
This sequence comes from Lerista edwardsae, assembly GCA_029204185.1. Classification (NCBI taxonomy): domain Eukaryota; kingdom Metazoa; phylum Chordata; class Lepidosauria; order Squamata; family Scincidae; genus Lerista; species Lerista edwardsae. Next base: position 2,312,127 of record JAJKFI010000026.1, read on the forward strand.
GCTTTTAGGGTCCAAGTATTTTATCCTTTTATGCTGCTCAAAATGAAGGCATAACTTCAATGAGGCGGTTGATGCTGTTTCCAGAATGCATGGCATCTCAGAATGCAGAATGCATCTCAGGGCAATGTTACTTTGTGAAATTGCAAAACTCTGGATGTTTTGGGGGGTAACAAAATGGCAGACTGGGAAGAACGAATGTCAGTGAGTTTTCTCCCTCTGCTTTCATTATCCTGCACCTTCCTAACAATACCAAAGAGATAACCTTCTCTTTTTGCCCCCAAATCCACCCTGAAATTCAGCTGACGTTTCTCAGTGCAAAAGGGTTGCCCCCCAGTTGCCCCCCTTTTCAGTGGAGTAATTCCCCCTCCCCCAAAAATACACTCAGAGAGGAAGCATTTTCATTTTCTTTCAGTCTTGGGCAATATTTTTGTTTGCCCCTTGGCTGGTCCTTCATTGTTATTCCCAGTGATGGGATCAGCTAACAACTCGGGGGAATGCTGGGCGGGCAGCAGGAAGTCTGGGTGGGACTTCTGGGTGATTGACAGCCCCTCCGTCCAGGTCCGCTGCCCGCCCGCCCGCCCGCCACATGGGCTGCCCCCGGGTGGCGTGCCCCGCCGCTGCACGCCCTGGCACCTGGGGCCCCCACCCATCCCCCCTGGTGAGCGGGCGCCCCCTCCGAGGCCAGGGCAGCCCATGTGGTGGGCGGGCAGGCGGCGGACCCAGACGGATGGGCTGTCAATCACCCGGAAGTCCCGCCCAGCCTTCCTGCTGCCCGCCCAGCGTTCCCCCGAGTCGTTAGCTGATCCCATCACTGGTTATTCCCCACCTTTGCTTCTGCTTCTTTCTCACTTTTGCTGCAGTCCTAAACACATTTATCAGGGAGTAAGTCCATTGAGATGGGGCTTACTTTGAGTAGACATGTATAGCAGTGGTTCTCAAACTGTGGGTCAGGACCCATCTATTGGAATTACTTCTTATTGGTGATGGGGGAAAGTACAGTAACGCAAGCAGTGGATTCCCCCTTTGGATCACCCATGGGAACCCACAGGCTGACTGCTAGTAACAAAAAGACACAGGCAGAGGCTTGGTAAAGATGCAAAAAGAATAGTTTACTCACAGTTCCATTGGTTGCATATCTACAGAGTCTGATTAGGATCAGAGGTACATCTAATACTTATAGAGGACAATGCCCTACAGCTGCATCGCCATGCGTGGAAGTGTGCTTAAGATGGCGGAGGGCATCAGAGCCCCTGGTACGCACATCTTAACAGCCTGGTGGTCAAAGGCAAAAGAGACAGAGTTCAGGGTGCAAAGGAAGGAAGTTAAGGTCAAGGCGACACCCTCTGCAGGTATCACAGAGAGGGACAGGTAGAAGGGTCAAACCACAGGACATCAGATTTTCCCTCTTGGACATTAGAGTGCTCCCTCTAGACAGCAGACGGAGTTGCCCCAACTCCAACAACACCAGTGGGTCACAAGCCAATTTCAGGTGGATTGTGAAGCACCTAGAGCAGCCATGTTGAAAATATGGGAAAATGGAATGCTGGACAGGGGGAGGGTATGTGGTTGTTTTGCTTGTGTCAAGGTGGTAAACAGGCTTTTTTCTTTCTTTCTGATTCTTTCCTATTGGAAAATGATTGAGAAATAACCCAACTTATTGCTGCATTCTCAGGAAAGCAGCAGGCTCTGGCACCACAATGAAGGCATTTCCAGCCATGACATCACTTCCGGTGGGTCCCAGAAGAACTGTCATTCTAAAAAGTGAGTCCCAGTGCTAAAAAGTTTGAGAACCACTGATGTATAGGATTATGCTGTTAGCCATATGGGTGAGCCCACCCAATGAGGAATTATACAGAAAATATAATGGTTAGCAGAATCCGATGCAGGTCTACTCAGAAATAAGTCTCATTGAGTTCAATAGGGCTTACTCCCAGGAAAGTGTTAGAGGATTGCAGCCAGTGTCACACTTGCCAATCCAATTTGCTATGTCATTGAGAGTGCAATCCTAACCAACTTTCCAGCACGGTGTCATTTTCCAGCTGTGCCAGGGGGAACACTGGGCGGGACTTCTGCGGGGTTTCCACATGATTGGCTGCCTGTCCGCAGCATTCTGCAGCTGTCCTGGCCTGGGGGGGCTGCCCCCGGTTAGCGCACCCCACTGCTGCTCGCCCAGGCACCCGGCGCGACCCTTACCCGTCCTCCGCAACGAGCAGGAGCCCCCCCCCCGAGGCCAGGGCAGCTGCGGATCGCCGCAGACGGGCTGCCAATCACCCGGATGTCCCGCCTAAGTCCCGCCCAGCGTTCCCTCAGGTTGTTTGTAGATCCCATCGCTGAGCTGTGCCAATGGGACATGTGCTGCATCCTGCAGTTGGGGGCAACCACGGAAGCCTCCTCAAGGTAAGGGAGTGTTCGTTCCCTTACCTCAGATCTGCATTGCCCTTGCCCCAGTGCTGGAAAGTCGGTTAGGATTGCACCCTGAGAGCAACTGAGAGGGAGGACAAGCGTGCATAATAAGTGAACACTCATTTTTGCCATTGTTTGATCCACACAAGCTGAAAAATCAGAGAAAAGGTGACTGTTGTTCTTTCTTTCTTTTTTGCCCAGCCAAAGATAATTGCTAAGAACAGTAACTTCACCTCGGCTCTGCTATCACAAATAACTCACTGGGGACATGTGCATTTTGAAAGGGCTGCAGATAAAATGTCAAATGTTCATAAGCAAAGAATGAATGCACAAATTAGGTCAATGAATATGGAAAGCTCCATTCATTATGACTCGAAAAGAGGCCATGAAATTAGCTTCTGCTTCCTTCTGGTTCACTATTCTACCTCTCGTATTTATCCACCAAGCTTTATTCACACCATCCTTGTATGGAAAGTTAATTAAACTTGCAAGATTTCTCCCCAGGTGCTGTTATTCAAGTTGGTACAACTTCTTTTTTTTTAACATCTAGGGAATCACATTCTCTCTCAACATAAAGATATAGAAATGTGTGCATGATTGGTTTATCAATCCCTGTAACATACTGAAACTAACATAAGAACATAAGAAAAGCCCCACTGGATCAGGCCAAAGGTCCATCTAGTCCAGCTTCCTGTATCTCACAGTGGCCCACCAGGTGACTAAGGGAGTTCAGTAGACAACAAGATGCTTGCATCCTGTGGCCACTCCCTTGCATCTGGCATTCTGAAGTAGCCTACTATTAATGTAAGAAGGTTGCCCAACCCATCATGGCCTATAGCCCACGATGGACTTTTCCTCCAGAAATCTGTCCAGTCCCCTTTTAAAGGCATCAAGACCAGATGCCATCACCACCTCCTGTGGCAAGGAGTTCCATAGCTTAATTACCCACTTGGTAAAAAACTATTTCCTTTGATCTGTTTTAACTCTCCCAACACTCCATTTCAGTGGATGTCCCCTGGTTCTGGTATTGTGAGAGAGGGAAAAGAACATCTATGGACTCTGTCCCTTCCATGCATAATTTTGTATGTTTCAATCATGTCCCCCCTGCAGGCGCCTTTTTTCTAGGCTGAAGAGCCCCAAACGCTGCAGTCTTTCTTCATAAGGGAGGTGCCCCAGCCCCGTAATCATTTTCGTCGCTCTCTTCTGCACCTTTTCCAGCTCCACTTTGTCCTTTTTCAGATGTGGTGACCAGAACTGTATGCAGTACTGTAGATGTGGCCTTAACATTGATTTGTACAATGGTATAATAATTTTGGCTGTTTTATTCTCAACTGACTGTTTTATTCTCAACTAACAGCCCAATCCAAACCTAAAACCCTGCATGCATAATGATGCAGGGGTGCCTGCACGACTTCGGCTGCATCCTGCAGGGTTTTTTTTGTTTCCTTAGGGTAAGGGGGTAGTGCAGCACAGGGGCAAAGAGAGGGCAGGGAAAGGGGTTTGGATACAACATGTCAGTACTGCCAGTACTGTTCCCCCCCAGCCTGCCCTGTCCGTCCCAACCCCATCTCCTCCCCATTCCACCCTTCCCTGCCTTCTCCCCATCTTTGCCCTGGACTCGGTATGGTGGATGTCCCAATGACTGATGGTGCATTCAGCAAGCAGTGGCAGAACCCACACTCTGCCAGCACATGACATAGGGCCGAATCCCACCCAACTTTCCAGTGCCGATGCAGCCACAATGCAGCCCCAAGGTAAGGGAACATTCCCTTACTTTGAGGAGACCTCTATTGTTGCTCCTTCATCACAGGATGCAGCACATACTCTTGGTGTCATGGCTGCAACAACCCTGGAAAGTTGGAGAGGGTTAGGCCCTTAGTCCAGATCAGGCTGTTAGTTTAATTATGAGTACAGCGTGTTTGGACCACTCTCATAGTCAGGGAGGATGGCGCACGTCTGCGTGCTGGCCCCTCTGACTCCAAGAGTGGTCCCTTGTACTGGCCAAATTTTGCTGACTTAGCTTATGCTGGCCTAACTCAGTTTAGGATTGCACCTTCAGTCTTTTCAACAAGAAGCTCCATTTTATTTTTTCCAGAATACATCAAAATAATACTCCAGATTCCTGTGGGAACAATTGAAATGATGGCTTCCAGCAAAAAGGGAAACTGTTGAGTTTGGCTTCCAACCCCTAAAAAATGATCCCCTCAAAAATGTGAATGAGGTAATTTCACTCCCTCTTTGGTCACTGAAACCCCCCCCCCCCAATCTCAGTTTCCAGCCCCATGAATCTCAGTTTCCCTTCCCTGTTGCACTGAAATTCCTGAGAGCACAAAAGTGCCCATGTGTACTTTGTGCACATTGACAGTGCTATACCAATAATACATAAGCATCATGACAAGGAGAACTATGTGCCAATCTTTGACACCAAATTGATGCACAAAAGGACATTTAAATCAAGAGCAACTACATAAAAACTGGCTTATTCTAAAGGGAGCTTCATAGGAATAGCCCCACTGGATTAGGCCAAGGCCCATCGGGTCCAGCTTCCTGTATCTCACAATGGCCCACCAGATGCCTCAGGGAGCACACAAGACAACAAGCTGTCTGCATTCTGTGGCCACTCCCTTGCACCTGGCATTCTGAGGTAAATTCTGAGGTAAACACACTGGTGGTCAGTCAAGATTCTCTACAGCATTTCTCTTGGACAGCCACCAGAACTAGATGCTCCTCTTCAAACATGTACTCACAGGAAGATAGGAAGAGCCCTGCTGGATCAGGCCAAGGCCCATCTAGTCCAACAGTAACCCACCAGATGCCTCAGGGAGCACACAAGACAACAAGAGGCCTGCATTTTATTTCCACTCCCCTGAATCTGGCATTTTGAGGTAGCCTATTTACCCTCACATCCTCCACCAGACTACAGTTCGGGTTTAGGTTTATTAAATACAAGAAACCATTTTTTAAAAATATAAAACCTACTGAGCACACCATCCTTAACCTCGCCAGTCTGGGGTAAGCGAAAAAACCGCCATCCACAGCCAATTTAGATTATAGCAAAAAAAAAAAAATCCTACTCAGCCCTCATAATGGACAACCAGCTAATCTCAAACTGTACATACCCAGTGGTGTCACCTACTCCCCAGTAGACGGTTCGCTGGGCGGGAGTAGGGAGTCCGTCGATTCACTTCCGGTTTCTTCGCGCACCCCACGCAGCTTTCCCTCGCCTCGGAGGGGGCGCCTGCTCGCCCAGGCACCCGGTGCGCCCCCCACCCATCCCCCAAGACGAGCAGGCACCCCCTCCGAGGCGAGGGAAAGCCGCGCGGGGCGCGCGAAGAAACCGGAAGTGAATCGACGGACTGTCAATCACTCCCTACTCCCGCCCAGCGAACCGTCTACTGGGGAGTAGGTGACACCTCTGTACATACCCATCACGGCTTGTAACCTGTGAGCTTCCGAGATTTGCCCCAAACTTCGGCCCTTATGAAAGAGGAGTCTTTGGTACAAAACAGACAGAACATCTTGGAAACTTGGCAGAGCCCTGGAGGATAAATGAAAATAGTTACACATTTCCCATAGTGCTTTTCAATAAAACAACATGGTGGCTGCCAGTTTAAATGGTAAAACATTTAGTCACCTGGACGGACTCGTCCTGAAGTTTGGAGTAGAAAATATGTTCAAGAAATGAAATAAATAAGACTCTGCCAACCTTACCTGAAATTTCTGCAGCCCGGAACAATCCATGGAAATGCAAGAGGGTTGGAAAGACGTTTGACAAAAACCCCTGCAGTCCACTTCCCCACATCACCCGCAAGGCCAGTAATTAAAGTGGAGCAGCCCATCTGCGCACGCAGCTCTGTGCCATTCATCAAAAAAAGCTGTAAGCCAACCAAGACTTTGCAGAACTAGGTTGATAGATGAGCCCATTGTAATTGAATTAGGCGAGAGGCATTGACCTTCCTGATGTATCATGCTCCAGAAAGCGAATAACAAACCCAAAGTAGTGCTTTTATGAATGTGTTGGGTGAGGCAGTCATCAATTGGCTCATGATAAATAAGAAGGTGTATGGTTCACAAGGAACAGAGCAGAACTTTCAAAGCACCCTCCCTCTCCTGGAATCAGAAGTCCAGATGCAGAAATGTAGCATGCGTTGTTTTCCCAGGGCTGTCAATCAGTGATGTCATTCAGGGGGAACGGACCAGAACGAGTGTTCTGGGTCCTAACGGGCTCCGTGGCTGGTTCTGGGTTCCCGACAAGTGCCAATCAAAAGTGAGTTCCTGTTCCTAAATCATTTGAATGACACCACTGCTGTCAATCCATTAAAGATATGAAAGTTGTTCCTTGAGGGCACAGTCCTAGCCTGGAGTTAGGCCGGCACAGTTAGGCCAGCACATTAAGGAATAAGGGACACTGTAAAGTATGTTTGGACCACTTTCGCAGTCAAAGAGGTCAGCACACAGATGTGCGCCATCCTCCCTGAGTCCAAGAGTGGTCCAAATATGCTTTACGGTGGACCTTGTGCCGGCCAAACTTTGCTGGCCTAACTGTGCCAGCCTAACTCCAGGTTAGGACTGCACTCTGAATTACTTAGCATTTGTGTAGTGCTTTTCCAAATATTTGAAACACTTCCTGTGTATTATCTTGGTATAATCCTTGCACTAGATGAGTGCTTTTTAGACCAGGGTCCACTTTTTAGAATGGCACTTGTGTCGGAACCCAACAGAAGTGATGTCATTAATCTGGAAGTGATGTCATGGCCAGAAGCGACATTATCCAGCAGGAAGTACCATCATTGTGACATAATGAAATGACACGTCTGGAATGCAAACTGGCATTCCTGAACTGCAGCAATTGTGTAATGATGGAACATCATCTTACTGACAGAAAGTAAGATGAGGACAAAATATGATGTAAAAGCACTGAACTAAAAACAATTAAAAAAACAAAACCCCTCACTTGAAAATTCAAACTGTTAACACTCACAAAAGGAATATAACAGGAGTAAGGCCTGCAGTTCCCAATATGGTGGCTCCCAGCTTTCCGCGACCCACCTGGCATCAGGTCACAACCCGCCAAGTAGGTCCCAACCAGTGGTGTTATCCTACCGGTACACTGGGCGGGACGTCTGGGTGATCGGCAGCCCGCCTGTCACGTTCCGCAGCGTTCCGCTGTTTGCGTAACCAGTTACGCCGCTTGCGTACGTTACGCAAACGGTGTAACGCTGCGGTACACGACGGGTGGGCTCCTGATCACCCGGACGTCCCGCCAAGCGTACCGGTAGGATAACACCACTGGTCCCGACCCACAGTTTGAATAACACTGCATTAGACGTTTAAGCATTAGATGGAAAAGATTCCATTGCACCCATCTGTCTGTCCACTGAAGATAAGGGATGGATCAGGCCTCATTGGTTGATGTGAGCAGGTGCATGTGGGACAGGAAGTCCTTCAGGTGTCCAGCCTCTCAGATCATTTTGGCTTTTAGCTTGTACACGGTGCTTGTCGGAGGATGTGTACGGTACTTGATAATAGATATGACCCTTGACAATGTACCCAGCGATGGATATTGCAATGGCATGTGCTTAGACTTTGTTTCAACAGCTTGTACGTGAATCAACTACACATTACCAGACTTTTTAAAGGCTTTTTAAAAAGAACCGGCAGGAAGCATTAGGTGCCTTGCAGCTTAAAAAACAAAAGTGATCACTTATTGTAGGAAGGAAAGGTCATCTTTAATGTTTGTTTCAAAATCCTTGTTACCATAAATGTGCTAGAGTGAAAATAGCCTCAAAAAATAAGGAAAGGTGGTGTCCTTGAAGAAAGAACCGCACGCACTAGAATCACCCCAATGCGCGCGCATGCACACGGTTAATCAACCAGAACTGGAGTTGATTAATACAACTATTACACTGATTAAAGGAAATGCCATTGCTCAATGGGAGGGTATGTGCTGTGAATGTAATGGCTCCCTGAGTTGGTGGCATATTGTTATCATTATTTAATTTTAGAGAGCCATCTAGGTACGTGGTCCTTTATAGCGGATGAGAGGGCAGGTCCCTGCCCCAAGAGGATAACAATCTAGAAAGATATTGAGATTGAAAGAGGTGAGAGGTGGTGCTGTAGTGTGGTGACATTCAGGGCGCAATCCTAACCTGGAGTTAGGCAGGAACAGTTAGGCCAGCAAAGTTTGGCTGGCACAAAGGACACCGTAAAGTATGTTTGGACCACTCTCAGAGTCAGAGAGGCCAGCACACAGATGTGCACCATCCTCCCTGACTCAGAGAGTGGTCCAAACGTGCTTTACAGTGGCCCTTGGGCCGGCCAAACTGTGCTGGCCTAACTCCAGGTTAGGATTGTGCTCTCAGTGCAATTTGATGCAGGCTTACTCAGAAGAATCCTCCAGCATAGTTCAATAGGACTCCTCCCAGGTAAGCGTGCATAAGATTGCACTGCAAGAGCCATGCCTTGTGAGCCCCAATTCAAATATCAACCTACCACCCCAGAAGACGCTGCACTTCCCAGATAATGCTATGATAAGCCTCCACACCCCTGTGTTAATATTATTGTCACTGCTATTTTTTAGTTACAGTGGCACGACTGATCTCATCCTCTGCTACGAGCTTTGCACCTTGTCAGAATGAGTGCAGGTCAATAGGTGTCTCCTTTGCAAATGACTGGTGGTATAAAGAGGGACGATGCATCCACGTTGGTCTATTTGGGCTGCAGTTGTGGGGTCGCCTCTCGAACCTACTTGGAGGATAGCAAATTGTCAGTCAAGCAGTGCTTGGCATTGCCTGTTGTTCCCTTAGGCTAGTGGTTACTCTGGCTCTGTGGGATCTATTAGACCTGTTGCCTTAGGAACTCAAGGCATCTAAGCAAGTGGCACTAGAAAAAATGAGCTCTCTTTCGTTGAGCCCAATCATTTCACCCCAGAATTACTCCATCTTCAAGGTGAGCTTTTCTGTTCCACCATTTTTTCTGTCAGGACTCCTGTTTGTGCCCCTTGGCCAGCTGCACGACAGGAAACAGGAACAGGAAAAAGGAACAGGAAAAAGGCAAAGAAACAGGAAAAAACGGTGAGGATGATGTCAAGGCATAACTGTAGCAATCCACCAATGCTTTGCGCTGTCAATGGTCAAATCCTTTGTCCCTGTTCCATGGCCCCAAACCAAATCCTTCCCCATGAGGTCAGTGCAGGGTTACTAGCAGCTTCAGGGAGTGGCTTAATAACCATTTTCTACCAATGATGCGCTCGAGATTGCATTTCAAGGAGTTAAGGGGGGCAAAGCTTTAGATCCCCCTCCAACCACACTATGACCCTCAGCCAAATCAGCCTTCCCTCCCCAAGGCTGCTTTTGGACAGCCTACCCAAATCTATACCTCCCCAGGTATCCTGGTGCCTGTAGGTTTTGGTGCTCCACCAGAGGTCTCCTCAGGGTAGGGGAGCATTTGCTCCCTTCCCGCAGGTAGACTACAGCTGTGGCAATGGGTCTCCTCGGCTCTGCACCCACTGTTGAGCGAACACAGAGTCAAGGAGGTCCATGTTGTACAGATTGGGAGGAACCACAGAATGTGGAGGCAGAGACACCATTTCCACCCTCCGCCTGGGCCTGATCCTTCCCTCCCGTGCCCAGTTCCGTCCTCTCCTTGCCTCCCCCGCCCTGAAAAGCCAGACCACTGAGCATCCGTGCTACTTACTGCTGGAAGCTCTGTGGCGTCTTCAGAGTAGTGATGGCCAATTGATGCCGGCTCAGGGCTGGCACTCCCTCCGACCCAGGTGCTGTGAACGTGCTCTACTCCCATTTGTTTGCAACACCCTGAGCTGGCAGGACGCGCATACTGCCAGCAGTAGCGAGCTCAGGATCGGGCTCTAAGACAGAGAAAAAGAACACGTTGTGTGCCAATCGCTCGGCCGTCCTGCAATTCCTCATTGAGCTCCCTGCCTCCCCGTTCCACGGTATGTCATAGAGTTTAGGAATCGATTTCCATCATAAAGAGTCCCTTTTTTTCCCCACCAGCTTTGGAGGTTTTGCTCATTTTGGCTGAATATGCCAGCATTTCAGAAGCTTGTCTGAACACATTCAGAACATCACACAGCACACACAGGCAATCTCAGTAAAGCAGACTTCAGGCTGCAGCCCTTTCCTGCCTGACTTTGGAGCTGTGCCAACTCCATCAAGTTTGGGAGTTCCTGAAAATAAAGTTTGGGCTTCCAAACAGTCTTGTCAGTGTGTCCTCCTGTTTTGTTTAAGGCGGTGGTTCTCAAACTTTTTAGCACCAGGACCCACTTTTTAGAAAGACCATCTGTCTGGGACCCACCGGAAGTAATGTCATAAGCTGGAAGTTGTGACACCAGAGCCTGCTGAGTTCTTGAGAATGCAGCACTCAGTTGGGTTATTTCTCAGCAATTTTCCAATAGCAAAACGATTCAGAAAGAAAAACAAGCCGGTTTATAACTGACACCAGCAAAACAACCACACAGCCCTCCTCCTTCCCAGCATCCCATCTTCCCATGTTTTCAATATGGCTGCTCTGGATGCTTTGCGACCCACCTGAAATTGGCTTGCGACCCACATCTGTAAGCACCAGTAAGCAAGTTTCCAGACAGTCAGAGTTCCCATCCCTTTCCATTTGCCTTGGCTGGAGCAGTTACTGAATTTCACCGGAAGCAAAAGTGTCAAGTCTCAAGGTCCTTGCTCAGATAAAAACGTCTGAGAGACTTCAAAGGAAGGGACAATGAGTCCAGTCAGTCTACTGAAACTCCTCTGGGAAGTCCTGTACAGCCCTAGATTGCCACCGAATTTGGCCTCAAGAGAAACTTGATGTGGTGGATGTGGTCCAGCGTTATCACCTTTTACCATGCTAATTAAAGGGCAAGGATGACATATAAAAGGGGGACGTGGTGGCGCAGCGAGTTAATCCGCTGTTGCTGGGCTTTTAACCGCAAGGTTGGGAGTTCGAGACTGCGTGACGGAGTGAGCTCCCGTTGCTTGTCCCAGCTTCTGCCAACCTAGCAGTTCGAAAGCACCTAAAAAATGCAAGTAGATAAATAGGGACCACTTCGGTGGGAAGGTAACGGCGTTCCGTGCGCTACGGCGTAGAGTCATGCTGGCCACATGATCGGACAAAAACGCTGGCTCTACAGGCTTTGAAACGGAGATGAGCACCGCCCCCTACAGTCGGTCACGACTAGACCATTCGGTCATGGGGAAACCTTTACCTTTACCTTTTATGACATATAAAAAAAATAAAAGGCTTGAAATGCCTAAAGAGTCCCAATGAAAGAGTCCACAAATTGGCTCTAATAGGAGCCCTTTTTTTTGGAGAGCCAGATTTTCAGTTGCAAAAACGTCAGCTGATGTGTGCTACCCAGCTTCCAGAGGCATTTAGATTGAAAGTGCAATCCGAACCTGGAGTCAGGCCGGCACAGTTAGGCCAGCAATGATTGGCTGGCACAAGGGCCACCGTAAAGTCTGTTTGGACTACTCTCCGAGGCCAGCACACAGACACGCACCATCCTCCCTGACTCCGCGAGTAGTCCAAACAGGCTTTACGGTGGCCCTTGTGCTCGCCAAACTTTGCTGGCTGTGCCGGCCTAACTCCAGGTTAGGATGGCACCTTTAACTCTGTGTTGGATTGTGGCCACTGACAATGCTGCGCACTTAGCGCTGCTGTGGGGGTGCCAATTAGCACCCCTGCGTCAGTGCTAGGGCAACAGGACCAGCGCTGTAGGCAGCACCATTCCTGTTCCCCCTCACAGTGCCTCCCTTGTTGTTGTTCAGTCGCTAAGTCGTGTCCGACTCTTCGCAACCCCATGGACCACCACATACCAGGCCTCCCTGTCCTCCACAAGCTTCCAGAGTTCACCCAATGTCATGCTCATCGCTTCGGTGACACTATCTAACCATCTCATCCTCTGCCGCCTCCTTCTCCTTTTGCCTTCAGTGTTCCCAGCATGAGGGTCTTTTCTAAAGAGTCCTCTCTTCACATGAGGTGGCCAAAGTACTTGAGCTTCAGCTTCAAGTGCCTCCCTAACATCGGCCAAAGCCGACGGGGGACACGGGGAATGGGCGAGGGAGGGAGAATGTGGGTGGGGGAAGGCAGGACGTGGGCGGGCTTGGGAAGCGGCCATACGGCCGCATCCTAAGCCTGTTCAGGAGGCTGCACGGCCCCGATTCGGGCCATGCGCTCTCCTCAGATCTGCGCCTGCTGTTTAGCGGCCGCAGATCCAAGGAGTGCATAGGGGAGGCTGGAGCCTCCCTTATGGTAAAGGAGCGCACGCTCCAGCCTCCCCCCACCCAGTGTTGGATGTGGTACTGGCTGGCCGGCTGTGCCATTCCAGTGCTTGGTAGGATTGCACCCTAAGCAGCGATGGGATCTACAAATGATCCGGGGGAATGCTGGGCGGGACTTACGCGGGGCTTCCGCATGATTAGCTCCCCGTCCGTAGCGTTCTGCAGCTGTCCTGGCCTGGGGGGGGCTGCCCCCGGTTAGCGCCGCCCCCGCTGCTTGCCCAGGCACCAGGCGCAACCTCACCTGTCCCCCGCGGCAAGCAGGGCCCCCCCCCGAGGCCAGGGCAGCCGCGGAACGCTACGGACGGGCTGCCACTCAAGTGGAAGTCCCGCCTAAGTCTCGCCCAGCATTCCCCCGGCTCATTTGTAGATCCCGTCGCTGACCCTAAGTGATGTGACCACTAAGTGACATGGCAACTTCAGTGGTTTGTTCGGGGGGGGGGGTGTCACCCTCAGACTGGGCCTTCTGTTAACAGAGGATGTGACACCTCTGGCTCTGCATCAGTTCAGATGCCAAAATCACTGCTTGGGGCTGCGGGTGTGTGTGTGAGGAGCGGGGAGGTCACAAGAAACAACATTCAAGGTTTTGCTGAAAGCTGCTGGAGCGTTGTATGAGGCAGAAACAAAAAATATGACCGGGAGAGGCAGGCGTCCCAAGTACAATAACAAGGGGCGATGACACTACTCCTAAAGTAATCCTTTCTGATTAAAAAAAGATTGATTTTTGTGTGTGTTCTCAGTGCAACAAATAGAAGACTAGAAAACCGGGGCTTTGCCAGGAGAGAGGTTTGCAGAAGGAAGAATGCGGTGTACATAAGAAAGGCCCTGCTGGATCAGGCCTACAGTGTTCTCTTTCCCCCACAGTGGCCCAGCAGCTGCCATTGAGGGCACACCTCTCACCCCATTGTTCCTACCATTTATATTCATACGGCACACTATATGGAGGGAGCACATTAGTAGACCCGCCTTCCATGAATCTGTCCAATCCCCTTTTAAAGCCATCGAAGCTGGCGGCCATCGCCACATCCCGTGGCAAGGAGTTCCACAGGCTAATGATGCACTGTGTAAAGGAGTACTGTATCTCCTTCTGTCCACCTGGAATCACCTACCATTCCGTTTTACCAGATGAGTCCCAGTTCTGATAATGTGAGAGGAGGAGAGTCTCTCTCCTCACTTTTTTACACTATACCATATCCTGCAAGTTGTGCAACACTTTGAAGGAGTAACCTGTGGCACTGATGACTTTTACCATTTTTGTTTTTCATTTTGAAGAGATCTATCCAAATTCATATGCTCTGGCATAGAGGTTAGACTACACCGTTGGGGGCTCTGCAGTCTAGAAAAAAGGCGCCCGAGGGGGGACTTGATTGGGACATACAAAATTATGCATGGGATGGATAAAGTGGATAGAGGGAGGTTCTTTTCAATACCAATACCAGAACCAGAGGACATCCACTAAAATTGAGAGTGAGAACAGATAAAAGGAATAAAATTTTTACCCAGCAGATAATTAAACTGTGGAACTCCTTGCCACAGGAGATGGTGATGGCATCTAACCAAGATGTCTTTAAGAGGGGACTAGACCGATTTCTGGAAGAAAAGTCCATCACAGACTACAGGCCATGATGGGCAAGCAACCTCCTTACTTTAAAAGTAAGCTACCTCGGAATGCCAGATGCAGGGGAGTGGCAATGGGATGCAGGTATCTTGTTGTCTTGTGTGCTCCCTGAGGCATCTGGTGGGCCACTGTGAGATATGAGATAAATATGTCAACTATTTTAGATCACTATTGCAAACTGCTGCATTTCTGATAGCAACACAGGGAAAGCCCTATATGGGTTTGGGCTGCAATCTTATACACCAATGGTTCTCAAACGTTTTAGCACCAGGACCCACATTTTAGAATGACAATCAGTCCGGGACCCGCTGGAAGTGATGTCATGGCCGGAAGTGTTGTCATTGTGATGCCAGAGCCTGCTGCTTTCCTGAGCGTGCAGCAATAAGTTAGGTTATTTCTCATCCATGGTCACTCTGTTAGTTTCTATCTATCTCCCATGTCCTATCAGTGGGTAGCCAGCTTACAGACTAGACTACACATTATCCATCCCAAGCATCTAGAGTTACTAGACTTAGGAAGGCATAGCAGGCAGGACGCCCTGTTCTGCTTGATCCAACCAGGTTCCTAGTATTTACAGCAGGCTAATCCAACGGTTCCTACTGCCTGATAATTACAGAAATCAACACTGCATGACTTTTTTCCCTTCTGTGGCTAAAGAGGACTCTGGGAGTCCATGCATACATTTCTGGGACTCCATTCTCACATTTCCCTAATCAACCAAATTAATTAATCAGGCTTCCCATTCATTTCAAGGAAGATACTCTCCCTGCACCCATTCTATTCCAAGGGCGAAAAAAAATCACCATTTTTAAAAATCCACGAAAAGCCGATCTGTAAGACCATACACATACGATGAACAAGACTGGTGATGAAAGGACACTGCCCTGCATATCTGAGTTGCCACTGATTCATTTAAAACAATAGTGTTGGACCTCCAATGGGCAGAGGCAGATCTAAGGGAGGGCAGAGCTCTAAGTTTTGCAAGAAGCCTTACCTTGCAGTGGAAATCACTCCTCTCCTGCACCGTTTTAGCCAATCCTCACAGGAAAAGCAACATCTTGGCGTTGCTTACTGGCTACAGCAGCAAGGGAGAGGAGGGATTTACGTGACAGGGTAAGGCTTCTTGCAACACTTACAGCTCTGCCCTCTCTGTAGATCCACCTCTGCCAATGGGTGTCCATTATTTAAAGAGATCAATTATGAATGGCCGAGACAAAGAAGTCATTTTATTCTCTGCCGCCCCATTTCACGGTCAAGGGTCTTCATGTGGCCTATTCAGGCACAGTGAATTAGCAGTGCATCATCCCCTTAACTAGTATATCCCCAGATTCCAGTCTCTCCTCTCTAGTCCACCCTTGAACTAAGAAAACCTTGCTGCAGGCCTGTGTTTAGTGCCCTACCATGGGGCTGTATGACTACTCTGCTTAATAAACCTATTCTAGAGTAACACCTGCATGGAGTATGAATGAGCAATCAAGGTGCAACAGAAAACACAAGGCCACTGATTGGATACCAGTAGCTAGGGAACAAAAAAAAAGAAAAAAGGAGAGGGCAATTACCTTAGGGCTCTGTCCTGTTCAACTTTTCAGCATTGATGCAGGCCACAATCCTAACCTGGAGTTAGGCCGGCAGAGTTAGGCCAGCAAAGTTTGGCAGGCACAAGGGCCGCTGTAAAATCCAATTGGACCCGATTCCGAGAGTAGTCCAAAAATGCTTTACGGCGGCGCTTGTGCTGGTCAACCTTTCCTAGTTTAGCTTATGCCGGCCTAACTCCAGTTCAGGATTGCACTCTTGGAGTCAGGGAGGATGGCGTACGCCTGTGTGCTGGCCTTTCCGACTCCGAGAGTGGCCCAAACATACTTTACAGTGTTCCTTGTGCCGGCTAAACTTTGCTGGCCTGACTCTACCGGCCTAACTCCGGGTTAGGATTGCACCCACAGCCACAGTGCAGCTCCAAGTCAAGGCTCTGTGACTGTCCTTCCACCCAGGCTGCAGCACATGCCCCGTTGGCACAGTGGCATCGGCAGTGGAAAGTTGAATAGGATTTGGCAGTTAATCTCCTGCTTAAGGACCTGATAGAGTTGGCCATTGTAGGAAATAGGATCATAGCCTTGAGACAGACCTTTTTTCCAATCCATCTGTCCTTAAAAAGACTGGACTCTTCACTCTGGGGGTCTGATCGGTCCCCATCCAAATCTGCCCAATCGTTACGTAAAATCATTGGCTTGACTTTACAATTAAGATTTCAGACCTTTTATCCCTTAAATTGTTTCCTTCCAACTCAGAGTGCACATCTAGATGCATGGCGCAGTTATGTTAATGGATACATAACCTTTCCTGGGTGTTTGATGGCTGTAGCAATAAAATCTGCTTTCATCCACAGAAAATCTGGAATGTTTCAATTTAAAATTCATTGGATTTTCTAAAGTGCGGTGAGCTTTTGATAGAAATGCACCGGGAAAGATTGCAATCTGCATAAAACTCTATACTGCTGGAAATGTCAGAAGCTGGATTCATTGACTGGCAAAAAACACAAAGTGTTCCTTTATTCTTGGAATGAGATTAACGAAGATCAGTGATATGGTCTGTTGGAAATGGAATGGCTCCAGCTGATGCAAGCATACACAATAACCCTAGCAGAAGTAATGGAAGCTTCAGCTCAATCCATAGTATAAACACAAGGTAATTGATCTACAAATTAATGTTTAATGTCTAGAGACGATAAGACTTCATTTTCTATGCTCGTTTGAAGACATTGTATCATTTGACAGGAGTTCACATATGGCAATCAAAGAAAAACTATCCCAGAAGGTTTTGCCATTACTTCTTGAACACAAACTTGGCAATGATGCTCTTCTTTTTTTTAGGATGGCCAGCATTTTAGACCAGCCCGGCTCCTGTGCCATTAAGTCACTTGGATAACAGAAATTTAGCAGGGGTTTGCCCAATACTTTTTATCTCAATGCCAGGAAAAACTTGCCCTGCCAAATTTACATCACCCAGAGCCCAATCCTATGCATGTCTTCACAGAAGTAAGTCCCCTTATAATCAATGGGGCTTACTCCCAGGTAATTGTGGATGGGACCGCAGCCTCAGCCTGCTATCAATGCACAAGGGCATGGTTGGTTTGAAAAAGTGGCAATTCTAAGCTCTCAGCTGTGTGCATGCTTGTTAAGATTCCTATCCTGTGACCTTATGAACATATGTTATCTTGGGTCAATAAACTGGCCCCACTAGCTAAGTATTTTCCCCCTGAAGGTTAACAGTGATGGGCTCTTTCAACTCTGATACTTGAAAATACAACTGAGATTTGCTCCCAGGAGGTTCTATATGCAAAGCATGACTCATTCCCAACCTTCCTGTTTTCTGCTCTAAATTGTTCCATGCATGGAAAAATAATTTATGCAAATGCAAAATAATTTATGCAAATTTATCCCCACTTTCTGACAGTTCATTTGTTGACGATCTGCTCTTTCAACACATTTCAATTATTCTGGGAAGTCATTCATTCAATGCATGCTCCGTTCTTTCAAGCACTCTCCACTATTCTAAAAGGAAAAATTGCCCTCCCCCATGTTGTTTGAGTATAATGTGGTGATGCAAGCTGTTTTTTGGGGGTGGGGGTATAGAGAGAGTGCAGGCCGCAATTTTAGCTTAGGGTCTAGTCCCATTCCCGAAGGCATTAATGAGAGTCCATTTGCAGAAATGACAGCAGGCATTTGCAAGATTAAAAAAAAAAAAAGCATTGGAAGCAACATCTGTAAACTAAAAAAAAGACCGGATTCTGCTCTTCGATGGTTTCCATTTTTCATCAGTGCTCCGGTTGCTAACCTGTCAAATGAGCAGGGGGGGCTGTATTGACTCAATATCTGTTGTTCCCCAACCCCGCATTCCACTCTAAATGGAGCCTCACAATTCTGTATTTGGAAGCTCTGTACATCATGGACATTCCACAAATGCAACCTTACACTTCCTGTAAAACATGTATAATGCAGGGATGTGCAGTGCGGGGGTGAAAGGGGAGGCAGGTCTGACCCACCAGAGTTCTTCACAAAGTGCCGCCATTGCCGCGGTGGCTGTGAGTGCACAAGCACAACCCACGCACTCCAGATGCTGTTCACAATGTGTGGGTTGTGAGAGCTTGTGTACTACAGTGGCAGCAGTGGCAGCACCTCAACTCTGCACATCCCTGATGTAGTGGATTATAATCAGTGGTGTTATGCTGCTGGAACACTGGGTGGGACATCTGGGTGATCGACAGCCCGCCCGTTGTGTTCCGGAGCGTTACGCCATTTGCGTAACCAATTACGCCACTTGCGTACGTAATGCAAACGGTGTAACGCTCTGGAACGTAACAGGCGGGCTGTCGATCACCCGGATGTCCCGCCCAGCGTTCTGGCAGCATAACACCGCTGATTATAATAATGTTCTCAAACGCTTTTTCAAAGGGCTCTGATCTTCCTGTTCCTTCTCTTCACCTTACTTTTTTTTTAAAATCACACACTTCCCAATTATTTCTTCTGCTAACCATCTTGACCTCATTATCTCCTGTGAAAGGACAGTTTCGTTTGATTTCCCCAGCCAAAAACCATACAAGGCATTGATCTTGCCTTGGACGGCGAAGTTTTCACAGGGTGGTTTTCTTTGGTCCACCGTCAGCTCAGCACCACTGGATCGGGTTCATTAGCACCCGAACACTTATTCTCTCAGGACTCCTTCATTAAAGAGATATCAGGATCTGAGGATCTTAAGTGTAACCTTCTTCAAAGAGCTAAGATGAAAAGTTTTGGAAGGTGGGATCTTCTGGCTACCTGAAAACAGATCGTAGGAGGTTGAAATTGTCTTAAGGCTGACTGCAGCACATACCTCGGCTACTTTTCAATTACACACCACCATTGTTCTCTAAGGGCGCAGTCCTGTATGTGCCGTTGGGCCGATTTTAGCCACTTGCGTTGGCCCAATGGCATTAGTGCCAATGCGAGGGCACCTACCGACAACTTCATGTTGGCCCACTAACTTGGCTGGTGCAAGAGCAGTTCTGGGCAAAGGGAGGGAGGAACTGGGCAGGGGTGGGTGGGCCAGAAAGCGGGCCAGCCTGGGGAGGGGGCAGGGGTGGGATTAGCGGCGTCATGCAGCCGGAACGCTGGGCGGGAGGAACGGGTGAGCGGCAGCCCGCCCGTTGCGTACCGCTCTGTTTCGCCGTCTTCCCCACCCCCGCAGGGGCGGGGAAGACGGCAAAATGGAGCGCAGAAGGGAGTTCTTTGGATCCTGGCCAATTCAGCAATACAGGTGGCTATTCATGATGGAATAGGGACCGGAACAAAGCATTAATAATGCCAGTCAGTCATGTTATCCCACAGCGGCATTCAAACTTTTTAGATCGGGACCCACTTTTTAGAATGGCACTTGTGTCGGGACCCACCGGAAGTGATGTCATTAATCTGGAAGTGATGCTGTGGCAGGAAGTGACCTCATCAAGCAGGAAGTGCTGTCATTGTAACATAATAAAATGACATTCCTAGAATGCAAACTGGCATTCTTGGACTGCAGCAATTGCACAACCATAAAACATCCCTGACAGAAAGAAAAATAGGACAAAATATTATTTAAAAGCACTGAACTAAAACCAACGTTAAAAAAAACCCCTCACTTGAAAATTCAAACTGAACATTCACAAAAGGAATATAACAAGAGGAAGGTATGCAGCTTCCAAGATGGCTGCTCCCAGCTTTCTGTGACCCATCTGACACCAGGTTGCGACCCACCAAGTGGGTCCCAAACCACAGCTTGAATAACACTGTTATACCATCTTCATCAAATAATCCTCAACAGAATGTTCTGATGCGTGCAAAGTACCAGATTGTCATAAGTAACCATTGCCACCACCACCACCCCGAAAAAAGTGACCTTAAAGTTCCAACTTGATTACCATTTTGTCATCAGATCAGACCATTTTTTTTGTAGAATTAATGAAATGCAACCTGAGTATGTAAATAAGAAAATCAGATTATTCAATAACTCATGCAAACATCTTGCGCCTTAAAAACAACAACAGAAAACAGGTTAGACTGATTTCTTGCTATTATTGGCAACTTTGGACTTCAGGGGTCAGTTGGAAAAACCGCCTAAAGGATGTCATTTGTACTGGCTGCCATTTCAAAACATGAAAACTGATGAAGACAAGCATCTTTGCACAGAGAGATTTTTACCCCTTCCACTTAATCATATGTTCATCTGCTGCGGTTTGCTAACTGTTCCCACCTTCATACATCATGGTTACTGTCAAAATATACTTTTTGCGCTTCAAAATGTCCTCTGAGGTGTTTGGGGAGGGGAACGTCAAGACACTGATGAATTTCTCTTTCCCTTTTTCTCTCTCCCCATCAATAAATACAGCTCATGATCCTGGTTTCTCTCCACCCCCCAGTCAGAGCCAGAGCAGGCTCTGACTGCACCTGGGACAGAGGAGTGACGAAACACATCATCCTGCCCTCCGCGCAGCCTTGCCATGCCCTGTTTCCGGAATCAAGCAAGCGGTATAATCCGTAACGTACGCAAGCGGCGTAATTGGTTACGCAAACGGCATAACGCTTCGGAACGTGACGGGCAGGCTGTCGATCACCCGGATGTCCTGCCCAGTGTTCCAGCAGCATAACACCGCTGACTCCATGCAGAATCGTGTAACGGAGGCAGGAAGGCCCACCTCCACACTGCTTTTTTCCTTGGCGCACCCAGCTCCCTCAGTGGCACCCATGGTAGACGCATCACCATGCTGCATGGGTGCACTGTCTCTTGTCCCCAGTATTTAAATGCAGAAAAAAATCCCCAGAGCAAGGGAGCAGGCCATGAGGTGCCAATAACCACTCTGAGTGCACAATCCTAACCTGGAGTTAGGCCAGCACAGTTAGGCCAGCACCGTTTGGCCGGCACAAGGGACATCATAAAATATGTTTGGACCACTCTCGGAGTCGAAGAGGCCAACACACAGACATGCACCATCCTCCCTGACTCCGAGAGTGGTCCAAACGGGCTTTGCGGTGGCCCTTGTGCCGGCCAAACTTGGCTGGTCTAACTGTGCCGGCCTAGCTCCAGGTTAGGATTGCACCCCGAGAACTACTGGTCGTTCTCGAGCCCCACACTGCCTAGCCCCCCAATTGAATGAGATGCAAGATACTCAACTTTTGCCGAAGCTCTGATTTTCCTAAATGCAAAGGAAGATCTTTCTAAAGGGAAAAAGAAACCAATGATTTTGCAAATATAAACATTTCACAAAAAAGAGACACGGAGTAACTGAGGAGAGGGAAAATGGAAAGTGTCTTCCACAGGATCATTAAAATGTGTTTTAAGTATTAGCTTGGGATCGGCTATTCTTCCCCAGTAAGCAATCTACACAGCACTCAGCAACTGCCAAATGATCTTCTGCGTTTAATCAATTTCCTTAATGGGATTTGATGTTGTCAAGTGAAGGGAAGAAGAAAAATGCCGTCGCTCAAATGATCGGCGCTCGCGTTCTTTGGCGAGACCAATGGCTCGCGCAAAATAAGTTTCCAGGAACTTTAAAAAAAAAAATGAAATGTGGAGTTTCATGTGCCCCTCCCCTTCTGTGTTATAGGATTCCAGTGGTAGAATTTTACAGAGACAGCAATTTCGTGTGGAAGAAGCATTGAAAATTTAAGCTCATCTTGTAATGCCTTGCTTATTAGCAAACATAAAAGAAAGGCAGGTAAGAAGCGAGAGCAGCCCAACAGATAATGCTAGTCTGCAAAGCAGTGTCAGTTCACTCAAAACAAAAGCATGCCCTTGGAGCCCCCAATCTCATGCAAAAATTCAGACTCCTTTCAATTAGGGAGGAATGTCTACATCTCATTCTGTTCCTTATCTTTGCAGTTTGGGATCATCCTGCCTCTATTCCTGAATCCTGGCTTAACAGAATTTCTGTTCATTAGAGAACGGAGAATTCTCTAATTACCAGGGAATTTCTGAAATTAAGGGCACAGTCCAAACCTGGAGTTAGGCTGGCACAGTTAACCTATCTTGTTAGACCAGCGAAGTCTGGCTGGCACCAGCATCACTGTAAAGTGCATTTGGACCACTCTCGGAGTCAGGAAGGATGGAGCACATCTGTGTGCTGGCCTCTCTAACTCAGAGAGTGGTCTAAATATACTTCACAGTGTCCCTTGTGCTGGCCAAACTTTGTTGCCTAACTGTGCCAACCTAACTCCAAGTTAGGATTGTGCCCTAATTTTGCCACAGATTTCAGTTCCTTCCATTCATTTGCATCTTTTCCCGTCCCGTCCTCCCAATATTGCCAACATACACATGTGCATTCTGAAACACTGCAAACACAGCACTCATGTTTAGCATTTTACAAATGTATCCACTTGGCACATCAGTAAAACACTGCACTAAAAGAATCTTGATGCAAAACACCCATACAATCACATCAAGGTGGGTTCTTTTGTAGTGTTTCATCAAGTGCTCCACCTCCAAAGACAAAAGCAGAAAGCATGACCTGATTTGATGAGTGGTATGTATGAGGAGGTGCAAATGAAAGGACTGGGAGCTGAGATAGGAGCTGTTCCTAGTTCCTTTGTGGACCAGAATTCCAGGTAAGGAGGGGCTATAGCTAGTGGTGTCATCCGGCAACGAGCTGCCAGAACGCTAGGCGGGACTTACCGCCTGATTGGCTGCCCGTTCGTGACACGTTGCCGCCTGCCCGCCCGCCGCACGGGCACCCCTGGCTTCGGAGGGGGTGCCCGCTTGCCTGGGGGGGAGCGCTAGGTGCCTAGGCAAGCCGCGGAGGGGGGCGCCAACCGGAGGGAGCCCCCGTGGTGGGCGGGCAGGTGGCGATGCGTCACGGACTGCCTGTCAATCAAGCGGTAAGTCCCACCTAGCGTTCCGGCAGCTAGTTACAGAATGACACTACTGGCTATAGCTAGGTAGTAGAGCACCTGCTTTTTATAAACAAGGTCACAGTGTTACCCCTGGCAGCATCTTCAGGGTGGGCTGGGAAAGACCTGAAACTGAGGAGAGCTGCTGCCAACCAGTTCAGGCAACTCTGAGCTAGATGGACCAATGTTTGGACTCAGCAGAAGGCATCTTCATATGATCTGTATCAGTGGTCCTAACTCCAGGTTAGGATTGCGCTCTCATTTTTATGACACCGCCTTGAGTTCCCAATGGGAAGGAAAACTTCCCCCAGGCATCTCCTTGGGAAATCCCAGCATAGGTTAACAAGATGTTGTTTAAAGAAAAATCATTTTGTCAAAACAAGGTTTTCTTGTTTTGTTTGGGAATTCCCCTGATTGGCCTAATGAGGAGAAATGAGAACGGAGGGTGACTCCTTAGCAGGCAATTAATTGCTTTTAGAGAGGAATCGAGGCAGTCGGTGGAAAGCCTGGAAATGTACATTTCTAAACACAGAAGTGTTCTTGGTGGAACGGCTGCCTTAATTGCCGGATGCCTCAGGCCCCGTGCCATGGCAGATGAGCACCAGTCCCCAAGTCCCACTGGAGCAGCCTCTACGCCTCTCAAGTGTGCGAGGAGAGACAAGGAAGAGTGCTTGGTTGGAAAGAACCATTACGCCTGGCTGGTTTGGGCTGCCAATCTGTTTCCACTCCAGGCAAAGCTGTTCTCTCTTGCTCCATATGCAAAACACCACTGCAGGGAGGACTCAACCCTCTGCCTCCTCGTTGCACCATGCCAGACACTGTTCCCAAACGGTGTCATGAATCCTGATGATGCTGAGCATCACATGGTGGTTAAAAGTCGACTACAAGTTATTCTTGCAAGCAAAGAAGAACCCTAGCACCACTCCAAAACTGAAGCCAAAACAGATGCCTTCCAATGATACAGATCACTGAGATTTTTTAGTTGCTCAATTAGCACCTTCATACAGTATCTGTAGGACAGATCCTGAAGCTGAAGCTCAAATACTTTGGCCACCTCATGAGAAGAGAGGACTCTTTAGAAAAGACCCTCATGTAGGAAAGATTGAAGGCAAAAGGAGAAGGGGGCAGCAGAGGATGAGATGGTTAGATAGTGTCACCGAACCAATGAACATGAAATTGGGTGAAGCTAGTGGAGGACAGGGAGGCCTGGCGTGCTGTGGTCCATGGGGTCGCGAAGAGTTGGACACGACTTAGCAACTGAACAACAACAGTATCTGTACGTTCAGCCTCCCCATATCAGGAGGTGTACAAACTGGAGCTGGAGCCTCTTCTCACTTTGTTTTTCAGAAGAGTAGCAATGCTATAGCTGTGGAGCTTTTGTGGCACACCAATTGAAAATCGCTGCCTTGTGGGGCACTAGTAGAAAGCTATTTTGCAGGACAAAGAGCAGACTGGAGGAGAGAAGGGCGCCTAACCTTGTTTCCCAAAGGATGTTTTCTTATCACTGGGCCACTGCTAATCTGATCACAAGCGCTGCAAATTCCTAATTTAAGAAGCAGAATGCTCTAGGTGATTTAATTATTTCTGTCCAGAGTTAATTGTTTCCTATCAGCAACTTTCACTGTAGAAAGAAATTCATGTTCATCTGTGAGTGAAGCCAAGCATAAAATTTTAAAAGCAAACCCAGCAAGTTCCTCAGCAGCCCTGAGATCCCTTTATTCGCAGCTTGAATTACAAGCTTGCATACTTCATTCTGGCCCCTTTCATTCTCCTGTGAACCAGGGGTGTCAAGCCCAGTTCCTACAGCATGCCAAATAGCACTCTTGATGCCTGCAGAGGGCTGGAAGTGATGCCATTAAGCAGGAAGTGATGTCATTAATCAATTCATGACCAGAAACAGGTTCTTTTGTTATCACTTAGCAATTCATTAGCTGCAAATTACAAGAGAAAATACACAAACGTTGATCCTATTTTCAAGATATGGAAGAGCCCAATTATGCTTATTTGCATATATGTTCACTCCTCACCATATCGTCTCTCCAACTTTAGAACCATTTTATGGTGGCAGGAGAAGGCAAGTCTGTTATGCTGTTTACCCCTGCTAACTGGGCAAGAGACTTTTTCCAGTGGTGTTCCTTTTATATTTAGCAGGGGGAGAGTAATTGTCCCTCTTCACCCCTGCGCTGTGTCTTTTCTAGTGGCTGTTGCTGGGGGTGGTCTGCATTTTTTTTTTTAGATTGTGAGCCCTTTTGGGACAGGGAGCCATTGAACCTCATTATTACTATTTGCCTGTAAACCGCTTTGTGAACTTTGTGTTGAAAAGCAGTATATAAATACGATTGATTGATTGATTGATTGATTGATTGATTGATTGATTGATTGATTGATTGATTGAT
>JAJKFI010000026.1:2350849-2381736 GCA_029204185.1 Lerista edwardsae
CCCCCTCCCTCTTGCCTATCTCTGAGGCTGCTCTGGAGGGGAAACTAGTTTGCCTAGTGTGGGCATTGGGGCCCTTGGGGAGGCCCGTCAGGGAATTTGGCAGAACACAAGGTTAATGCATACGCTGAATATTAGGAGAGCGAGAAGCAATCTCCTCTTGCCTTCCAGCTTGCGCCCATTCCGTTACACATCAATCCTCTTTCCGCTCTCCGCCACACACATCTGCTCAGCAATCAGCAGGCATTTCCATAGGGCACATTCTGTCCCCCTCTTTTTTTAGTACTCACTTGATTCTGACGGGATGACAATTGAGCGAATCAAAGCAAACCCATTACCCTGAAGGTGAAAACATGGTGCGAGTTGTTTAGCACAATACATATTTCTGCTTCAATTTGCAGGATGACAACACAAAAACAAAACAGGTATTTGCAACCATTTGCAACTGCCCAACCAGTTATCAGCCTTCATGTTCCTCTTGTTTCTTGGCAAATACAGTGGTTGATTTGTTTTGCTTGGAGTGTGTGTGGGGGGAATAACTCCTCCAAAAATAGATAGAAGGCAATCAGGGGTTTTTTCTTTCTTTCTTAACACGCATATTAGTGTATTTTCACTGGTTAAGGATGTAATCCTAACCTGGAGTTTGGCCGGCACAGTTAGGCCAGCAAAGTTTGGCTGGCACAAGGGACACAGTAAAGTATCCCAAGCAGTTGGGATAAGGGATACTCATCCTGTATAGAGGGAGAGCCTGGAAGTGGTGTTCCTATTGAGGGGGGAACGTTAGGTTTTGCAGGAGCCTGAGCTCCTGTGTAGTGCGGCCCCTCTGCTTCGCCCCTAGAGCCATTCGCAGCTCAGAGGCATTGTTCTCAAAGCCACAAATGGCTCTGGAGGCGAGGGGTAGGGGTCATGTTTTTACCTGATTTTAAAGATTTTAACCTGTCCCTTTAAAGGGGTAAAGGTTTCCCCACAACCGAATGGTCTAGTCGTGACCGACTGTAGAGGGCGGTGCTCATCTCCGTTTCAAAGCCTGTAGAGCCGGTGTTTTTGTCCAAGGACAAGCTTCCGTGGTCATGTGGCTGGCATGACTCTAGGAACACCGTTACCTTCCCACCGAAGTGGTCCCTATTTATCTGCTTGCATTTTTAGGTGCTTTCGAACTGCTAGGTTGGCAGGAGCTAGGACAAGCAACGGGAGCTCACTCCGTCACGCAGTCTTGAACTCCCAACCTTGCGGTCGAAAGCCCAGCAACAGTGGATTAACTCGCTGCGCCACCACGTCCCTAAAGGGGTAGCATCCCAGAAAAGCAGCAGTCTCCAAATTGGAGCATCCCCACAAGGCCGTTCTGCCCGGGATGATTGCAAAGACCCTGACTGCAACCTCGCATGTGGCGTTCCCTGCAGAAGTGGCTTGCCACCAAGATCCCTGGGCTGTGGTCATGACCGTCCTGAGTGGAACAGAAGAAGCAATTCATTTGGGGGAAGGACAGGGTGGACACCAAATCCGGCCCATGGGCTCGAACTTGGCAACTCCTGCTCTAGTGATCTGGTGTTAATCAGTGTAGACCAGTGGTTCCCACTGGGGGGAATCCATTGCCTCCACTGTAGTTCCAGTCTGAAACATGACCCCCCCTTGTGCTATTTACAATAGTAAAAAGCAGTGGTTCCCAAATTGTGGGTCAGGACCCACCAATGGGTCGTGAGTTAATTTCAGGTGGGTCGCAAAGCACCTGGAGCAGCCATACTGAAAATGTGGGAAGATGGGATGCTGGAAAGGGGGAGGGCTGTGTGGGTGTCAAAGTTGTGGATAGGCTTTTTTTCTTTCTGGTTTACTTTGCTATTGGAAAATGGCTGAGAAATAACCCAAGTTATTCTCAGGAAAGCAGCAACGTCCCTGACATCACAGCGACGGCACTTCCGGCCATGACATCACGCCTGGTGGGTCCCGGACAGATTGCCATTCTAAAAAGTGGGTCCTGGTGCTAAAAAGTTTGAGCACCACTAGTGTAGACAAGCTAGACCAATGGTCTGACTTGTCATAAAGGAGTCACATCTGGACAGAGATAACTTTATAAACAGTAACCTGCCTGTCAGCCTGCATATCCCTTCTCAGAACATTTTGTACCACCTGCCCCTTCCTATGTGTTAATTATCCATTCCTAAAAATACATTGTAAGCCCTGGAGACCAAAAAGAGACTTAGTTGCAAGGATTTTATTTTTTTTAAGAAAATAAGTAAGTGTTCTGCCAAATTCCCTGCTGGGCCTCCCCAAGGGCCCCAATGCCCACACTAGGCTAACTAGTTTCCCCTCCAGAGCGGCCTCAGAGATAGGCAAGAGGGAGGGGTTCATTCACCCACTGGGCCTCCTCTCTTCCAGCAGCTTTGCTTGGAATCACCGGCTGGCCAGCCTCCTCCAGACTGCCCTCATCACTGGCTTAGCTCAAAATACCCTAACTTGGCACCACAAAACCCCACCACCAAACAATAGGCAGTCAGCTTGCCTAAGCCACAACTGCCTCCTCCACTTGGTGGCTCCAGGGGCATGGCAGCCATACAACAACTCCCCACAATAGTTTCCCAAAACAACCTTACCTTATCTAGTCCTTCAGCCAGTTCCTCAGTCCGCCCTTCTGGCAGGCAGTCCAGCCAGCACTCCATCAGTCCAGCACCTACTTGGTGCCCTCCTTCAGAACCTACCAAGGTCCTCTCCTACAGCTCCTGCCTCCAACTTTATACAGAGGCCAGCCAATCAGTGGGCAGGCTTTAATTCATCAGCCACACCCATCTGCACCTGTGCTGGCCTCCCTTCATAGCCAGAGCCCTTATCAGCCTGCAACTGTGTTCCTGCTGCAGGAGTTCTTGGATTAACCCCATAATCCCTGGTTTACCTGGACAAGGGGCCATTGCTGATACCATTCCCTCACTCCTTGGGGTAGCTCCTGCCTTTTCCAATACAGTAAGTAAGAAAGAAACATCTTTTTATAGGAAGAAAATTTGGAAAATTTATGGAAACTAACAAGTTATCTGGAAAAAAAATGGGTCTCTAATCTGAAATGAAGATGTGCGTTCTTTATCGCCAGCTGTTCATAGAGCCTTGATTGAGGGTCTAATTGACAAGGCATAATTGCTTATTCTCCCTAATACATGGGGAAATGTATTCTTTTTCTGACTTTGCATGGATAGCTGATGAGAAGGCTGGAAACAGAAGGATGGTTGAATCTGATTGACCTAAGAGAGCTGACGGATGAAGACTCTTTTGCAGCACTGGATCACTTGTCTACTATAATCTGGGTGCATCACTCTAGAAAACATCATGAACAATCTTATTAAATTCTAGATCAGATGATTGGCGGAATTGGGCTGGCTAGCTGTTCAGGAGTGTTTGGTGAGGTTTCCATGACTGAGGGTCAATCCTAACTAACTTTCCAGCACCGGGGTAAGGGCAACTCTGAGGCCTCAGCAACTGCTATTCCACTGCAGAATGCAGCACATGCCACACTGGCACATCTAAGTCAGTGCTGGAAAGTTGGTTAGGATTGCGCCCTAAGGGTCAATCCTAACCAGGTGGCACAGTTAGGCTAGCAAAGTTTGACCGGCACAAGGGACACCGTAAAGCATATTTGGATCACTCTCAGAGAGGCCAGCACACAAAGTGAAAACTGTGAACTACTACTACTACTACTACTACTACTACTACTACTACTACTACTACTACTACTACTACTACTACCACCACCTCTTCTTCTTCTTCTTCTTCTTCTTCTTCTTCTTCTTCATCTTCAAATTTCTACCCCACCTTTCTGCCCAAAGGCACTCAAGGCGGCATTACAACGTTAAAACACCAATAAAATACTTACATCATAATTAAAAGACAATAATTAAAAACAATATTAAAAATAAAACGTACAACAGCCAATCCCATGGATCATAAAATGTACAAAAATGTAAAAAGGATGCAAAAACCAGCCATGACCTACTTTGCTTATGACCTACTTTCATGATATCACTTCCTGCTTAATGACACCATTTCCGGCCCTCAGCAGGCATGAGAAATGCTGTTTGGCCCTCTCTCTGAAATGAGTTTGACACCCCTGGACAGAAGATGGATTTTGATAGGTGCAGCTTTTTAAACCCTTCCATGTTGAGCTGCACCTGCCAAAATTCCCTCTTCTATACAATGGTTACAGGTATCCTCTGTCCTCCATAGTATCTGGTCACACTGGCTGCATGTCTAGCCCCCCTTCCTAGGATGCGCCATGCAATTTCTCTGCCCCCAGCATTATTATAAGCTGCAATTCATTGTGATGGTGTTGGTGGTGCCAGAAGCTAAGGAGGACAGCAGCCCTAGACCTGTCTTGTCACTCTGTGTTTGATCCCAGATTTCTACAGTCTCAGAGCACAGTCCTAAACTGGAGTTAGGCCGGCATAAATTAAGTCAGCAAAGTTTGGCCAGCACAAGGGCCGCTGTAAAGCACATTTGGACCACTCTCAGAGTCAGGGAGGATGGTGCACGTCTGTAGGCTGGCCTCTCTGACTCCAATAGTGGTCCAAACATACTTTGGGGTGTCCCTTGTGCTGCCCAAACTTTGCTGGTTTAGTTTATGCCAGCCTAACTTAATTTAGGATTGCGCCCTCACTCTCCACTCCTATGAAAAAGGTTATTACTACTACTACTGGTTTATCCACCCACCCACCTCATCCTCAGTTCATGCCAAGGTAACCTCTGAATCAGAACACAATGGAAGCCTTTTTTACCGGTGGTTCATTTTAGCACCAGGACCCACTTTTTAAAATGGCAATCTGTCTGGGACCTACCGGAAGTGATGTCATGGCCAGAAGTGATGTCATTGTGATGCCAGAGCCTGTTGCTTTCCTGAGAATGCAGCAATCAGTTGGGTTATTTCTCAGCCGTTTTCCAATAGCAAAATGAATCAGAAAGGAAAAAAGCCCACTTACAACCTTGACACAAGCAAAACAACCACACAGCCCTCCCCCTTTCCAGCATCCCATCTTTCCATACTGTCAATATGGCTGCTCTAGGTGCTTTGTGTCCCACCTGAAATTGGCTCGCGACCCGCTGGTGGGTCCTGACCCACAATTTGGGAACCACTGCTTTTTACTATTGTAAATAGCACAAGGGGGGGGCTCGTGTTTCAGACTGGAACTACAGTGGAGGCAATGGATTACATCCCCCCCCCAAGCCCATGCCATCGATTCACCCTGGATTGTGCATCCTCGCGCACTTAAAAAGAAAATAAAAACAAAACATGGGCCAGTACTGTGCATGCAGTAATCATAACGTGAGTTGGACACTTAGCCCTGGAACAGTTTTGTCTCCAGAATGCAGGCGCCGTTTGATCATTGGCTCTGTTACGGCTTCTTTCTGCTTATTGTGCAAGCTCTTTCCCAGGGGGCTGCAACGCTGTAACAGACAGAAAAACGTGGGGCGGAGGGAGGACTCTGTAAAACAGGCCATAAAATTGCCGCCGCCGCCACAGGTCTCACCCTCAATGAAGCTGCCAGTTCATCCATCATCGCAGAGCATCACTGGGCGATTTTATATCTTTGCAGCTGATCTAGCTGGAGTATAAATGAAATTACCCACTGTCCAGCTTGAGGATCTATTCCCCTGGCCTCCGCTAGTTCTACCCAGACACAGATTCATGAAAGGGAGTTACCAGTCACCTGATGGGAAGGCATTTTTTCAAAGCCCAATTTTCGGAGAGATCTTGGCCTTTCCTGCTGGCTGCTTTCCCCGTTTTGTTTCCTTTCAGCTTTAACCCCCCCCCCCCACTGTTTGTGATTGCAAGGGGAAAACGCTTTAGAAAAAGCACTGAGCGTCCAACTGAGCCCTGCGTACGGCTGAGCCTGTTGTCGGTTTGCTGCCTGAATACTGTAAATAGGTCTTACGGAGTAGGCTTGACTTGAAGCTCTGCTGGGATTTGAACAAAAGAGGACGTTACAGCTCCATGTTGTTGTTGTTCAGTCGCTAAGTCGTGTCCGGCTCTTCGCGACCCCATGGACCACAGCACGCCAGGCCTCCCTGTCCTCCACTAGCTTCCGGAGTTTGCCCAATTTCATGTTCATCGCTTCGGTGACACTGTCTCACCATCTCATCCTCTGCTGCCCCCTTCTCCTTTTGCCTTCGATCTTTCCCAGCATGAGGGTCTTTTCTAAAGAGTCCTCTCTTCTCATGAGGTGGCCAAAGTATTGGAGCTTCAGCTTCAGGATTTTTCCTTCCAGGGAGCAATCAGGCTTGACTTCCTGGAGGGTTGCCCGATTGGGTCTCCTTGCAGTCCAGGGGCCTCTCAAGAGTCTTCTCCAACACCATAATTCAAAAGCATCTATTCTTTGGCGCTCTGCCTTCCTTATGGTCCAGCTCTCCCAGCCATACATTGCTACTGGGAAAACCATAGCTTTGACTATGCGAACCCTTGTTGGCAGGGTGACGTATGGAGGCAGCTCCATAGAGATCCACAGTTGTGGTCTCTGCAATGGGAGTTAATTGTTAGGAAGCGGTTTCTTTGAGCCAGAGATCTCCCTGCAACATACAGAATGGGGAAGTCATCTGAGTTGGGGAAGGATGGCACATCTGGTCCCTTCCAGCCACAAAAGAAAGGGGCAGGCAGGGCCGGCCTATCCATGCGGCCAACTGAGGTGGTTGCTTCAGGTAGCCGGTGGTGGTGGGTGTTCATCTTTGTCCACCAACATGCCTCCACCCCTCTTCTTCCTTTCCCTGGAGTGGAAAAGGAAAAGGGGAGCAGAGAGGGAGGGGAAATGTGGAGGGGAATGCTCAGGCCAAACATTGGCACGTGGGAGGAGCAGAGGCTGGCACATGATTGGGTAAGAGGGGGCAAGCCTTTGGCAGGCTGCCACAGACATCAGACGGTCTTGGGCTGGCTCTGGGGCCACGCGTTGTGTGAGTGACTAGCAGGTTGACAGCCTGCAATGGAGGCAAAGAGAAAACTGAGAGCCAAGCTGCAGGGGTGCCCCTTTCCAGGGATCTCATGCAAGACAGCAGCAGCTGTGCATGCAGCGCACCTACCCTATAGGGCTGGTGGCACTAGAGTCAGTGACACTGAGCGGCAACCAGAGGTCCACAGAGTTGGGCCTATTGCCAATTTCTCCACCACCATCACCCCAAGAACATAAATCCAAGTGATGCTACTTCTGGAATGTCTCCATCCTTGGAGAAGTTGGGAATGTCCAACCATAACTTGGTTGCAGTCAGGGGCCTCAGGCCTATAGTAGCTGCTTAACAGGTAGGTAGAAGCAGGTGAACCAGTGATGTCATGCAGGGGGTACGCGGGGGTACGCAAGTACCGGTTTCTAGGATTACAGCTGGCCCCGCCCATTCGCCTGCCCACTCGTCGACTCCGCCCTCTGCAACGATTGAATTTCCTGCATGTTTGAGTTGCCTGCATGTTCTCAGAGCCAGGCAGGCAGGCAGGCAGCGAGCGGAGCCTTTCCTTTCCTTGTCACTGAAAAATGAGTTGCTCTGGGGTTTTAACATGATGCCAGGCCTCCTTAACATGTTCTGGGGGTGCTGTGGAATACTGTTGCAACTGTTGGGTCAGTTTAAAATCGTCTGAGGCCTCAAAAAGGGCTTTTTTCATGTCACTTCCTGCCACGACATCACTTCTGGCTTATGACGTCACTTCCGGTGGGCGGGTCCCGACACATGCCAATCAAAAGTGAGTACCGGTTCTTAAATCATTTAGATGACACCACTGAGGTGAACTGTTTCCTATCTGAAAGACTGTTTCAAAACTGAACGTCTTTTCTCCAGTTCACTCACATGGCCAGTCTTCTTCTGAGGCCTTCTAGGTTTGCACAAGAAGCAACACAGGACTGGTTTAATTAGACTTTTGCACTGCTACTAACACAATGGACTGCTGGACAGCCCGTAACTTTCCTGTTTGGTTGAAAGCGTGTTGATGATGATTGATGAAGTCTCAAAAACTTGATGGGGGGGAGGAAGGATTTCCAACAGAAATGGGTTCAGAAGCA
Organism: Lerista edwardsae; assembly: GCA_029204185.1. Taxonomy (NCBI): domain Eukaryota; kingdom Metazoa; phylum Chordata; class Lepidosauria; order Squamata; family Scincidae; genus Lerista; species Lerista edwardsae. The sequence goes on from JAJKFI010000026.1 coordinate 2,358,853, forward strand.
TGCATGCTCCTTCCCCCTTCCGAAGACAACAGAAACAGAATGAGTTATGCCAGAATAACAGCACTTGACATCTGATACAATTAGATCTTCGTAATACCAAAATCCACGCTTTCTAATCCAATGGATAAGCAACTGGATTAATTATGAGGAGGAAGGTAATTGAACTGGAGTTCGTTTAGGGGCGGCCAAGCATATGTAGGCCAAATGACCTCATAAATGTCAGTAAACAAATAGGCTGTCCCGGGTTTCAATACCACTTCTAATTCCACAGACTTCATTGTCCAGCCACGGAACATAATCACATTTCTGTCAGGATAGGATGTGAAATAGGAATTAGAAAGCCCAAAGGAAATTAGTCTGCGCATCCATCAAACGGATCCGAGGAGAGCAGGAGATATACGGCCGTACATGTTCAGAGGGCAAGCCATCCATTCTGTGTCCCACTGCAGTAAGCTTCTGTTCTCTCTTGGTTCCCACAAAGGGAGAAACGACACATCCGAAGGAGCACACCCAAGGCAGACACATCCGCCAACAAAAATAGTGCATTTTTAATTACTTCAGATATTTGCCATGCGCTTCTCGGTGAACACTTTTAGAGCGCAATCCTAAGCTGTGCTGGAACAGCGAGGCTGGTGGACCTGCACTGTATCCAGCACAGTGTTGGAGCACCCAGGAGCCTCCCCGGGGCAAGGGCACATAAGAACGTAAGAAGAGCCCTGCTGGATCAGGCCAAAGGCCCATCTAGTCCAGCTTCCTGTATCTCACAGTGGCCCACCAGATGCCTCAGGGAGCACAAAGACAACAAGACAAAAAGACATCCTGTTGCCACTCCCTTGCACCTGGCATTCTGAAGGAGCCTACTATTAACATAAGGAGGTTGCCCAACCCATCATGGCCTATAGCCCACGATGGACTTTTCCTCCAGAAATCCCCTTTTAAAGGCACCTAGGCTAGATGCCAGCACCACCTCTGTGGCAAGGAGTTCCATCGTTTGCGCCCTTGCCCCAGGGGAGGCTCCAGCCTCCCCTATGGGTTCCTTGGATCTGCACCTGCTGCATAGCAGGAACAAAGCCGAGGACGCCACACAGCCCGACTCAGGGCCACGCGGCCTGGGGAAGGAGGCTGGGATGCAGTCTAATGGCTGCATCCCGGCCCCACCCCTCTCCCTGGGCTGGTACACCTCCCGTCCCCCCACCCAGTCCCCCCCTTCCTCCCCTCACCCAGAACCACTCGTCACACCCATGTCGGCGCTAGTGCTGTTGGGCCAATACAAGCCGTTAGCGTCGGCCCAAGGGCACCCAGGGGACTGCACCCTCAGCCAACGCAGTTCGAACAGGGCAACCTCTTGCTGCAGTCAAGGCTCTGGCGTAGATAATGGATCACGCATTTCCAACTCCCCACCCCATTCCCAGTGCAATGCAAAGGCTCTCAGCCCACCACAGGGAGTAGGGGCACCAGTGCTGGGCCAGCGCCAGTTGGGACTGGGCCTCGGGCCAAGGGGGATGGCTGGCCGCTGCTCAGCGGCGTCATGCAGCCGGAACGTTGGGCGGGAGGAACGGGTGAGCGGCAGCCCGACTGTTGCATTCCGGTCTGTTTTGCCGTCTTCCCCGGGGCCCCGAGGGCGGGGAAGACGGCGAAACAGACCGGAATGCAACAGGTGGGCTGCCGCTCACCCGTTCCTCCCGCCCAGTTTTCCGGCTGCATGACGCCGCTGCCACTGCTCCTGAAACACCGATCAGTGGTGAGCATTCTCAGGGCAATGTGGGCGTCAGGGAGTGGGTGGGACGGGATGGAGGCGGGGGGACGATTGGGCCCATGAGGGGGTTTGGATGATGGTAGCCTCTTATGAAGACAGGCTGCAGCGTTTGGGGCTCTTCAGCCTAGAAAAAAGGCGCCTAAGGGGGGACATGATTGAGACATATAAAATTATGCATGGAAGGGATGGAGTCGATAGAGGGATGTTCTTTTCCCTCTCTCAAAACACCAGAACCAGGGGGCATCCACTAAAGCTGAGGGTTGGGAGAGTTAAAACAGATAAAAGGAAGTACTTTTTCACCCAGCGGGTAGTTAATCTGTGGAACTCCTTGCCACAGGAGGTGGTGATGGCATCTGGTCTTGATGCCTTTAAGAGGGGATTGGACGGATTTCTGGAGGAAAGATCCATCGTGGGCTATAGGCAATGATGGATTGTGCAACCTCCTTACAAAGGTGGTGGGCTGCTGGTACCGGGTGCAAGCGAGTGGCAACAGGATGCAAGCATCTTGTTGTCTCATGCCTCCCTGGGGCACCTGGTGGGCCGCTGTGAGATACAGGAAGCTGGACTAGATGGGCCTTTGGCCTGATCCAGCAGGGCTCTTCTTACGTTCTTATGTAGCCTCTCCCACCGGATCCTAACCAGGCAGTCCGCCACAGGTCGCCTCAGCTCTGTGCCTGCTCAAACACGGGTGCTGAGCTGAGGAGACCCATTGGTGCGGCAGCAGCGTTTCCTGGGGTAAAGGAGTAAACGGTAGGCTTCAGGATCATTGTGGTAGCGCTGGAGCCCTGGGCACTGCCAGCTTCGGTATTGGCTGTCAATCCGGTGAATGTTTTTTGTTGCCCAGTAATTATTTTTGGCTCATATTTAACTGATCACCAAATGTAATGGAAAAAGGCATAGGAAAAAAAATACTCTTGCTTCCCCCAAAATAGTAAATGTTCTCCAAATTTTGGACCACATAATAATCCGAAAGTGATAACCCCGTACGGAGTTCTTGTCATTTTCTCCGAGTATTTGACAGTTAAAAAAATGGTTTTGTCTCCCCAAAATAGTAAATGTTCACAATACAACCCCAACCCTAACCCCACGTTTGGGGGCAGGGCTTATAACTATGCGAGCTAAAGAATAGTATTGCCATGTACAGTTAGTGTTATACATTTGGTGAACATTTACTAAATTCGGTATAACCATGTTTGTTTTTGTGGCACAGTGCTAGGGGGTTCACAGTTTAATCTGGCAAACATTTAATGTGTGCCCATTAGATTTATTTTTTGGCAGCATTGAATGAGCTCATTTTTGAGCTGAACGTTGAAATGGGAGAGTATTTTGCACAGGCCAAGTGAAGAATACGAAAAGAAAAAAAAAAGCTGATTCGGTGTGACAAGATTCATGCATTTCTAGCACACTGATCTTTGAGCCACAATTTATCTGGGTTCTCTGCTCTGCTCTGCAGCCTGCACGCAAAATCAGCCCATGCCATCATCATTTTGTACACTAGCAAAGCAGAGAATCTATCCTGAAGCAACAGGTACTATTGAAACCTGCTGACATACACAGCGCAATCCCAAACCCCGCACAGCGTCAGTACAATGGGGTTGTGCTGACGCTGCGCCCTTAGTGCAGATATGGGAGTGCCGATTGGCACCCCCGCGTCGGTGCTAAGGCAACAGGACCACCCGCGCTGAGCCTCCCTAGCATTGGCCAAAGCCAGCTGGAGGGAGGGATTCTCCAAGCGGAAGGGGCGTGGGGATTGGTGGAAGGGGGGAGGCGGGAGGCGGGACCTGGGCGGGCTTGGGAGGTGGTCACATGGCCACATCCTAAGCCTGTTAGCGAGGCTGTGCAGCCCTGATTCGGGCTGCACTGTCCTCTCGGATCTGTGCCTGCTCTTTAGCGGGCGCAGATCCAAGGAGCACATAGGGGAAGCTGGAGCCTTCCCTACAGTAAGGGAGCGCACCTACCTAGCGCTGGATAGGTATCAGTTGAAGAATGCAATGAATTATAGTGTAGATTGGATTATGGATTCAGTATTAGGCGACCCATGGAAGCAACATATTTCTGTTGGGTTCCTGCCAAGAAGAGATTAATTACCATAAAGGACCCATCTTGCTACTAAAACTGCAGCGAGTTATGAGGAAAAAGATGGATTTCCCCAATGCAGGGATCTTGGACAGATAGGAAGTTGACAAGCCATGCAATGAGGAAAATTACCAGGACCAAAAAATTTTGTATTGGAATGTCACACACCATAATCTTTCACTTACAGTGGAAAATGAGTGCCCCAGAAAGGGCTTCAAATCTGAATTCCCAGAGAAAATGTACATGAAATGAAAGCGCATACAAATAGAAATGCAGGATTTGGTACCTGTAAAAGCCAGACTTTGCCGTGGAATGTGGGTTTGCTTGATCGGTTTGGGGCAGAGGGGGATCCTGAAAATAAATCCATGAACTCGATACAAAGATTCGAGTTGGTTTAATATTGAAATGCCATTAGAAATGCATTGATATGCAAATGCGTTTAGATGCAATTTGAAAAGCAATTAGAAATGCAATGGTATCAGTCCATTGATATCAATGATTAAAAATGCATTGAAGTGCAAAGAAAGGTGCGCTGAGAGGGGACTGCAATAGCAGACAGCACATCAATGACCTTATGATGGTACATGAAGAACTGCTCAGATTTACAAAGCATGCTCCCCTTGTCTCCAAATATGAAGTGGCTTGCTGCTGAGTCGATCCATCTAGCTCAGACGGACAGCAAGTCTCCAGGGTTTCAGGCAGGATTCCCTCCCAGTTCTAGCAGGAGAGGGAGCTACGACTTTCTGCATACAAAGTATGTACCCTACCACTGAGGTTTGTACTGACCAAGGTCCAGCAAAGTTAACCAGGATAAAGGTATATCTGTAACAGAATAAAACCCTATTAAGTTATAGTGGTGGCTCAACATTTTTTTTGGGGGGGGGGGCTGTGATACACTTTTTAGAATGGCACTCATATCAGGACCCACCATAAGTGATGCCATTAACCTGGATGTGATGTCATAGCTGGAAGTGACATCGTCACGCAGTAAGCGCCATCATTGTGACATCATCAGATGACACTGCTGCAATGCAGTTGGCATTCTTGGACTGCAGCAATTGCACGACCTTGAAACATCCCTCACAGAAAGTAAGATTAGGACAAAATACAATATTATGGAAGAGCACTGAACTAGAAACAATTTTTTTAAAAAAAAACTCACTTGAAAATTCAAACTGAAAACACTCACAAAAGGAATATAGCAAGAATGAATGAATGAATGAATGAATGAATGAATGAATTCGGAAACTTAGTATGAAAGCTTTAGATTTAAGGATTTGTTTCATGTTCTGTTATAAATTCTGTATTTTAACCTAATATTACATGGTGTTTTGTTTTTTTTGCTAGACTATAATATAATATTTTTTCATTGCCTCTATGTTTTAAGTACCGTATTTCCCCAAGCATAAGGCGCACCAAAGTATAAGACGCACCTTAATTTTGAGGCCAGAAATTTGAAAAATACATTTTTTGGGCCGGCTGCTCTTTAAGGCAAGTGGGAGCGCGGAGAACGCTGCATTCTCCATGCTCCCGATTGCCTTAAGAGCCGCTGGCCTCCGTTCTTCTCGCCGCGCTGCGTTCTCCGTGCTCCCGCTTGCCTTAACGAGCTGGTGGGAGCGCTGCCCTCCCTTCTCTGCGCTCCCGCTGGCTCTTTAAGGCAAGCGGGAGCATGGAGAATGCAGCGCTGCCTGGCACACCCCTTGAATAAGACGCACCCAATTTTTAGATCCCGTTTTTTTGGGGAAAAGGTGCGTCTTATACTTGGGGAAATACGGTAATTGAATTGATTTGATCTATGTGTACTGGTCTATGACTGCAATAAACGTATTCATTCAACTCACAAAAGGAATATAGCAAGAGTAAGTTCTGCAGCTTCCAAGATGGCTGCTCCCAGGTTTCTGCGACCCGCCTCACATCAGGTCATGATCCTCCAAGAGGTTCCCCACCCACAGTTAGAGAAACACTGACCTGTAGATTATATAAGTTAATGTGGGTGGAGGCAGCGTCTATATTAATACTGGGCTATTGTCAATTAGTAATTCTATGGGGAAAAAAACTATAGTTAAGAAATGATAGGCTTTCTCTTAAGCTAGTAGCCTGGAGCAAAAAAATAAAAATACACCAAATTCCAGAAGTCGGAGCTGGCATGTTTACTTCATTCATTTGCTCATAATACGTATGTTCTTATATTTGTGTCTTCATTTAATATTTATGTTCTTTCCAGAGGGGAACTTGTTTAGAACTGGAAAGTCATTCATCTGATTCCTAGAAAGAAATTAAGTCCAACAACAGAAGACATTATTTATGAAAGCAGGGCTGGCCCACCCATGAGGCCAACTTAAGCTGTCGCCTCAGGCAGCAGACTGGTGGGAGGTGCCTATCTCAGTCCGCCTACTAGCCTCTAGTCTCCTCCTTCTCCTTCCACTCCCTGTATTGGAGAAGGAAAAAGGGGGACAGAGAGGAAGAAGAAATGGGGAAGGGTGGGGAGTGCGGAGCTAGAACATTGGAGAGGGGGAGGAACAGGGGCTGGCACATCATAAGGCAAGGGGAACAGTAGTGTGCCTACACAAGGCGCTGCTGGGTAAGTATTGCAGGTGCAGCAATGTGCTCGGTAAGCAGCTCCTCCTGCTTGCCATCAGAGCCAACATGAGTGGGAGAGAGGATGTGCTTACATGGTGTGTTGCTGCACCTGCAATACTTGCCATGCCGCCCCATCTGTAGCTATGCTACTAAGGGGGGGGCAAGCATTTAGCATACCACCGCGGGCATCAGGAGGTCTTGAGCCAGCCCTGCATAGTAGTCCAAGCCAGGCCAAGCCTCAGTTGTGCGACTGGGGTCTTTGTACGTGCGCCTTTTAAACGTAAAAAGCAGCCACGTGGGGCCACGATCCGGACTGGGAGTGTCGGAGGGAGGGGCTTGTTCCTGTGCTCTGCTGCAGTCCTGATGATCCCTTGGAAGCTTATTGTGCTACTGCAGGCCCCCCTCCGTGTCCCATCGAGCTTCCCCCTGCTACAACCACCAACGTGGGTTTTCCCATAAGCCCAACCAAGCCTGTCTTTCTCCTCCCATTTTGCTTCCTTGTCCCTTTAATTTTACCTGGCACCCAGCCTGATGGAGCATCTCGGTGAATTTGCAGGTTTTCTGGCCGCTTGGTAGCTTTTTAGTTGGCACTGATAAAGACATGAACCTGTATGAAGGATGAGAAACGATTAAATATCCAAGAACTCGCGGCTGTTGAAAGATGCTGTCCACCCATGGTAATCCTCAAGGAATCTCGGCTTCCCCCCCCCCCTTTCCACACCTCTGTCTCCACTAGACAAGGCTTTCTATGTTGTGGCACCCAGACTCTGGAACTCCCTTTCTCACAGCGCAATCCTAGAGGGGGCAGAGCGCTGGCACAAGGTTGTTGCGTCGGCGCTCCGCCATTGGCGCCGGCACGGGAGCGCCTAGCAGCACCCCTGAGTTAGCGCTCAAGCAACAGGATCGGCGCTGCTGGCTGCTGGGGTCCTGTTGCACCCGCGCAGCGCTTCCCTCGTGTCAGCCGAAGCCAGCTGGCGCGAGGGATACTCTGTCCCATATCAGGATGGGGATTGGTGGGAGGGGGGAGGCGGGGCTTGGGCGGGACCTGGGTGGGCTTGGGAGGTGGCCGTATGGTCACATCCTAAGCCCGTCAGCGAGGCCACGTGGCCCCGATTCAGGCCGCACAGTCTCCTCGGATCTGCGCCTGCTCTTTAGCAGCAAGAGTAAGATAGCAAGGCATCTTACCAAGCAAGAGCAAGGTAGCAAGGCATGCTACCTTGCCGTGGGGAGGCTCCAGCTTCTCCTAAACAGCGTCGGATGTGGCACTGGCCCATCGGCCTTGCCAGTCCAGCACTGTTTAGGATTGCACCCCCAGAGAAGCTGATGTGCAGTGGCATACCACATTGCCCCGGGCACCTGGGGGCAGTGACAGCATGCTGCAATGTGACATCATGATGTCACTTCCAGGTTCTCCCCGGAGGAGAGGGTGCTGGGGGCTTTGTGCACCCTGTTCTTTCTCCTGTGGATGCTCCCCTTCAAGGACATAAAGCCACCAGTGCCCCCCCCCACAGAGAGACTAGGAGCTGCCTGGAGCACTATGGGCAGGGGGTGCCACTGCCACTGCTTGCCACCTGGTAAGTCTGCATCCGGCACCCTCCATCAGAGCCTTCACGGGCTCCGACTGCACCTGGGGTGGGCAATTATGTGATGCATCACTGCTCCCCTAGTGCCACCGCCGTACCCCCTGTGCTGCCCCAACCCACCCCCAGCAGGCCACAGGTGGCAACAGTCACTTTTCCACAAACAGAACCCAGGCAGCTGCCACGTGGCACCCCATAAGCGGTCTACCTCTGCCCTCCGTGGTGCCCAGGGCATGTACTTGTCTCACTACTCCCAAGATACACCTCTGCTTATGTGGCCCTTTCCCTTCTAATAGTTAGAAGAATGGTAGCCCGGACCTTCACTTTGCACGGTTATTTCCTGGATGGAGAATCTGATTGTCAGCATCTGATGTTCCTTTTTTTGTTACCTAATCTAGCTTTGTTCTTTTAATAACCTTTTTTTTTTTTTTTTTGGAGGAGGAGGAGGGGGATGTATTTTATAATATTATGCCCTAGTTTGGAAAGCCTTTTTTAACAATCAAAAAGCAGCTTAGAACTGTTCAGTATAAATACCCCCCCCCCCAAAAAGGTACAAAATTTGGACTATAAAGTGAAGAAGTCTCGCCTTTTATTCTGTGCTTCCCCTTGCAAAGGTTCTGATGAGCTGGAGTTCAGGCAAGTCTAACATAGAAGGTTTTGGGTTTTTTTTTTAGTTTAAAAATGATTGAAACTGACTTTGAAGCCACTGTAAAAAGAGTGGGAAAGCGAGAAAGGACTTCTGATCCCTACCTCGTAAATATCATCCTTTCAAAAGTGTTTACCTAAAATTGTTTTCATTGATGGGGCTATCATTTATCTTGCAGGATATATTTACTGGAGGGAACAATAGAAATTGCTGGTTGTTTGGGGAAGTACCCTGACTGTCAAACAAGCAGCAATTCCTGTTTCAGTGATAATGACAAATCTTCAGGGGATGTTACGCTTTACAATCGGCCATCGCTAAAAATAGGGATGTTTTCTGTCATTTGTGTAGATCAGATGAATGGACCCCAGAAGCAGGCCTGTGTATTCTCTGCATTGGGAAACAAAACCACTTCTGCAGCCATGCAAATTCGGTTCCAAGAAAATGTAAATTCTGCAACTTCTAAACATTATGCAGATTGAACACATTTGCACATTTCCATTATTTTGCATGACCCACTTTACTGTTGCTACTCTTACGGCCCAGTACTATCGCTGGGCGTGCTGCCAGAACTTGTATTCCAGCATATGGTGTTGCAAAACATGACATGCTGTTAGAATCATTGACTCATAGATTCGGAAGGGATCTACAAGGTCATCTAGTCCAACCCCCTGCCTGTAGCAGGAAATCCTCCTAGCGCATCTGCAGCAGGTACCTGTTGAGCCTCTGCTTGAAGGTCTCCAGGGAGGGAGAATCCACCACCTCCCTCCAGTGGCAATCTGTTCCACTGTCCAACCGCCCTTATCATCAAGAAATTCTTCCTGATGTCCAGTCGGAATCTCCTCTCTTGCAGTTTGTACCCATTGGACCTAGTTCTACTGTCGGAGGCAGGTGAGAACAAATGTGTCCCTTCTTCCTTATGACAGCCCTTCAGATATTTGAAGAGTGCTCTCATATCCCCTCTCAGTTTTCTCTTCTCCAAGCTAAACATACCCAGTTCCCTCAACCTTTCCTCATAGGACTTGTTTTCCAGCCCCCTGATCATCTGTTGTGTGCTACCAGGTTGCTGCCAGAAATGGTAAGCAGTGGCCCTTCGAGAACCTCTCATGCAGCGGCGTCATGCAGCCGGAACGCTGGGCGGGAGGAACGGGTGAGCGGCAGCCCGCCTGTTGCGTACCACTCCGTCTCGCCGTCTTCCCCGCCCCCGCGGGGCGGGGAAGATGGAGAAACAGAGCGGTACGCAACGGGCGGGCTGCCACTCACCCGTTCCTCCTGCCCAGCATTCCGGCTGCATGACATAGCTGCTCTCATGCCAGTAAGTCAGTGGTGGGGGCAGGTCGTGGGCAGGGCGGGGGAGGAACCAAGTATTTTGAAAAAGGAACCGAGAGAGGAGGGGGAGGAGCTGGCAGCAGTCATGCCCAGGGGTTTATCCCCCTTCTTAAAACATTCCCAACCAATTTCTGTCTTTGGATGTACACCACCAAAATGCACAAAATGCAAAATGCAGACTCATAGGGGGGCTGGGGGCTTACATGGATGTAAGTAAAAATGCATTTTACTTACCTCCTGTTTACCCCTAGATCACCCCGTCAGTGCATGCAGAGCACACCTTTTTGGTGTGGCTGAGTGATATTGAGAGCGTTGGGTTTTTGTGTTTTGAAATCCTCCTTGCACTCAAAAAATCTTTGCAACTAGCCCATCTGGGAGAGGGTAGGATTCAACTGGTCTCCCTAAAGAGCAGGTTTTTCAGCATTTTTTTCCCTGAAGAGCTGATTTTTCAGGCAAGTGGTGTAGACTGATGGTTGAGCTGCTGGTACTGTATGAAGCTAAGCAGGAGAATCCATGGTCTTGTTTTTGGATGGGAGACAGAATGCCAGGCTAGGACAAGCTGCAGTAACTGTTGTGGCAGAACGGGGTCACTGTGGAGCTGATTACACAGTGTGGGAATGTGTGAAAAGGCCAGCAGGCAAAAGAATGGAGTACGACCTTGAGGACCTGTCCAGGCTGGACTTAGGATTGCCTGCTGAAGCTCCTTGGCACGCAGCCAGAGGGGAGAACAACACTGTGAAGGCTACATCTGGAACTGAGGATTTGGTGAGTCACAGAATACTGTATGTTTGTAAAAACACCATTGAAAAATGGTGGTTTAGACTGGCCTGCCCATGTAAGCCACCTTGAGCATTTGCTTCGGCATGGTTTCATTCAAATGAAACAATTAAATAAATAAAGATTGGCTTGCAAGGGTATTTTTTTTCCCATGGGGAAGCACACAAAGCCAATATCCCCTACCTGAGTTCCGCTACTGATTGTAGCGGAAAAGGTACACCTGCTTGGCCAGGTGACAAAACAGGGACAGTGCCCAGCACTTTGCTACAACCACCCCAACACTTCCCTCTACCACTGAATTGATCTTGGCGTTATTTGGGGAATTTTAGGAATTTTGCCACCACTACCAAGATGAAGAGCCCCCTCCACCCTGATTTGTAAAGGGGTCCTCAAAATCGGGGGGGGGGGGGTACTTATGCAAAAATGACAACAAATAAGAACAAGTGCTGAATAGTCTGGGGAAGCATAACAACTTGCATTTTGTGGAAATGAGTCCACATAGGCAAAATAATGCAATCAAAAGGAGCTTATTGAAAAACTGGCTAAAGAGTGCAAAATAAAAAAAAAATTAGGAGGATATACATGATCCAAAAAGTTGACACAGAGCTTACAAGATTATATATGTATTTATTTGAAGAATTTATACCCCGCTTTTCCCATGCCGAAGCAAATGCCCAAATCGGCTTACAAAGAGCATAAAAAACAATTAGCAAAAAACAATGTCCCCAATGCAAGATAACTGGCAACTGGTGTGCCACTTTAGGCAAACCCAAATTCTTGGGTTGGCCCTCGTCCTCTGCCCTTCTTGCCGGAGGGTGGATCTGAAACGCAAAAGGTAATTGTGGGTCTTTACTTGATTTAAATAGAAGTGCCAACTGCAGCAGTATGCAAATGTGGCTGTGTGATTCACGTTGGATGTGACTGAAATAAATGGCAGAATCACGGCTAATCACACACATTGTTCTGCTCTTGATAAGGAAAGGAGCACAGTGAGATTTCCTTAACTGAGTGGAGTTAGCAAATTCATAGCTGTGTTCTGCTTACAGAAAACCTGATACCAGAACAAGATCAAATAACCTATCAGAATACACTGTGCTCTTTTCCATGAGGGCTATTGACCCGTTGCATTGTTGTAATTGATGAATCATCTGAACGTGAGATGATGCCTCCTCCTGCATAAGAATTTAAGAAGAGCCCTGCTGGATCAGGCCAAAGGCCCCTCTAGTCCAGCTTCCTGTATCTCACAGTGGCCCACCAGATGCCTCAGGGAGCACACAAGACAACAGGCTGCCTGCATCCTGTTGCCACTCCCTTGCACCTGGCATTCTGAGGTAGCCTACTTCTAAATGTAGGTTCTATGGTTCTACTTGTATGGTTCTACTTCTATGGGTTGCACATACCCATCATGGCTTGTAACCTGTGATGGACTTTTTCTTGCCTTTTTAAAGGCACCCAGGCCAGTCACCATCACCAATACAGAATAGGACATTAAACCAAACGGTCACCATTAATGCTTCCACAACATGCCTCCCAATTCACACAATTTTTGTGTCCCTGCTGAATTGATAATATAATATATAATCCGGTTTGTGATTGTTTTGGTTGAAAAACAGTACACAATTATTGACGGATTTGATAATGGATGGGTGCTGCCCCACTCCCGGGGAAGACCCACTTGGATCCTGCAAACCTGACTGGAGCACTGCGCCATTTGAAGCTGGGGGGCTTCGTGGGGTTGGGGAGGCCACACACCACTGCACGCTGGCTCTCTGGTCCTCAGAAAACTCTCTGGACACAACTGGAGCTGCTCCCTGGTCAGGTTGCAGAGGGTTACCTTGCCAAAATCTGTGGATTCAAATATCCGCAGAGCTCGTTACCCACAAGAGAATTCCCATGGATAATGAGGGCCCACTGTATAGCAATATTCCTTAAGACAATAACAATATGATCAGAAATTAAGGCTGCACGCCTATAGACATTTACCTGTGAGTAGGTCCCATTGAATTTAATAGGGCACTGTAATTCTGCATACATACTTCTGCATCAGGGCTTTGTTGTTTGTCCGTCAAAGTTTCCCAATCAAATCCAGGTTTGGGTCACAGAAGGTGAACACGCCGGGATATCAACATGTCACCCGTTTTGGAGACCTGACTCACTGTGATGGACAACTTCAATTTCTTAAAGCAGCTCAATTGCTGGCAAAGCGCATTTTCAGTTGAACCGGCAGCCCATATGAGACTAGGGGGTGGAGTGGAGTCTGCTTCATCCTGCTTCCGCCAAATGCAGACATCTTTTCAAGCAGAAGATACTCTGAACCTGGGAGCAGCCTTGCTGGATCAGGCCAAGGGCTCCACCTGGTCTAGCTTTCTCTTTCCCATCAGAGGCCAAGCAGATGTCTCTGGGAAGCAGGGCAGGAAGGCAAAAAGCACATCCTTGCTTTTGCCCTCCCCTTTATGCGCAACTGGTATTCAGGGCGCAATCCCCCTAGTGCTGGAACCGCGAGGCCGGCCGGCCAGCGCCATATCCAACGCTACATTGGGGAGGCTGGAGCAGATCCGAGGAGAACCCACAGCCAGTGATGACATGCAGCGGGTACGCGGGGGTACACGAGTACCGGTTCCTAGGATTATGGCTGGCCCCGCCCATTCGCCTGCCCACTCGTTGACTCCGCCCCCTGCAACGTTTGACTTTCCTGCACGTTTGAGTTGCCTGCATGTTCTCAGAGCCAGGCAGGCAGCGAGCGGAGCCTTGCCTTGCCTTGCCTTGCCTTGCCTTGCCACTGAAAAATGAGCTGGTCTGGGGTTTTGGAACTGTTTGGTCACTTTAACATGATGCCAGGCCTCCTTAACATGTTCTGGGGGTGCTGTGGAATACTGTTGCAACTGTTGGGTCAGTTTAAAATTGTCTGAGGCCTCAAAAAGGGCTTTTTTCATGTCCCTTCCTGCCACGACCTCACTTCCGGCTTATGATGTCACTTCCGGTGGGCGGGTCCCGACACGTGCCAATCAAAAGTGAGTACCTGTTCTTAAATCATTTAGATGACACCACTGCCCACGGCCCAAATCGGTGTGTCACCCAGAACGTGTGGCATCTCACCTTTGAAATGCATGCTATAGGTTCGCCATCACTGGCTTAGGCTATGAGGCCTGGCTACACTGGTGCAGTGCTTGGACTGGGCTAGCCGTCTTTGTCTCCTCTTTCCCTTTGTCTCAACTGCTCGGTCTTATGCTGAACTGACCAGGAGCCAGAACTGAGAAAGGGGTCAGATCTCTTTGTTTGCGTGTACGTATTTCTCGGCCACCTTTCCGTCCCACTGAAGGGGCCACCAAGGCAGCTTGCAACAGCCCATAATACCATATTAAAACCAATTAGAAGGAACAATCACAGCCACATTATAATCACCCAGAACAGAAGCTGAGCGCTGGTTATTGCGATTCTCCCAGGGCCGAGGGGGACGGCTGCTGTGCAGCTGCCTTTCACAGACATCTCGCTCTCGCTCTCTCTCTCTCTCTCGCTCGCTCGCTCAAAAGTATTTACTTATTTCTCTGCTGCCTGCTTTGGCACCTGGCCAAGTCTTTCCTTTCGGGCTCTTTAATGTCTCCTGGTGGCTTTCATCCTCGGAATTGGTTTTAGCTGCTGCTACGAATCAGTTTTGGCCTTTCAGGTGCCTTTTTTTTCTTTTTTTTGACATTTTCATGGCCACAGCTCTGTTTTGCTGCATTTTGATTCTTGAGTTTGAAATCCATGATTATTTACTGGGCTGACTGGCTGATTTATTTGTTTGTTTTGATTTTTTTTTTTGTATACCACCCTTCACAGTGCTTAAAAAAATTGTCCAAGAAAAGATGTATTCACACTTCTATCCAGTGTCACCGGTTTGCCAAAAGGGATCTTTTGTTTCTGCAGCCAATAGGTGGCGCCAGTTACTCTCAGGCCACTTATGGATCACTGCTAGATTTTACCCTGCTGGGTCCATATTCTTTCACATTTTTTAAAAGGCTAGCAGTCTTCTGCTATCACCAGGCCCTGTGTTGGAGAGAAACACATAGTGGTTTGTTGGTTTGTTTTTGTTTGGTTTGATTTTGTGATTTGAAAGGCAAAAAGTGGTGTTGTGTGCTTTTCTTCTCTCATTTTTATTAAATTTAAATGCTTTAAAAGTGTTCTAGGCAGATGCTGCAGGTGACATTTTGTCAGCAGATGCAGGCACAGTATTATTTCTAATTGGAAAAATAAATTAATTTCTGAGAAATATCTTAAACACCCAAATGCAGTGTTTTGTGTTTTTATTCGGATGTTTTAACACAAAAAGGCAGTGTTTTGTGTTTTTATTTGGAGGTTTAAACACACAAAAAAGCCATTTTTAATGCATTTTTACCCCCTCCAAAAACACACACCCTGTTATCCAGAAGATTTAGCCGAGAGGGTTAATGCCTCCGTTTGCCCGAAGATAACACCTGAAGATCTCAAGGTTGTGAGCTCGGGACTGCCGGAAGTCTCTGCGAGCAGCAGACCTTGGAAACTGCGACTGATTAAAAGCTGAGTTTCAGCTGCCTTGTGGGAGGAGGAGTGTGCTGAAATCAGCTGCATCTCTGGTGGCAGCAGGGAAGCCTCATCAGCCAGCAGACAACAGACGGGTGGCTAAAGAAAGAAGGCTAAATCCAGAAAGAAAGATCTGTAGGAGTGTTGTTCTTGGAAGACAGAACATTCTGTAAATTGTAAAAACCTTCGGGTTTGTGAGAAAGTCTGCCTATGTAAACCGCCTTGAGTTTAATCATTAGAGAAATCTAGTGATATTAAGAAAGGCGGTATATAAATAAATGTATTATTATTATTATTATTATTATTATTATTATCCAATATTCCTATTTAATTGGTTAATCTATTCCTAGTGGAATAACTAATATTCCTGTTGGTGAATAGATGCTCTGGTTTTCAGGCGTAAACTACTGGAAACATTCTTACTGCTCTACATACTACCACTGATAACTTGGGCAACCACTCTGCCCATCTAGCAACTATCCCAATGCCAAGGCACCCCCAGCAATCATCTGGCATCTCCGTCTTGATGGTCATTGGCCAATATCCATCTTGCCACATATTGTTAATGTATCTGAACAAGTTTGATTGGCAGGAGGCTGCAGGTAGAAGCAGGGGAGGGGGTTGAACCGATTTCCAGAGAATTTGACTTTAATTAAGAATCTGTGTAGCCAACTGGAAAATTAAGAACTGTCTTTGCTTGGGCTTGATTAAAGCTGAAGTGGTCCTTTCTTTGTGAGATACCTGCGCATAGGCAGGCAGAGTGAAGATGAATGATGGCATTAGTGATGTTCTCTTTTACACGAGATAAAGAACCTGGTAATTAGTGACACGATGCATTGGGCATGATATTGTTGCGCATGAGGCACCATTGACAGCACATGGCTGTCATAATGCGCAAATTAGCTGGCTGAGTTTTTAATTAATGTGAGCTGATTGCTACAAACGATGGCTTGTTCTCATTTAGAATTTTTTTCCCCTAAATGGTGATAACCAGGCGCTCCGGTTATCAGGCGCAAACTAGTGGAAACGTTCTTACTGCTCCACATGCAATCACTGATAGACATCATGTACAATACTTCTAGATGCATGACCATTTTCATGCACAGAGCAAGAAATTCTCAGCAGTGGCCTCCATACTGCAAAACAGCTCTCAAGGGAGACTTGTTCGTCCTAATTTCTCTCTATTTGAGTTTTCGGAAAGGAAAAAAAAATGTAAGCATTTCCAAGTTTATGAGATCAGTTTCTTTAATGTGTTCTAGCTTTTCATAACTGACTCCCATATGAATCTGCTCACATGCTTAGTCCTATGGGAAAGTCCTGCTCCATGTGTCTCCCTCCACCACCTGAGGTTAGTGCATTGGCATAGCTAAGGGGGTGGGGGGGAACAAACTGAGCTTGTAGTAGCCAAAATTGTGAAAACTTTGGCGTGTATAAATAACACCATCTTGTCATATATCATTGGAAAGGCAAGTTAATGCTGAGTGCAATGAAACAATCCATGTTGGAATATCTGTATTTTATCAAACGTTATGGCCAATTAACCAGAAAACCTTATATTTACTTAGTAAATTTGATTAATTAAGTAGCATCGTGGGAGGGCATCAGAATCTTCTTTGCCCCAGGTAACAGGTGCATTAGTTATGCCACTGGAGGCTCAATCCTAACCTGGAGTTAGGCCAGCAAGGTTTGGCTGTGACACTGTAAAGAGTGTTTGGACCACTCTCACAATCAGAGGCCAGCACCCAGACATGCGCCATCCTCCCTGACTCCGAGTGTGGTCCAAACACACTTTACAGTGGCCCTTGTGCTAGCCAAACTTTGCTGGCCCAACTGTGCTGGCCTAACTCCAGGTTAGGATTGCGATCTGGGTTAGTGGATAGGGCTATAGAGGACAGGACTATCTTGGTTCTGTAGAGAGTGTCTCCACCCCCACCCCCCAGGAACCTGGCTGATTTCTTCTCTTCCTGCCTTGTGGTGCCAGCTATAAAGGATGGCTTTATGAACCAACTAGATGTCATTGAATGTCTGTCAATCATATCAATGTCTTTTCATCTGGATCCAGGCAAAGGATTTCTTTCACCATTGCTTGGGCCTTGGCCAAGAATCTCTTACGCCAGCCCAAGACTGAAGCTAAGGTTCTGCAGATGACATTCCATCCACTTTTCTAATATAGGACACTGTATTGTAGTATGAACAGTATTGGTACCAGTCTGCCAAAGGTAAGGCCCAGGGGCAAGATGTGGCCCACAGAAGCTCTTTATCTGGCCCTCAGACTTTCCCAGCACCACCATCAGTTCCTGAGCTACACTGCGGTGTCACTGCTGAAAGGGCAGCCAGCATGATAATTGGGCTCACCTGTATCTTGACAATATAATCAAGATACGCTTATTGTAATCATTAGAGAAATCTAGTGACCTTAAGAAAGGCGGTATATAAATACATGTATTATTATTATTATTATTTTCTATTTGCAGCTATGACTTCCTAACAGCCCAATCAGACTAAGGCCGACATAGTAAGGCCGACGTAACAGGGCTGTGTTCTAAAGCCCATTAGGAGGCGGCGGCAGCAGCAGCAACATGCAGGACAAGGGGAGGTTTTCCCCTTACACCAGTGGTGTCATCTAAATGATTTAAGAACAGGTACTCACTTTTGATTGGCACGTGTCAGGACCTGCCCACCGGAAGTGATGTCATAAGCCGGAAATGAGGTCGTGGCAGGAAGGGACATGAAAAAAGCCCTTTTTGAGGCCTCAGACAATTTTAAACTGACCCAACAGTTGCAACAGTATTCCACAGCACTCCCAGAACATGTTAAGGAGGGCTGGCATCATGTTAAAGTGACCCAACAGAGCAGCTCATTTTTCAGTGGCAAGGCAAGGCAAGGCTCCGCTCGCTGCCTGCCTGGCTCTGAGAACATGCAGGCAACTCAAAAGTGCAGGAAATTCAAACGTTGCAGGGGGCGGAGTCGATGAGTGGGCGGGCGAATGGGCAGGGCCAGCCATAATCCTAGAAACTGGTACTCGCATACCCCCACGTACCCCCTGCATGACATCACTGCCTTACACCCGTGTAACCCCCAGGCCCGCCTATGGGCCAGCTCGGATCTGCGCCTGCTGTTTTGCAGGGGCAGAGGAACATGGACAGGAGCGGCCCGAATCAGGATTTGGCACTACAGCTGTCCTGCAGCACAACCCCCTTCTCCACCCACTGTGCCGCCCAGTTACGCCCCCAGCACACCTCTGGAACGCCCTCGTGGAGACCCAGTGCTGATCCCGTGCCGCCGACGCTCGACCGGCACAAGGCTGGCGCTGCTGACAGTCACGGCGGCACCCGAGCATCGGCACTGCTGCTTGCAGTGGTCCAGCGCCATAGCACCAACGTGGATGTGCTTGACGGCACGTTTGCGACAGCGTTCAGCCAGTGCAAGAGCATAGCACTGGCGCAACGGGCAGTGGTGTCATCTAAATGATTTAAGAACAGGTACTCACTTTTGATTGGCACGTGTCGGGACCCGCCCACCAGAAGTGACGTCATAAGCCGGAAGTGAGGTCGTGGCAGGAAGGGACATGAAAAAAGCCCTTTTTGAGGCCTCAGACAATTTTAAACTGACCCAACAGTTGCAACAGTATTCCACAGCACCCCCAGAACATGTTAAGGAGGGCTGGCATCATGTTAAAGTGACCCAACAGTTCCAAAACCCCAGAGCAGCTCATTTTTCAGTGGCAAGGCAAGGCAAGGCTCCGCTTGCTGCCTGCCTGTCTGCCTGGCTCTGAGAACGTGCAGGCAACTCAAACGTGCAGGAAATTCAAACGTTGCAGGGGGCGGAGTCAACGAGTGGGCGGGCGAATGGGCGGGGCCAGCCATAATCCTAGAAACCGGTACTCGCGTACCCCTGCGTACCCCCTGCATGACTTCACTGGCAACGGGGTATAGGACTGTGTGAGAAGAAGGTGCTTATTTCTGGTCATGACCTTCTTAATTACATCACTTCCTACTTAATGACATCACTTCTGGCTCTCAGCAGTAATCATAAAGCTATATGGCCCGCTGTATTGAACGGTCTGACACCCCTGTATTAGACTAATATAAGAAGTGATAGGATATTATTCTGTTGTGGCTCTTGCCAATCATGGCTTTCAGAGTGCTTTTAGTTTTTATTTTCTGTCATTTATATGGTGGACTCTAATCAGAATTTTGCTTAGTTATTTTGAAAGTTGTCTTGTAAGACATTTGCTGGAAGAGCGACAGATCAGCATGATTACTACGTAAACGGATCAATATAAATAACTTTTTCTTTTAAAAAAGCAATCACGTACAGTGAATCAGAAAATAAAAATAGATGGATCCCGATGCGTCAGGAAGACGCCCTGAAACTGGCAGTGTAAAAAAATAAATGACCCCTTGATGCTAAAATGCGGAGATGTCAAAAGCAGAACAATTCCATCATCTTCACCGCCGTGGCCTTGTACTTAGCATGCAGCTGTTTTGTTGCTTACAGAAGGGAAGAGGTGGCCATGCATCATTCCAAGGAGAAACTGAACCCGCCGCTCGATTGCTACCTAGTCCTGGAGAAGCTTCATCGATCCGTGTGGCTACTGTATAATTTAAAGCCTGATTTACACACCACGGTGCAGCTGATTTGAATACAGAGTTAAAGTGTGGGGTTTCGGTTTTGCTGGGCAAGATAACTTATCTCTGGGACAGGTGGCAGAGCAGATAATTCATTGCATCCAATTCCGAATCTGGAGCCCTTATTAAAGCATATTTTTGCAATAAGGTCCCAGGTGATGTAGGTCTGACTCATCAGCCGTGGACACCTGCCAACCACACATCAGTCCAGAGCAGGAGGAATAATCAATGCATTGCCAGTTTTCAGACTGGAGAAAGCACCGGCATACAATGGCCACCTATTTTCTGATTTCAAGCATGCGTCGAACTAGGTAATTGTCTGCTTTTGCTATGGAGAATAAATACATCTTTTATGTATTATTTCATTGCATTTATTTGTTGGCTGGACCTGCTTGTTTATTTAATTTAATTTATCTAGGGAATTTATTCTGCCCTTTAGTGTCAGCACTGCCAGGGTTGCTCCCAGGAGTATTAAAATAATCAGATTAAATGTACACATTTCAGAACAATCAGGAATTGGTTAAGAGTTTGTTTATTACAGCTCAGGCTGAAGTTGCAGATAAATGGGAAAATAGTCAATGTCAATCTACAGAGGGCTGGCAAGAAAAAGCTTGAAATAATTTATATTTGGGGAAACTAGCACATTTGCTGCTTTATCCTACACATATTTATGAATTATAAGTCATAGCCAATCCTAACAGTAGCTGGCACGACGACTTCCGTTGGCCACATGGCTTCCATTGTATCCAGCGCTTGCCAAGAGCAGGCTGGAAGTCTCTTAGGGCAGTGGTCCTCAAACGTTTTAGACCAAGGACCACTTTTTAGAATGGCACATGTGTCATCACTGGAAGTGATGTCATTAATCATCATCAAGCAGGAAGTGCCATCATTGTGACATCATCAAATGACACTCCAGGAATGCAAACTGGCCTTCTTGGACTGCAGCAATTGCACAACCATGAAACATCCCTGAAAGAAAGCAAGGTTAGGGCAAAATATTATGTAAACGCACTGAGGGTGCAATCCTATGCAGCGCTGGAATGGCGAGGCCAACTCGGCAGCACCATATCCAATGCTGCATAGGAGAGGCTGGAGCCCCACCCCCACCCCACAGCAAGGGGGCGTTCACTCCTTTACTGTAAGGGAGGCTCCAGCCTCCCCTGTGTGCTCCTCGGATCTGCACTAAAGAGCGGGTGCAGATCCGAGGAGACCGCGCTGCCCGAATCAGGGCCTTGCACAGTGGTGTCATTCAAATGATTTAGGAACAGGAACTCACTTTTGATTGGCACTTGTCGGGAACCCGGAACCAGCCACGGAGCCCGTTAGGATCCAGAACGCCTGTTCTGGTCCGTTCCCCCTGAATGACATCACTGCCTTCGCCCTCCTAGGAATCCGCTCCCTATAACCCTCTGAGTGCCGGCCAACCAAGAAGAAAAGCTCTTTGCAGAGGAATTGGGAGGGGGGAGGAGGGAGAGTGAAGTGGGCTGAGTCAGCCCTAATTTTAACTAGTGGAACTGAGTTCCCCCGCATTCCCCCTGCATGACATCAATGGCCTTGCGGCCTCACGGACAAGCTTAGGCCTCCTAAGCCCACCTAAGCCCTAAGGCCGCCTCCTGAGCCCGCCTACGTCCCACCGAAGTCCCGCCCCGTCTCCCCCCTCCCCCCCCTTCAATCCCCATGCTGTCCCGGCACGGAGCCTCCCTCGCGCCAACTGGCTTTGGCCGCTGCTAGGTAGGCACTGCACAGGCACAACAGGGCCGGCACTGCCAGCAGTGCCGGTCCTGTTGCCTTAGCGCCGACACAGGATGCTGCTAGGCGCCCCCGTGTTGGCACTAATGCCTTAGCGCTGATGCAACTATGTTGCATCAGCACTAAGCGCCAAATAGGATGGCACTGCCCACTGAAAAGAATTTTTTTTTAAAAAACCCTCACTTGAAAATTGAAACTGTCAACATTTGCAACAGGAATATAGTAAGAGTGAGGTCTGCAGCTTGCAAGATGGCTGCTCCCAGCTTTCCGTGACCCACCTGGCATCATGTTGCGACCCACCAAGTGGGTCCCCCAACCCACAGTATGAATAACTGTCCTAGGCGTAAGGGGATATTTTTCATGCCAGCCTGCGCTATGGGATTACTCAAATCTCCACCAGCTATTTAGTCTGAGCAGCCCTGTGCATAGCTGCCAAGCCCAGGAGGGAGGCGAGGGTGTGGCAGAGGAGGGCTCCGCCAATTGCCTGATCCACCCTTCCCAGGCCTGATCCGCCCCTGAAACACCCTCCCAGCAACCTGTCCCAGCCCCTGTGCCACTTGGTGGTGTGCTTATCTCTGGATACAGCACCAATGGGGTAGCACAGGATGAGTACTGTGTTTTTTTCTAAGCCTCCTTGAGGGTCATTTGAATCATAGGTTCATGGAAGGGACCTACAAGGTCATCTAGTCCAATCCCCTGCCTGTAGCAGGAAATCCTCCTAGAGCATCTCCAGCAGGTGCCTGTCAAGCCTCTGCTTGAAGGTCTCCAGGGAGGGAGAATCCACCACCTCCCTCCAGTGGCAATCTGTTCCACTGTCAAACTGCCCTTATTTTCAAGAAATTCTTCCTGATGTCCAACCAGAACCTCCTCTCTTGCAGTTTGTACCAATTGGGCCTAGTTCTACTGTCAAAAGCAGATGAGAACAAATGTGTCCATGACAGCCCTTTAGATATTTGAAGAGTGCTATCATATCCCCTTTCGGTTGACTCTTCTTTGATCAAAAGATGGACTCCAAGGGCACAATCTTAATTTGGAGTTAGGCCAGCATAAACTAAGCCAGCAAAGTTCAGCCAGCACCAGGGCCACCATAAAGCGTGTTTGGACCACTCTCGGAGTCAGGGAGGATGGTGCACATCTGTGTGCTGGCCTCTGACTCCAAGACTGGTCTAAACATACTTAATAATAATAATAATAATAATAATAATAATAATAATAATAATAATA
>JAJKFI010000026.1:2383865-2402180 GCA_029204185.1 Lerista edwardsae
TATGTATGTATGTATGTATGTATGTATGTATGTATGTATGTATGTATTCATTCATTCATTCATTCATTCATTCATTCATTCATTTTTCCAGTCCTCAACACAGTTCCAGAGATTAGATGTAGCCCTCTGGCTAAGAAGTTTGGAGACCTCTGATCT
Source organism: Lerista edwardsae (assembly GCA_029204185.1). NCBI lineage: Eukaryota > Metazoa > Chordata > Lepidosauria > Squamata > Scincidae > Lerista > Lerista edwardsae. Next base: position 2,384,022 of record JAJKFI010000026.1, read on the forward strand.
TATAAACAGATATGTTTTTGAACCGCCTTGCACACCTCTTTTGCGAGGTGGGGAATAGGCCAGTATACAAGTATCGTAAATCAATACACACGCAGTGCCATATAGCATTAGGCCATAAAATGAGCTATGACATGAAATAAAGTGCAGGTGCATTCAGGAGGAATCTTCCTAAATATTTCACGTCTCCCCTTTGAATTATGAACCTCTTATAGCCAAACGGCAAAAAGGGTGTATAAATCACGCCTGCCTGCCATAATTTTGATAAGGAAGTCAGAAGCTCCGGAGCAAACTTAGCTTGGGAATTAACCAACCACTTTGTCATCTGCCACCCTGCATCCATGGCAACAGAAGGCGGGTCATTCGTCTCAGCCTGAACGTTGTAGTTATTCTGATGTTACGTGTCACCATATGAGTCCTGCGTGACTTTGGCAGTTTCTGGCATAATGAAATGGAAAAACCCAAGGACTTCGCCGTCCGTCACAGTCAGCGCCTCTACCCAATCTGCCAAAATGTAACGCGCCACTCTGTGCAGCGTGTTTTTGGTAATGTATTGAGATAGTTGTCAATAAACATTTGCTCCGCAAGAGCGATGCGCCATGGAGCGGGCCACGGGAAGAGAAGATGCATGACCGGCAGGTTGCAAGTGGCATAAATTACAAGGCGCAGAAGCGATAAATTCTGGCTCGAAAGTAAATGGGGAGATCTGTTATTATGTGATGTTGAAAATGCCAAGTCTTGGTGCAGTCCTTGGGAAACAGTAGATTAAAAATTTTACAGTTCTCCGTCAAGGAGAGTCTTGGCTGGCACCAGCACAGTTACTAAGGACAGGGGGTGTGGAAATGTCCGGCTTCTGGGAAGGTTCTGGTCTGCCTGACATTTGTGTAAAATGGAATAAAAAATATGCTGGCTCTTCTGATAGCTAATCTTCCCTCTCTCTCATTTTCCCTCTCTCACAATACCAGAACCAAGGGACGGCCACAAAAATTGAATTTTGGGAGAGTGAGAATGGATAAAAGGACATACTTCTTTACCCATCAGGTTATTAATCTGTGGAACCCCTTGCCACAGGAGGTGGTGACTGGCCTAGGTCTGGCCTAGGTGCCTTTAAAAGGGGACTGGACAGATGATGGTATTATTCATACATACCAAGGTTTTCACCATTTTGGCACTAGTGCCAAATTCAGCTCGTTGCCCTCCAAAGCTTGTTGCCAGGTGCAATTGCACCCCCCTGCACTTTTTTTGCTACGCCCCTGCTCTTTGTGAACTACTTTTTGTTGAAAAGTAGTATATAAATGCTCTTAATAGCAATATTTATTTATTTGTGAAAAGTATATGTTGCCCTTCAGCACAAGGATCCCAGTTTGGTGTACCTATTAAAACAAATTCAATCAGCCCTCTGATTATTTCAGTTGCCCTATGTTGCTATTTTTCCAGTTCTATAATAACGTTCTTGAGGCACAGCTGCTTCAGATGACCCAGAGAACCACAAAGAAATGGAATCACCCCTTTGGCCTGCCGTTCGTTCAGTGGTGTCAATTTTAAGATGCTTCTGATTGTGACTTGTCACATAGTCATAGCCATTAAATAGACACACATGTAAAACGAATAACGGTCAGAGGAAATGGAGAGAGTTTGATAAAATATTTTGTTCTTTTCCCAGTATGATAAAGCCTGGGTGTAGCTGTAGCATTTCCAGAGCAGCAGTGGGAACAAGACAGCAGAAATTGCCATTCCCTGGAGAGATGATTATAGGATACTGGAAAAAAAAATTGGTCAATTTCAGATGACATACACAGGATTGTAAAATGTGATCTAAATTGTGATCAGCTGTGCGAGGAAACAACAGGGTGTTAGCAGGCAGGTTTATCTTGGAAGGGGTAGGATGTTGGTGAGTGGCAGCTGCATGGTAAATTCAGTGATGTGAGATTTAGCCTCCCGATGTGGAATGTGGCCAGGAATGTGGCCACTTCCTTTCTCCAGTTGTGTCAGCAGATCCGAGGGTGGGAAGACTCTGCAGAAATGCAGGCAACCGCAGCATGAAGGAAAAACACACCGTGTAATAATGAAGCTGCCTTCTTGAAAGGATGGGTTGTGGCTCAGTAGGAGAGCACCTGCTTGGTATGGAAAAGATGCTGAGTTCAGCCCCTGGAAAGTATCCTCAGGTACAGCAGATATAAAGTCCTGCCTGGTACCTGGAGAGCGACCTTCATCCGTAATAATCATGGATGTGACTATAATCCCGCTACAAGAAGCGTTTGCCCTGTCCCTGTAAATGAAACCAGAATCCTGCACTTCTGGGTTTCACAGCACCATGCAAAGCACGGTCAGGTTTGGGGGTGGTTTTATTTAATAACACAGAGGGAGTGGACCCGAGCAGTAATGGCGTCTAAATGATTTAGCAACAGGTACTCATTTTTGATTGGCACTTGTGTCAGGGCCCGCCCACCGGAAGTGAGGTCATAGCCGGAACCCAGGAACCGCCCCCAGGAACCGCTGCGCCTCCTCGGTAGGCCGCGCAGCAGCCTGGGAGAAGGCCTGGGAGTCCCAGGCCTTCTCCGGGGCCGCCGCGCAGGCTACCAATTCCCCCCCAGGAACCGCCGCACATCCTTGGGAGGAAGCCCCAGGCAGCCTACCTGCTCACGCTGCTGCTGCCATCGGTCTCCCTCGCTCCGCTGCCTGCCTGCCTGGCTCAGAGAACGTGCAGGCAACTCAAATGTGCAGGCAATTCAAACATTGCAGGGGGCGGAGTGGAGCGCCAATGGAGTCGACAAGTGGGCGGGCGAATGAATGGGCGGGGCCAGCCCTAATCCTAGGAACGGGTACTCACGTACCCCCGCGTACCCGCTACATGACATGTCTGGACCCGAGGCTGCATCCGGCGGCTTTCCAGGTTGTGCTACCCCAGATTCCCAACGGGGCATGTGCTGCATCCTGCAGTGGAATCAGTCACAGAGGCCTCCTCAAGGAAAGGGAATGTTGGTTCCCTCACCTCAGAGCTGCATTGCCCTTGCCCCAGTGTGGGGACATGGGTTAGGATTGCACCCTTTGCTGTTTATCCTCTACTGGGAAACAAGCTACCTTTCAGCAATGTTCTCCCCAGATTCTCCAGATGCAGCAAACACACGGAAATGTGGATGCCATCAGTCTTAGTCAGCCTCTTGCTCTGCTGGTTTGCATAATCTGCTTTGACAGTGAGGGAGATGGTGTGTCAGCTGCCAAATCTTGACACTGGAATATCAAATGCTTTGGATTTGTGAGCTTATTGCACAGACAACATAGGGGATGAGCAGGGCCCCTGATTGGAATTTTGACAGGGGGTACAAAGTTTCTTTGGCCCCTTCCTTTCTCCACTGGATCATAATTTCATACACTCATCAGATCATAATTTCTACAAATTAGGACAGTGGGTCGGGACCCACCAGTGGGCCGCGGGTCAGGTGGGACACGAAGCACCTAGAGCAGCCATATTGGAAATATGGGAAGATGAGCTGCTGGAAAGGAGGAGGGCTGTGTGGCTGTTTTGCTCCTGTCAAGGTTGTAAATAGGCTTTTTTCTGATTCACATTGTTACTGGAAAATGGCGGAGAAATAACCCAACTTATTGCTACATTATCAGGAAAGCAGTAGGCTCAGGAGTCACAATGACGGCACTTCTGGCCATGTCATCACTTCTGGTGGGTCCTGGACAGATTGTCATTCTAAAAAGTGAGTCCTGGTGCTAAAAATTTGAGAACTACTGAATTAGGATCTATAGCGCTATGTAAAAAGGTAAAGGTTTCCCCACGACCGAATGGTCTAGTCGTGACCGACTGTAGGGGGCGGTGCTCATCTCCGTTTCAAAGCCTGTAGAGCCGGCGTTTGTCCAAGGACAAACTTCCATGATCATGTGGCTAAGCCAAGGCACACGGATGCTGTGACCTTCCTACTGAAGTGGTCCCTATTTATCTAGTTGCATTTAGGTGCTTTCGAACTGCTAGGTTGGCAGGAGCTGGGACAAGCCACGGGAGCTCACTCCGTTGCGCAGTCTTGAACTCCCAACCTTCCGGTCGAAAGGCCCAGCAGCAGCGGTTTAACCCGCTGCGCCACCACATCCCTATATAACGCTATGTTGTTGTTGTTCAGTCGCTAAGTCGTGTCCGACTCTTCACGACCCCCTGGACCACAGCACGCCAGGCCTCCCTGTCCTCCAGTAGCTTCCGGAGTTCGCCCAATTTCATATTCATTGCTTCGGTGACACTATCTAACCATCTCATCCTCTGTCGCCCCCTTCTCCTTTTGCCTTCAATCTTTCCCAGCATGAGGGTCTTTTCTAAAGGGTCCTCTCTTCTCATGAGGTGGCCAAAGTATTTGAGCTTAAGCTTCAGGATTTGTCCTTTCAGGGAGCAATCAGGCTGGACTTCCTGGAGGATTGACCGATTGGATCTCCTTGTAGTCCAGGGGACTCTCAAGAGTCTTCTCCAACACCATAATTCAAAAGCATCGATTCTTCGGCGCTCTTCCTTCCTTATGGTCCAGCTCTCCCAGCCATACATTGCTAATAACGCTATGTAGACTCACACAAATGGGAATGCCAGTCTTCACACCACATGCACAAATGCTTGCTGAGAACCCAGGAAATTTCCAGCCTCCCTCTTTGGCTCCCAGGCCCCCTTTTTGACTCTGAGCCCAGGTACAATATATCCCCTGCAACCCCTTACATTGGAAAATGTAACATCCCAGAAATCTTTGAATTGCAGCAAGTACAGCTTGCTGAAATGTCCAGTTCCTCCAGCCTACAGCCTTTCCCCTACACATTCAGCTACAATACTGATGTGATGGACCTACATGCATTGATAAAACAATGCACAAAAGCCATCTGCCACTCCTGACCATACCGGCACACCTTCCCCACTGTGGATATGTCTATGGCTAGAGGACCATTACATCATCCCCACTCTCATAAATTGTAGGCTGAGGGTTGACCATTCACAGAGATCCAAATAGCTCAAGGAACACCGCTTTGTTTCCCAGATAATAGGGGATTTTTTCAATAGCTCGTCTCCACTTAGTAATTACAAAATTGAAATGTCACCACTGTCAAATGAGATAATACACCTCATGCATCAGGACACATGCTGCTCGAAATCGGGACGGGGAGGGCAAAGTGGCTGCCGAGTGACTATGCGCTGATTAATTTACATGCATTAATCACAGTGAACGAATTCTGGATTCTGCCAGGCAGTGGTGGTAAACTTGCAGAACGATCAAAGAGGGGCGTGTTTGATTCCTTCCCATTTTTGACCTAGAAGTTTACTGAAGTGCTGCTCTGTAAACACATGAAAGAACTCCATAGTATGGGTTGGAAAGAGGAAAATTCCCCTGGGGACTGCCTACTGGCACGTGCAGTGATGCCACAAACCCACTTTCTCTCTCTGTCTCTCCCCAATTTGAATGTGTTGTTTGCTTATTGGTTTTTAGCAGCCTTGTCAGAAGCCAGACCACTCCGGGCCCACCCAGGTTGACAGCCCCACCAGAGGCGTCATCCTACCGGAACGGGGCGGTACCCCATTCCGGTAGTTCCGGGGAGAGCGGGAACAGAGCAGCAGCGCGCGGCAGACTCCGCGCGCTGTTTTTGCCCGCCCTCCCGCCCCTGTCCCTGGATCGCTCTGTAAGAGAGCTCTTCCAAGCGCAGGGAGGCGTTGCCGGGCGCCGCAAGGGGGTGGGGAGCTACAGCTCACCCGTCCGTCCCCGCGGCATTCCGGATCCTGGCGCCAGCAGCGTTCCGGTTGCTGGGGCCAGTGAATGACATCACTGAGCCCCACCCATCTAGCTGGGCATAGACTGGGTAGGGCTGGGAGCAGTGGTGGGATTCAGGGGGTTCGCCCAGGTTCTATAGAACCGGCTGTTAAATGGCCGGGCCCCGCCCACTCGCTTACCTTGGCTGGCTTTGCGTTTTTTTTGGCTCCGGCTATGATGTCATAAGGGGACGTGGTGGCGCAGCGAGTTAATCCGCTGCTGATGGGCTTTCAACCACAAGGTTGGGAGTTTGAGACTGCATGACGGAGTGAGCTCCCATTGCTTGTCCCAGCTCCTGCCAACCTAGCAGTTCGAAAGCACCTAAAATGCAAGTAACGGCATTCCGTGCGCTGCGGCGTAGAGTCATGCCGGCCACAAGACCACGGAAGCTTGTCCTCAGACAAAACGCCGGCTCTACAGGCTTTGAAACGGAGATGAGCACCGCCCCCTACAGTTGGTCACGACTAGGCCATTTGGTCGTGGGGAAACCTTTACCTTTACCTTTTTGTGATGTCATAGAACCGGTTGTTAATTTATTTGAATCCCACCACTGGCTGGGAGGGTCTTGATGCCTGGTGCTGGCTCCCCGATTCCCCCGCCCCCAGCCAGGAACTATATTTCAAAAGCCGCTTTCTCAGCCAAGAGTGGAAGTGACATGCATGCTGGCATGACAGACTATGAGAGGGAAATGAAATGGGGCTCGCACTGTAAATGCAGAATTCACTGTGAATCTGTGTCACAGCACAAGCCTATGCTTGTCTACTCAGAAGTAAGTCCCATTGGATTCAGTTGGATTTACTCTGAAAGTGTGTATAGCCGTGGTTCCCAACTGTGGGTCCGGACCCATCAGTGGGTCGCGAGCCAATTTCAGGTGGGTCGCGAAGCACCTAGAGCAGCTCTCTTCAAAATATGAGAAAAAGGGATGCTGGAAAGGGGGAGGGCTGGGCAGGTATTTTGCTTGTGTCAAGGTTGTAAATAGGCTTTTTTTCCCCTTTCTGATTCACTTTGCTGCTGGAAAATGGCTGAGAAAGAACCCAACTGATTGCTGCATTCTCAGGAAAGCAGCAGGCCCTGGCATCACAATGACGGCACTTTTGGCCATGGCCAGTAGTGCTATCCAGCCAGTACGCTGGGCGGGACTTACGTTTGATCGGCAGTCCGCCTGTTGTGTCACGCTGTGTTCCGCCGCTTTCCCACCCACCCTGGCAGGCGGGAAAGCGGCGGAACGCAGCGTGACGCAACGGGCAGACTGCCGATCAAACGTAAGTCCCGCCCAGCGTACCGGCTGGATAGCACTACTGGCCACGGCATCACTTCCAGTGGGTCCCAGAAAAGCGGGTCCTGGTGCTAAAACGTTTGAGAACCACTGGGGTGTGGGATTGCCGCCTGAATCCTCTCTTCTTCCAGGAGGAATGAGACCTGGTTCAGGGTACACCATGAAGTCATTTTGCATTGGGATGAAACTGCAATTTGTAGACAAGAGCCAGCATTTGGCATTGTGATTTATTGCACCCCTCCTACCCACGAATCCTATTTATGCACGCCCCCACAAAAGACTTGTCTTGGCAGCCACCCTGCTTTTTGGGTTTTTGTTTTCCCAACTGCAAATATAGCTACAGATATCTCTGGCCAGTTTCTCTTGAAACAGAAAGAGAGGGGAAAAAACCAAACCTGTCCCATCCATCTACATCACCGTAGACTCATATTCTGTCCGCTTTTTCCCTCCTCTTTTAAATGGGGTGAAAACCATTTGTAAAGTACTTGTCAAAACACCAAAAAGCCTGGGCTGACCGTGGGCTCAGTGAGCACGTTGATTTAGAACCATCACCATACAGACAACTGAACAACATCACAGAAGTAAGAGGTAGAGAAGGGTCCTGAAATGAATACCCTAAATTTCAGAAGGTAGAACCCGGTGGAGTGGAGGCAGAAGTAGATCTAACGGAGGGCAAAACTCTAAGTTTTGCAAGAAGCCTTTACTTACCTTGCAGTGGAAATCACTCCTCTCCTGCACTGTTTTAGCCAATCCTCACCGGGAACAGCAACATCTTGACGTTGCTTACTGGCTACAGCAGCAAGGGAGAGGAGGGATTTACATGACCGGGTAAGGCTTCTTGCAACACTTAGAGCTCTGCCCTCCCTGTAGAGATGCCTCTGCCATGGAGAGCCTGTACCATGGAGAGCCTGTGGGAACCAGCCAAGGGAGCCATGAAATCCTCTCAGTCCACTGACCTATGCGATGTGTAGGAGTCAGCCTTAATGGGGAACTGTGGCCAATGGCCCAGTAGGTCAAGGGAGCCAGCAGCCAAAAAGGTTTGGGAACCAATGCGCTCAGCGAGCGATTTTCAACCAGTGTGCCCTGGCACATTGGTGTGCCACAAGTGGTTGGCACTTGGCAGGTATGCCATGGGAGGGTTTTTTTTTGGGGGGGAGTCATTTGTTTAACAGCCCTACCTGGAGATGCTGCCAGGGATTGAATCCACAACCTTCTGTGATAAGAGTATACCCAGTCTGTGAGCAGGAGGTGTGGACTGACGATTGAGCTGCCAGTACTATCTGAAGCTAAGCAGAATCTGTGGACTTCTTTACGGATGGGAGACAGGATGTAAGGCTGTGACAAGCTGCAGTACCTGTTGTGGCAGGATGGAGTCACTGCTGAGCTGATTAGTCACCCCAGGCGAGAGTTGCAGGGCAGTGTGTGAGAAGGCCAGGCAGCCAAAGAACGGAGTACAACCTTGAAGACTTGTCCACGCTGGACTTACAATTGCCTGCTGAAGTTCGATGGCATGCAGCCAGAGAAGAGAACCACACTGTGAAGGCTACACCTGGGACTGAGGATTCAGTGAATGACAGAATGCAGTATATTAGTAATAACCCCAATGAAAATGTTGGTTTAGACTAGCCTGCCCACGTAAGCCAGCTTGGGCATTTGCTTCAGCATGGGAAAAACAGGGTACAAATTGTCAAATAAATAAAAAATAAACAAGCTATGTGCCTCTCCCCAATTACACTTTAGAATTCATTTCACTTTGGTATGAGGCAGAAGCTGAACATTTCAAGGCAAAGGTGGGATTTTGCAGGGAGGGTGGGAATGGGAAGGAAGAATTTTTATTTATTTTTTGCTGGCGATTAGAATTGCACTAAATCATGCAAAAACCCCACCCGCAGTTTGCAGCGGAGGGACAGGTGAGAGTGGCAAACGTTTGCTGAGCCAGGCTGGATGCTCTGTTCTTTCTTTTTTGAAAATGGGTAGAAGTTCTTCTCTGCCGTCAACATTTACATAACAGACAGACGCGAACAGATGATGTTTTCCCCGGCATGGAGATGCAGGGATAGAAAAAGCTCCTTCATTCCTGCTACGCAGCTGTGAAAAGCGCAGTGCCTGGGTCCATAAAAAGGTGGCGACCCAGGTGTGGGGAGTTTATTTGGGACAGCAGCAATGAGTCACCCAAGGCGAGGAATCTCAATGAGCAATAAAAACAGACACACACAGTTTTTTAAAATCCTTTTGACAGAAGACTGGATTTTCCTGCAGCCTTTTTAATTGCAGAAGAGAGAGAGAGAGAGAGAGAGAGAGAGAGAGAGAGAGAGAGAGAGAGAGAGATGTTCTTTTCCCTCTCTCAAAACACCAGAACCAGGGGGCATCTGCTAAAACTGAGAGTTGGGAGAGTTAAAACAGATAAAAGGAAGTACTTTTTTACCCAGCGGGTAGTTAATCTGTGGAACTCTTTGCCACAGGAGGTGGTGATGGGATCTGGCCTAGATGCCTTTAAGAGGGGATTGGACGGATTTCTGGAAGAAAAGTCCATCGTGGGCTATAGGCCATGATGGGTTGTGCAACCTGCTTACATTAGTAGTAGGCTACTTCAGAGTACTGGGTGCAAGGGAGTGGCAACAGGATGCAAGCATCTTGTTGTCTCATGCCTCCCTGGGGCACCTGGTGGGCCGCTGTGAGATACAGGAAGCTGGACTAGATGGGCCTTTGGCCTGATCCAGCAGGGCTCTTCTTATGTTCTGAGAGATTGAGATTGAGATTGAGAGAGAGAGAGAGAGAGAGAGAGAGAGAGAGAGAGGTGTAACCAGAGAATGTGTGAAGAGGGGGCGTGAGAGAGTGGGACAAGGTGTCTGAATAGAACTGGGCTCAAATCCTCAGCCATGAAGCAAATTGGGTAGCCTTGATCAAGTCTCTATCCTCCACCTACCCTAGTAGTTGAGGAGAGGGGCAAGGTTTGCCCATGTCAGCTGAAAGACAGGATGGTGTAGGGGGAGGAGCCAGAGACTTGAACATGGCAGTCGCTTTTTATGAGTGGCTGGGGCTTGTGTTCTTTCCTGAATCTCTGCAAGGGGTTCGGGCCCAACTCCAGTAGTAGAACTGGGTTGGGGGTAAGCATTAACATCTAGCCTCTGGACAGTGGCCAACTCCGGAGGTGAATGATGTTTGCTTGTGCCTGGGAGCAGAAGAGACTCTGCCTTCTGGCAGACCGTGTGGACGGTCTCTGACTTGGAGAGTGACAACACCGGAGAGAGAATGATGGATTACAGCCTGGAAGGTCTTCAGAAGTCCCCCTAATGAAGACAATCGTGTGGGAAGAAGAAGTGGCGTGTAGGCGTAAATGTTTAACATCTTGGCGTGAAGTGCACTGGAGAGTTGGCTGCGGGCCAGTGAGGTCAGTGGAATTAAACCTGCTTAATCTTCAACACAAGATATCCACTGAAGTGCATTGCTGTTTTTTTCTGGTTCTGTTTCTATTTTCTTTTCTAAATGCTTTGATGTGGCGTGGGAAGCTGAAGTATGGAATAAAAAAGTACTCTGTTTTATGCTGAATTTTTTGCTGCGTAGCAGTCTAAACATGGCGTCGAGAGGCGGCAGAAGATTTATTATTGGAGCTCATTTATTTGAAAACGGACAGTCCTATTTGCAGATCAAGAGGATTTATTAATGAGATAAGAGAACACAAAAATGGGGAGTATTTTGATTTGTATGTTTAAAGAAAGCTTGAATTTTTTACTGCGTAATTGAGTCAACATGGCGTTAATGAGAAGGAAACCGACAGATCTACAATCAAGAGTTGAAAGATGTTTGAAGCATGTTCAAGGACTTGGAGAAATGAACTTTGTGGAAGGACAAGAGGAATGTATTTTTGAAGATGGACAGCCCTGTCTGAATTAACAAGATTTCAGAGAAAGAGACTATGAACAAGATATTTTTTTTATGGTCTGCTGACAAATACAGTGAGAGTGTTTATTGTCAGCAGGCTCCCCTCTAGTGGCAGGAGAGGGGAAGGTTTTGACCAGATGTTAATTTTTAATGATTTGTATAATTTTTGGCTTTTTATAATAAATGGGCGGGGGGAATTTGAGTAATGAAATTTATGATTTAAAAATTGAATTAATGGTATAAATAGAAATGAGGATTAAAAGGTGACAAAGTTCATTCCTTCCTGTGAGATTTGTGATAGAAAGAAATGGTTAGCATTGAGCCTTGATCTGAAAAGCGATAATTGTAGGCTTGTAATTTTGCGTCAGATTATATAACTAAGCGATTATTTTCTTTTTTTCTTTTTTAACAAAGGTACGTGATAACTCAAGCTTACATTAAGATATGATTTTAGAAAAAAAAATGTTATTAAGGCCTAATGATGATTATGAAGTGATGGATGTCATGTTATATCTTTATGCTCCTTATTTTTATGGCGTATTTTTCTTTTTCTTTTCTGAGATGGGCTGTTTTAATTCTAATAGAATGAGTTTTGTAACAAAGATTAATTAAAGATTAAGATTGAAAAATAATATAAGCAATATGAATAGAGATGAAGAGATTAACAGAGTGCTAGTTTAAATGGTTTGACTTCCCAGCTTCATCTATGTTTATTCCATTTTTGTGCTTTATATAGTAGGTTCTTCCCTTTTAGTTTATTATTTCATTGACTTTTACTGAAGATTTGAATGAATAACGAAAATTGACGTAGTTTTGTGAATCATAATGATTGTGTCCTTTCAGATGGAATATATGATAATGGAAATTACTAATTTTTGCATTTATATGTTACTCTCGTACTGCCTCACTTCCTATTGTTTGACCCTATGTATACCCATCCTATGTTACTGATTATCCTTTTCCTGTATCTTTATAATTATAAAATCAATAAAATCATCTTCAAAAAAAAAAGAAAGACAGGATGGTGTAGTGGTACAGGAGATTGGCTTAGATCTGGAAGAGCCAGGCAGGGGCGTAGCTAATGAAAGTGTAGCCCAGTGCAGAGGGCAAAAAGTTGCCCTGGAAGTGACATCACAACAGGAAGTGATGTCAAAATTGCATTTTCGTTTTCTCTGGTTTTTTGGCCATACCTTTTGACCGAATGAAGATATTACACTCCAGTTTGTTTCATTGTATTCTGCATGAAATTCCACATTGAATGATATGTAACAGGACAGCATTATTCCTAATAACATGGAATTTTTACATGACAGTTGAATTTTTGTTTTCCGGGGTTTTGGCCATAACATTTGAAAGAGTAACGCCTCCTTCCATATAATCCTACCCATACTCTTAGATCATCTGGGGGGGGCGCTTTTGACTGTGCCGCCACCAGGAGAAGTGAGAGGGGCGGCGGCCAGGAACAGGGCCTTCTCGGTGGTAGCCCCCCAACTTTGGAATACCCTCCCCTTAGAACTGAGAACTGCTCCCTCTTTGTTAACATTTCGGCGGGGGCTGAAGACCTTTTTATTTCAAAAAGCTTTTAACTGTTGACAGGCTGGCTGGCTGGTTTGTTACACTTTTATATCTTGATTATAACATGATCCACGGGGCTTGTTTTTTTTTTAAATTGTATTGTTTTGTTTTAATTTTGTTTTATTGTATTGTTTTAATATTGTTTTTAAATTGCTTTTTAATGTTAAATTTTGTATTTTATTGTATTTTTGTATTGTAATGCCGCCTTGGGTGCCTTTGGGCAGAAAGGCAGGATAGAAATCCAATTAATAATAATGATAATGATAATGATAATGATAATGATAAAGGTATTGCACGCTGGTTTGTTTCATTGCATTCTGCATTAAATTACTTTTCCAATGATGTACAACATGATGGTATTATTTGTAATTTCCAAGGTTTTCACCATTTTGGCCACTAGTGTCAAGCTCAGCTTGTTGCCCCCCTGAAGCTTGTTGCCTGGGGCAATTGCACTTCTTTACCTACGCCTCTGCCTGGAAGAGCCAGATCCAAATCTTCGCTTAGCTATGAAGCTTCTTGGGTGACCTTGGGTACAGTCACCCTCTCTCAGCTTCACTACCTCCCAGGACCATTGTGAGGACACAAGGAGGGTAGGAGCCCCGTCTACCAGCCTAAGGTACATGGAGGAAGGGTGGTTTAAAAATGTGATAAATAAATGTGTCAGAGGATGTTTGTTTAGCCAGAAGAATGGCAAAGACTGAGCAGGAAACGGTCAACATCATTTGTCCAACCTGTGATGTTTAATAGACATGCTGTGATCACCTGGAATGTCAATAAAGGTAAAGGTTTTCCTGCGACCAAATGGTCTAGTCGTGACCGACTTGTAGGGAACGGTGCTCATCCCCGTTTCTAAGCCGAAGAGCTGGCGTTTGTCCGAGGACAAGTTTCCGTGGTCATGTGGCCAGCATGACTACGTGAAGGTGCACAGAACGCCGTTACCTTCCCAGCAATGTGGTTCCTATTGATCTATTCACATTTTTACTCACATTTCTACTCATATGGGACAAGCGACGGGAGCTCACTCTGTCGTGCGGTCTTGAACTGCCAACCTTTCGGTCAGCAGCTCAGCAGTTTAACCCGCAGTGCCACCACGTCCCTAACTTTATTAAACACAAGTGAAAATCATGAAACCTACTGAACACCTGTCCAGTAGGTTGGCAGGAACTGGGAGACTCTGTAACTCTGTCACGTGGTCTCGAACTGTCAACCTTCCGGTCAGCAAGCTCAACAGCTCAGCAGTTTAACCCACAGTGCCACCACATCCCTGGGGAATGCCAGTACAGGGAACCAAATCTCACACTATTGCTGGCACATGCAAAGGGGGCCTTTATCCACACCAGATTTAAGACGCTTTGGAGGTAAACTTGGCAGGTACACTGAACTCATTATTATCTGAAATGCCTGAGCCAGGTTTAAATACCATGTCCACTCCCTATACCATTTCCTTCTGCAACGTCAGTTTCACTATACCATTGGAACCTGGGATCATTTAATGCAGAAAGAAATGCATTTTTAAATATCTCTTAATAATCAAAATTTTCAGGAAGCCCTCTTAATTATTAGAGCTGCTAATAGCTGCTCGAGCATATGGAGCCAAACACAACATGAGAAATTACTTTGGCGGAAATGTAATAATGCAATCATACACAAATTACAACGCGGCTCGAAATTATAGACCGCAGCTGGTTTCAATTTGTTGCTTTGACCTTTAAGTGAAAAATGAATTTTAATAGGCAATTGGCTTAAACAATACATTCTTGCTTCCAAAGCAATCTCCGAATGCGATGGCTAAGTGGTTAGAGTAATTGAAGTGTCACCTTCTTTTGATGTTTCCTGTGTATGTGACAGCGTCCCAAACGTCTGATCGCCGAGGGCCTCGTCTGATGTGATGAGAAATGCATTTTCATTTTTTAATCAACACATCGCAGTCATGGGCAGGAACAATCTGGATTGGGACAGTCACGCATATTTTTCCCCTCCAAACTGAAAATCGCAACCCCAAACCCCAGCTGCTATTTGACTTGAGAGGAAAGATGCTGTTTTAATTTGGGGGTTTTTTTCCCCCTCCCAGGGCAAACACCTGCTTTGCATGGAGAAAGGCCTGTGGTGCCCTCACTTGTGGCACAGACCCAATTAAAGACTAACATTTCCAGTCGAGCATGCATCATGTTTATGCACCATTTATGCAACCGTTCTCATTTCTCTGGTTCTCCCAAATGCTGCAGCATTTGAATGAGCAGATCAATTAGCAGAACAGGAAGAAACCTTCTTAGATCCTGTAGCGTAGCTGAGGGGGTTCACAAGGGTCAACAGGACCACAGGTGGCAATCTTCTGTGGGCAGCAATGCCCAGCTCTGGTCACTTTCAGGGGGCAGCCTTAGAACTTGTGCCCCAGGGCAGCACACCTTCCAGTTACGCCACTGCTTTGACCACCGATTGCTTGAGATTCCGGTATAGCTATTGTCAATGGTTATTTCTCATGGCAAACCTCTATGGTCTTCTCTATGGTTTTTGCCTCTTGTGATGTCACTTGCAGCTCCCGGAAGACTTTTCAGGTTCTCCAACTCTGTTTCTAGGGCAACTGTTTGTAGAAATGAATTGTCTGTCCATCTTCCTCCACAATTGCCTAGGAGAGTTGTAGAACCCAGAAGAGTTTTCAGTGATTTTCACCTGCTGTGCTCCAAACTCCTGCAGCACATGAATTTCATGGTTTCACAAACCTTTCACGGCACATGAATTTCATGGTTGAAATTGTCATCTTTAGGATTTTTTTTAAAAGTGTAAGCTTAAAAATATAATATATGAATGAGACAAACGTGTTAGAAACATATCCATTATGCAGGTACACTCAGGAGAGGGTCCTGATTGGCTGCAGCTCCCTTGTGAGTATAAACCTGGTTGGTCACCTGGGTTTGTGGCCACAAAACATTCAGAGTGGCCTTCAAACCGTGGGTTGGTCAGGCCTTGCAGCAATAAAGCACACATTTATAAACACTGCAGGTTTTTTTTTTTTACCAAGTGGCCTTAAAACTCTGTGTTTGCCGTAAGAAGTATATTCATTATTTCCCCCCAAAGCACAAGACAGGTTAATCTATGTTCCTGAGAAGGCCGTGTGGTAGCATTTCAGAAGCTGATGAGATCTTGGAACTCATGCGGAACACGGGTAATAAAATCATTCCATTTTGCTCAGGAATGCAGAGAAAGTGTGTGTTGGGAGTGGGAGATGTGAGTCTTCAAGAAAAATAATGGGATCCGTTTGTCACTCTTCCCCGACAATGAGGAAATGCAATATTTTCCCATTAGTTTACACAGACTTCTTTGTACAAGGGCCTTTGAAAACCAAAAAAGTCATACACAGGAGAAAGTCAGAAAGACTGGCTGTTCTGCCACTGGGGGGAAGAGGCATTTTGCTCTGTAGGAAAAGAAAGCCCTACAGCAAATTTTCTTGCTTTAAATTGTGCATTTGTGGTTGCCATCTGTCTAGTGTTTCATTTCTTTTTTTGCACAATTTAGCTCCCACATAGAACAGTGGTTCTCAAACTTTTTAGACCGGGACCCTTTTTTTTTTTAGAACGGCACTTGTGTAGGGACTCACCGGAAGTGATGTCACTAACCTGAAAGTGATGTCATAGCCGGAAGTAACATAATCACGCAGGAAGTGCCGTCATTGTGGCATAATAAAATGACACTCCTGGAAGGCAAACTGGCATGCTAGGATTGCATCGATTGCACAACCGTGAAACATCCCTGATAGAATGCAGGATTAGGATAAAATGTTATGTAAAAGCACTGAACTAAAAACAATTTTTTAAAAAACCCTCACTTGAACATGTAAACTGTTAACCCAAAAGGAATATAGTAAGAGTGAGGTCTGCAGCTTCCTAGATGGCTGCTCCCAGCTTTCCGCAACCCAGCTGACATCAGGTCGCGACCAGTGGTGGGATTCAAATGAATTAACAACCGGTTCTGTGACGTCATAGCCGGAGCCAAAAAAAACCCCGAAGCCAGCCAAGGTAAGCGAGTGGGCGGGGCCCGGCCATTTAACAACCGGTTCTATAGAACCTGGGCAAACCCCCTGAATCCCACCACTGGTCGTGACCCACCAAATCAGAAAGTGACTACTTTTGGCCTCTCTGACCCTCAGAACACCCTCTGCAGAGCACAGCTTGGAGGGTGCAGCCAATGCCAGCAAGGTCAGGAGGGCCAGAGGCTCATAGGGGACTAGAGGCTTCCTACAGGCTGGATAGAGACTCTCTGAGGGCTGCAACTGCCCCCTGGGCCGGGGTATAGAGACCCCTGCTCTAAGCGCTAACCCAAGGCTCTTACAGAAGGATTGGACCAGTGATGATAGGTGGGTCTGAAGAAGCTGACAGAGCAGCACACTGCTGGCTGATGAGACTGAGGGCACAATCCTGACCTGGAGTTTGGCCGGCACAGTTAGGCCAGCAAAGTTTGGCCGGCACAAGGGACACCATAAAGTATGTCTGGACCACTCTCAGAGTCAGCGAGGCCAGCACAGAGACGTGCGCCATGCTCCCCGACTCAGAGAGTGGTCCAAATGTGGCCAAGCTTTACAGTGGCCCTTGTGCTGGCCAAACTTCGCAGGCTTAAGTGTGCCCAAGGCCATGCTGCATCGCTCATGTGCCAGCTGAACTCAGCTGGCGCAAGAGCGGTTCTGGGCAGAGGGCGGGCGGGTGCGAGGGAGGAACTGGGCAGGGGATGGGCCGGCCGGGGGGGCATACTGGCCTGAGCAGGGGGGTGGCGTTGGGATGCGGCCATTAGTATAGGCTGCATCCAAGCCTCCGTCCCGGGGCTCGCAGTGTCCTCAGCTCTGTGCCTGCTAAATAGCAGGTGCAGATCCAAGGAACCCATAGGGGAGGCTGGAGCCTCCCCTGGGGCAAGGGCGTGAACGGGCCCCTGAGTGTTCCAAAGCTGTGCTGATGATGCACATTTTTTTTCCTCTGACACTCCTGTGCACATGCCTCTCAAGCAGTGATGTCATTCAGGGGGAATGGACCAGAACGGGCGTTCCGGATCCTAACGGGCTCTGTGGCTGGTTCCGGGTTCCCGACAAGTGCTAATCAAAAGTGAGTTCCTGTTCCTAAATCATTTGAATGATACCACTGCTCTCAAGTACCGAAACTGGTTCAGAGCTGTACAGAAGCTGGGCAGAAGATTTAGTCGAGAGGGTTAATGCCTCCGTTTGCCTGAGGATAAGAGCTGAAGATCTGAAGGTCACCAGTTCGGGACAGCCGGAAGTCTCTATGAGCGCGGCAGACCTCATTAATTGCGGCTGATTAGCAGCTGAGCTTCGGCTGCCTTGTGTGAGGGGGAGTTGTGCCGAAGTTCAGCCACTTCTCTGGTGGGAGCAGGGAAGCCGTTTATCAGCCAGCAAGAAGACAAACGGGTGGCCAGAAAGAAGGACTAAATCCAGAAAGATCCATCTGTATGAGTGTTGTTCTTGAAAGATAGAACATTTCTGTATAAATTGTAAAAACCTTCGGGTTTCTGAATAAAGTCTGCCTATGTAAACTGCCTTGAGTTATAGTCATCAGAGAAATCTGGTGACTTAAGAAAGGCGGTATATAAATCCAAGTATTATTATTATTATTATTATTATTATTATTATTATTATTATTATTATTATTATTA
>JAJKFI010000026.1:2402190-2415314 GCA_029204185.1 Lerista edwardsae
TATTATTATTATTATTATTATTATTATTATTATTATTATTATTATTACAGAGTTTCTGGAAGCCACCCTGTTAAACTGCTTAAGATGTCTGCGACAGGCTGGTTTCCTGAATTGAGGAACCCCAAACATGGGTTGCTTGGAGCCCACTCCTGTTCTCCCCGCTCCTCCTCCGTCAATGCAGCAGGGTCATCAATGGCTACCAACACACTCTGTGTAGGGGGGGGGGAGTTCCGGAGGTCTCTGCATCCTCTTACCCTGGGGTACTCAGCTCTGCACTCAACAGCTGGTGCAGGTTTGCGTGGACCCACACCATGGGCGTCAGGACCAGGGAGGGGGGGTTCCGATTTGGCAGCCACTGAACTCAACCCTTTCCGGACACAATCTGCTCCCCACCACCCGCATTGCTGTCCTGTTCTGCCCTCCCCTAGCTCCCATCACCACCTTGTTTTGCCCTCCCCACCCCCATTCTTGGGGCACCACCAAGGAAGCCTCTTTCCCAGAGGAGGAAAACTAAGGGATTTTCACCACTACCAGTGTTTCGCAGGCTACAGGCCATGACGGTTAGTGCAACCTCCTTACTTTAGAGTCAGGCTACCTCAGAGTGCCAGATGCAGGGGAGTGGCAACGAGATGCACATATCTAGTTGTCTTGTGTGTTCCCTGAGGCATCTGGTGGGCCGCTGTGAGATGCAGGAAGCTGGACTAGAAGGGCCTGATCCAGTGGGGCTCTTCTTATGTTCTAATGCCCAACTCTCTGCTGAACAGTACCACAGCTCATTTTAATACAAGGGAAGGTTATTGCAATATTGTCTGAGCTGTTATGGCTTGCTCTGAACCACAATGCAAAGTTTTAATTAACATTGCTGGTCTTCCATCAGGTGTTTTTTTTTTCCTGCCACGTTGGCCAAAGCAGCAAAACACAGGGGGTGTGCTTGGCTTGGCTGTAATTATGGTTTATTAAGGAATGATGGGAAAAGAATAAGCTTGTTTGGCAAAGAGAGGGCATTTGTGATTTTGAACTGGCACGGACAATATGCTCACATGCAACAGGGCAAGAAAGCCCTGTAGGAGGAATTCTCAATACAAGGGGTAATAAACCGGGCCATTTGTTTTCTGAACTCCTTTTCACAATGACCAAGGCTACACTGCCATACACACATTCCCCGGGAATAAGCCCCACTGAGCACAGTGGCTCTTACTTCTGAGTGGACAAGCATAGGATTCTGCTGCAAGGCTCACGGGAAGCTGCCTGCCAGTGACTCTGACCATTGGTCCATTTTATTCGGTGGTACCCAGACTGATTGGCAGTCCCTCTAGGAGCCACCCACTCCCTCCAACCAAGACCAATCAGATGAAACCATAAAAAGGCAAGGAGCTTCTTTAGAAGGCAGACCAATATAGCAAGACAATGGATTGGAAGGGTAAAACAAGATGCGAGTAATCTTACCGAAAGGGAAGGGGCAGGAAAAGTTGGTCAGGATGCTAAAAGGCAAATAAAACAGATCTTAATGTGCCCTCCAATCCCCGATCCCTTTGCTCACATGCTTCTAGGATCCCTGGCCTTGGTACCCAGACGGGCAGCAAGGTGAGTGGATAATAATCAGATGCTTTTAACGTGGAAAGGGGGGTATGTAGGGTTACCAGAGTCAAACTGGGACAGAATGCCTGTACCTTTAACCATTGTATGGAACAGGGAATTTTGGGTTTAAGAAGGTGCACCTCTTATATACAATGGTTTAAGTTAAGGCAGTGTCCCGTTTGAATCTGGTAACCCTAGAGTATGTGACCTGCTTTGTAAGCATTAATCAGAAGCTGTAGCTGAAATTCTTTGGCCACCTCCTGAGAAGAGAGGACTCTTTAGAAAAGACCCTCATGCTGGGAAAGATGGAAGGCAAAAGCAGAAGGGGGCGGCAGAGGATGAGATGGTTAGATAGTGTCACCGAAGCAAAGAGCATGAAATTGGGCGAACTCCGGAAGCTAGTGGAGGGCAGGGGGGCCTGGCGTGCTGTGGTCCAGGGGATCGCGAAGAGTCGGACATGACTTAGCGACTGAACAACAACAACCTATAGGTGCAAATACTTGTGTTCCCCTGGACCACTCAAATTTCCCACTTTGGAGAACCAAGTGGGCTTCCTGGTCCAAGGAACTGGTGTGTTTACCAGTCAGTTGGAGAAGATGCTCAAACCCTAACAACACAAAATAGGGAAACATGGCCATTGTCTTTGAGCAACCCAGTGCCCTTGTTGGGATGATGAGGCATCACAGAAGCCTTTCCTCCCTCCCCTTGTTTAGCATGGAATCCCTAATCTGAAGATTAAACCAAACAGGAGTGAGACTGGGGTGGTCTGGAAAGCAGGAGAACCTGCTCCTTTCTCAGGCTGCAATCCTTTGCACACTTTCCAGGGAGTAAGCATCGTTGAACACAACGGCACTTACTGCTGAGTATACATGCATAGGATTGCACTGTTAGTCAACCGATGCTGGGCAGGTTTACATGAATTACAAAGGAGTTTGTTGAAGGGGCTGAAGGGATACAACAGTGGATGGCAAAATGCAGTGGTGCGGGACACACACGTGGTTCAAACAGCACCCAGATGGAAAACAGGAAAATGGCTGCTCTAGGTGCTCCACGACCCACCTGAAATTGGCTTGCAACCCACTGGTAGGTCCCAACCCACAGTTTGGGAACCATGGCCCTAATGCATATAACGGAGTCCTTTGCCCCCACTCTTTCTTGCCCACACTTTCCGGGGCAGGGAGGGTCTGCAATGCAATGCAATGCAATGCAGCAAAGTGAATGGACGTGCCTTTTGCTCAAACACATCAGCTGTCCTCAACACTGACCCATGCGACCATCAGGAGCACTCTGGTGCCTTGCCTCCTAGTGATTCCATCATGGGTTTATCTGATTTCTCACCACCTGGGCATTTCTACCTGTCTACACTGACCTGGTCAGGTGAGGTGTGGTGGACCAACTGTCTAGCACATGCCAATCTCAGAGAGAGGAGCTATAAATGGGGGGGGTTGTTTTAGGAAATATGCCATTATCCACATTATAGCGCAGGAGTTGGGGTGAGGGGAGAGAGGGCTTCCTAATCATGAATACCAACATTCTTCTCTGCTGGTATTTTCACTGGCAATTAATGCCCTTCTTTTTTTTGCATATCTCATCAATCATTTTTTGATAGCCTTTCGTAATGGCCAGGTGACCTTCTTGGGAGATAGAACACGCTTTAGTTTTACTTGGGCTTTTACACTTGTCTTGTGTCAAGAGGAAGGGGGAAAACTGTTCTCGAGCCATACAAAGAGGCAGCCGCTACAACAATGGGATATTCAAATGAAAACACTGGTGTGTTGTTGTTTCCCTCCCCCCCCCCCCGGAAGACTGGAATGAACCAGAAAAAATTGTGTGTGCATCTTCCAGTGGAATAATTGCATGGCAATGAGACTTGCCAGGTATTGTGGAGGGCAGCTGATTCTAAAAGTGATTCTTAAATCAAGAAGCACCAGAAGGAAGGAAAGAGCAGAATCACAAAGCTGGTATTCAAATTTTGTCCCAAATCAGGAGGGGGAGACAGGGAATGTGAAATCTATTTTTAAAAATGGGCAAATGGAAATGCTAAGATCGCAACAGATAAATGCTTAAAAGCTGGATAAACCAAGTTTACATTTATGCTAAATTATGCTCAATGCTCCTTTTTGTAAAGATAGCGGTCCTTGATGTAGATACTCAAAGGTCTAAGAGAGTCATGCCCTAAAAGATAGTCCCTGAGGCTATTCTCCTGTGCAAACTCCTAGGGCTCATTTTAGTCTGCAGGTAAGAGCCAGGTTTGTTATCCGTAGCACTCCCAATTTCGACACAGAAGACAAAACTGCTGATGGCCCATTTGGTTTCTCCCTTGAGACATTTAAGAGAAAGGAATGCAGGCTTCTGGAGGAGCTGCGCACTTTGGCCGCAAGACTTGACTGCTCCCTGGTGGCCTGACGTGGCATCAGGATTTTGATTGCAAAACAGCAGTGACGTTCAAGACATTGCTACTTTGCAATCAAAATCCTGATGCCACCACATCGCTGTGAGCAAGGTTGCCAATCCTGACAAATAACACACCCAGGAGGGGAAGCTTCAGTGGAATCAACCAGATGAGGGAGATATGTTCAGAAGAGGACTAGAAGATGCAAACAAAACAAAACAACCCACAAAACATAAGAGCATAAGAAAAGTCTTGCTGGATCAGGCCAAGCACCCATCTAGTCCACTTTCTTGTATCTCAGTGGCCCACCAGATGCCTCAGGGAGCACACAAGACAACAGGCTGCCTGCATTCTGTGGCTCCTCCCCTGCACCTGGCATTCTGAGGTAAATTCTGAAGTAAACACACTGGTGGCCAGGCAAGATTCTCCACAGCATTTCTCTTGGACAGCCACCAGAACCAGTAGCTCCTCTTCAGACATGGAGGGAGATTAGATCTGGCCAAGGCCCATCTAATTCAGCTTCCTGTATCTCACAGTGGTGGTGAAGCCACCAGATGCCTCAGGGAGCACAGGAGACAACAAGATGCCTGCATTCTGTTGCCACTCCCCTGCACCTGGCATTCTGAAGTAGCCTACTACTAATGTAAGGAGATTGCACCACCTATCATGGCCTGTAGCCCACAATGGACTTTTCCTCCAGAAATCTGTCCAATCCCCTTTTAAAGGCACCTAGGCCAGATGCCAGCACCACCTCCTGTGGCAAGGAGTTCCACCCTGTCCAAAAGATTCTTGCACTCCAAAACCACCATGACCCACCATAATGGGAGAACATCCCACTGCAGTGTGAAAATACCAACAAGGAAAAACATCGTTTGTATCATAAAACATGTTGAAACTGGAGCTGTGCAAACAATATTGCCTTGCTTCTCTACTTATTTATTTGGGCAATTTATTCCCCCTCCTTTCTCTTGGATAGGGCGGCTTATCAATGAATGGCTTCATTGTTTATTTAATGCGGTCAGATGCAGCTTTTCTGCCTGACCACAAGCATCCAGGCAGCCCACAGTGAACACAGTGAACCTTTTTAAAAGGTTCAGTCACCTGAAGAATGGAGGAGAAAAGAGATGGGGGGGGAGAGAAGAATGGAAATGTCTACTCCCCTAGCCTTGTTTACATGCAAAGTTTTCATTTTAATAAGCTAATCACAGCATATTGTCGTAATTGCTATGTATGTTTTAGTTGCCAATGTTATGCAAGAATTTAAAAAAAGACAAATGCTGCCCACAGGCTCAACATTAAGGGTGCAATCTTAACCTGGAGTTAGGCTGGCGTAGTTAGGCCAGCAAAGTTTGGCTGGCACAAGGGACACCGTAAAGTGCGTTTGGACCACTCTTGGAGTCAGGCAGGATGGTGCACGTCTGTGTGCTGGCCTCTCTGAGAGTGGTCCAAACATACTTGACGGTGTCCCTTGTGCTGACCGAACTGTGCTGGCTTAACTCCAGATTAGGATTGCGCCCTAGGAGAGATGAAGGATCCCAAGAAAAGGAAGACATTCTCTACATAGAGTTTTCTTCTATGTTTTAGTGCATCACACATTCCAGTTCTTTAGGATTTTGGACCCACATCTAGTCCACTTCCACCTTGGTCTGCTCTGATACAAAGTCCCTTTTGCGACTCATGAAAATCTTCAGAGCTGACAGCTCGGTTTCTGGCTTGGAGTTCATTTTCTGTTGGGCTCAGACCTCGCTTTGCTCCAGGAGGCTGGTTAAAATGGATGAGGGAGCAGATGCTGTTGTGGGGCACAGCCGCCAAGTGATGCTCAGGTTTGGAACGTGTGGAGCACCCCAGAGAGTGGCACGGACACCGTCCATGGCAAACACCATTTGTGCTCCGATGCACAGCGAAGTCCTCCAATTCTGCTCTTCCAGCCGCTGTCTTTCACATCCTAGGCATCAACAGGAAAGCAGAGTTATTATTTTTTAAATGTATGTACTGTACCACTTTGAAAAGACAAAAATAAGTTCACAAAGCAGTTTACATAGCAAAATGAATGGAAAGAATTCTCCCTGTTGCAGAGGGACTCAGAAGAAGAAGACACAAAGGAGAGATCAGAAAAAGAAAATGCCAAGCTGCGACGAACACAGACAGGAGAAAAGCCCTGCTGGAACAGGCCAAAGGCCAATCTAGTCCAGCATTCTAGTTCCCGACAATGCCCAAAGCTAGCTACACCTGGGCAGCTCACGAGCAAGGGAGAAAGCATACTTCACTCCTGCCACTGGTATTTTGGTACTTTGCCAGTTGCTCTCCCCTGCTAAGAACCTCCTAGCAGAAGGCACTGTGCTAAGGAAAGCTGGATAAGGACATAAGAATAGAGAATAAGAACACAAGAAGAGCCCTGCTGGATCAGGCCAAAGGCCCATCTAGTCCAGCTTCCTGCATCTTACAGTGGCCCATCAGGTGCCTCAGGGAGCACATGAGACAACAAGATCCTTGCATCCTGTTATCAGGATTGCTTCCTTGCACCCGGCATTCTGAAGTACGCTACTACTAACGTAAGGAGGTTGCACAACCTATAGCCTATGATGGACTTTTCCTCCAGAAATCTGTACAATCCTCTTTTAAACGCGCTTAGGCCAGAGGCCATCACCACCTCCTGCGGCAAGGAGTTCCACAGATTAATGACCCACTGGGTAAAAAAAAAGATGTAAGAGGAAGGAACTCTTCTTTCCAAGGAGGAAGCAAGAGGGTAGAAAGATGACCGCAGTAGATGACTGGCCATGGAATTAAAATACTTGCCATTGAAATGACGGGGTTTGGAAGAGGCAGGAATGCCACTGGCCCCCTTTGCTGGGCGAAGGAGCACCTGTTCTGCTCACCTGGGCTCCTGCTGCTGCCTGGTCACTTCTCCTGCCTCGCTGCTTGCAAGGCGGCCGCGTACGTCTGCAGCTGGCTCCAGCACTCCGGCATCTGCTGGCTAATTGTGGACAGCCGCTGCAGGCTGGCAAGGAGACGGAGAGAGAATATTTCAGCTCCCTGCGCTCCGGCCCGAATCCCACTTCGCCATGCCTCGTTTGCTCCTCGCCAGATGGTCGGATGGGGACGGGTGACTCGAGACGGGGCTGGCACAGTCCGCGACGCTGCGACGCACGTGTAGAGCACTTCCGTGTTTTCGGACTGCTTCGCGTACAGTTCCTTGGCACCGTATTGGCCTACTTGACCATAGCCCCGTGAAGGGGGTGCTCAGAAGGCATGTCAGCCCAGCCATGGAAACTGGCACGGTCGCATGTTGAGAGTTTGGCGTGGCACGTTCCTTGCCGCTTAATGGTGTCGGATGCCAGGCTGAGGCCTGCTTGGCTGAATAAGTGGGTGGCCTGAAGGTCCCGGTTTCAACCTCTGAGCATCCCCAGTTGCAGGACTCCATGCCTGATACTAGGGATGCTGTGACAGTGCAGGGAAGATGGACTGAGGACCTGAACATTGGATGCTGAAGGTCCCAGGGTCAACCCCTGGCATCTCCCACGGGAAAAGGCTAGGAAAGACATCTGCCAATCAGAATAGATCGTGAGTGGCTAAGGACCAATAGGCATCACACGCAGCTCAGTGGAACTCAGCCTGGCAGCCCCTCCCTCAAAAAGAGCATCTTCAAGAGGAAAGAGAGGGGTGCTTGGCTCTTTCCCAGCATGCTGTTCTTTTACTCCAAAACTATCCCTTGCCCTGGCTCCATGGCCCTCACAAGGTTCCTAATAAGTGCTTCTATGTGTTGGGTGGCAAAGCTGCCACGGGGAAGTAAGTTGGTGCGGAAGAACAGAGGAAGGGAAAGAGTTAAACAATCCCTCTTTACCCCACCCACACTTTACACTGCTCCTTCACCAAGCTGCCCTTTTGAGGCGGTGGCCGGATGGGTGGGAGAGAAGGCTGTTGAGGGTGAGCAACACCCTTTATACTTTTTCTTTGATTTAGAAAATTAAATTACAGGTGTGACCTGGTATCCATTGATTTGGTATCCACAGTTTCCGTTATCTACGGATACCATGGATACTGGGACTCCTATTAAAAAGATGGGGGGAAATTAAACAAATCTCCTTTTTTTCCCTTGTTGCAGCAAAACCACTGACGTTCCCCAGTCTTTAAAACGGTGTCCTCAGTATCCATGGTTTCAGGTATTCACGCTGGGGTCCAGAACGGAATCCTAGTGGATACTGGAGCATGCCTGTAATTGTAATTTTTCCTTTTTGTAATTTTTTGTAATTACGAAATTTGTAATTTGTAAATTTTCTTTAATTTAGTCTTATTGCACAATGCAGCAGTTTTCAAATTCCCTGGATGTTCAGGAACCGCTCTTGAGTCTTGGGGGGCGGGCAATGCGATCAACACAATCACACTGCAGTTGGGGCAGAGGCGGATCTACAGGGAGGGCAAAGCTCTAAGTGTTGCAAGAAGCCTTACCCTGTCATGCAAATCCCTCCTCTCCCTTGCTGCTGTAGCCAGTAAGCAACGCCAAGATGTTGCTTTTCCCTGTGAGGATTGGCTAACACGGTGCAGGAGAGGAGTGATTTCCACTGCAAGGTCAGGCTTCTTGCAAAACTTAGAGCTCTGCCCTCCCTTAGATCTGCCTCTGAGTTGGGGAAAGAAGATGTTTTTTGTTACCACAGCCAGAACTGGCCTCCAGGTGGCGCCAGGAGTCCCACGGACTCCTCTGCAGGGCTCCCCATGACTTGGAAAAGATAATAATAGTGATCGTGACCCACTTCCAGTGTTGTGATCGCAAACTGGATGTGGGTCGCAACAGCTATTTTTAGCTTTTCCAAGACATGGAGAACCCTGCAGAGGGTTCTGTGGGGCTCCCTTCTCTTCCCAGAGGTTGGCGCTGGCTGTGATTAGTTTAAAAAAACCCTTCTGTCCCCTGCTGGTGGCATGATCATGTCAATTGCGTTGCCACCACCGCTACCCAACACCACTTAAGGGGGCAGAGGCAGGGCTTCCCTGGTTGGTGGGTCGCAACCCACCTGTTTGGGAACCACTGATACCATGCTTTGAAAATGTAAGTAGGACACAAAATTGTACGTAAAGCAATTGATCAACGTAAAGACTTACAATATTATGTATTTAATAAAGTATTATTAATATAAGAGCAGCTTCAGACATCTCCGAAGCGCATGTCATATTGCCATCTAGTGACGATATCAGAAATTACAGGTCTTAGGAACACAACTGGATAAATGCAATAAGCCCATGGATTTATGTCAAAAGTTCTGTATAAGCTTTCCTGTAATTATGGAGTCGGGAGAATCTAACAGCACTTAGCTGTCAAATAACCTTGGCAATTCCCAGTTCTTCCCTTGGCACAGCACCAAGGATATAAGTAGTATACAGGCACTAACCCTTGTGTTTAGGTTTTTTTTTCCTTTTAGTTGTTGCCGTGCAGCTTTCTCCTCCCTTTATGGTGCATGCCTTATTTATTGTATTTTTGTTAACTGCATTCTAACAGGTTGTTAGTTGCCCCAGGGCCAAATCCTATCCAATTTTCCGGCCATTTCCGGCCATGCTGCATTCTGTGGTGGTGGTGAAGTCACAGAGGTCTCCTCAAGGTAAGGGAATATTTCTTTGCTTGCTCTGGGGCTGCACTGCAGCTGCACTGCTGCTGGGAAGTTGCATAGGATCGGGCCCTTACATACTTTAATTTTAAGGGGAAAGGCAGGGTATGCATTTTAAAAATAAATAACCAAGGATGTGACTTACTAGGGTGGCCAAAGGCAGCCTAGAAACCTGGGACCTGTGGTATGCTTTGTTAACCACAGCCATACCCCTGTGCATTTCTGCATCTTGAGGCCCTTGGTGCCCTGCCACAGAAGATCTGGGTCCTATCAGGGCCAATGGACAGCTTCATGTTGTAAGATGGAGATGCTGCTCCAAACTTGGGCATAAGAACATAAGAAGAGCCCCACTGGATCAGGCCAAAGGCCCATCTAGTCCAGCTTCCTGTATCTCACAGTGGCCCACCGGGTGCCTAAGGGCAGGGAGAGAGGGATGATGAGAGCGGGGATATCAATCAATCACTAGTATTTATATACCGCTTTTCAACACAAAGTTCACAAAGCGGTTTACAGGCAAATAATAATATTAAAGTTAAATGGCTCCCTGTCCCAAAAGGGCTCACAATCTAAAAGGATGGAGAACACCACCAGCAACAGCCACGGGAAAGACACTGTGCTGGGGTGAAGAGGGACAATTGCTCTCCCCCTGCTAAATATAAGAGGACACCACTTGAAAAAGTGCCTCTTGCCCAGTTAGCAGGGGTCTAACTGCCTCCTTTATATGCAGGATATATAGCAGGATATGCCTCCTTTATCTCCTATCTTCTGTTTCAAGATGCTTACCTGTCGCCTAAGAAAGTGTTGTACTGCTTGTCCCATGGCAAGTAGTCAGGCAGAAGCTCAAATTTATCTGCTAGAGATTCCATGAATGGGTAGGACTTGAACTCAAAGAGGAAGATGGTTTCAGTGTCTGCTGTACCACCTGCGTCCCCTGGAAGCAGAAAGAAGAGAACTGGGGGGGGGGAGACAGACACCTTCTGCAGTGTCATGGCCCTGCGAGGATGACTCCAGTACTCCTAGTGGGCAGCTCCCCTCCCGATTATGGGTCAACCCACTTTTTGCCAGCAAATCCATCCTAAATAAAGATACAGAAAATGTGAGAAACCAAGCACAGCTCCCCACTACTGCTGCAGCCCCCACACTACCCCCAGCTCATCTAGAACTGGGATGGGCTCAAGATACCAATAAGATCTATTGGTAGACCTCTGGATGACTTGCGTAAAGGGTTTTTTGACTCACAGTTGTTTACTGTTTTTTTTCTTCCTAAATTGAAACAAAGGGCTGGGGGAGGGGGAGGTGGGAAGAAGGAATTGGATTACATAAGAAAAGCCTTGCTGGATCGGGCCAAGGACTCATCTAGCCCAGCTTCCTGTATCTCACAGAGGCCCACCAGATGCCTCAGGGAGCACCCAAGACAACAAGATGCCTGCATCCTGTTGCCACTCCCTTGTATCTGGCATTCTGAGGTAAATATGAGGTAAATATAACAGAATTTGCTATGCTAAAGACATAGATCCCAAGAGGGATCTATGGCCCCATTCTCTGGGCATCCTGGGAAAGTGGTTCTCAGAGTCTCACAGGCTTTGCCTCCAGGCTCAACAAAGCTCAGCGACTGCAAACAGATCCTAGGGAGGACTTCCAAGAAAAGAACTTGGTGTGGGGAGATCCCATGCTGGTCAGTGGGTGTGCCCTATTGCTCCTGAGCCGGAGCTCAGCTGATCAACATATGGTCCTTTGGAGAGTCCCTCAACAAAAAGGACCTGATAAGAACTGGAAAGCACAGAGTTTGCAGGACCGAGGAGACGGGGCTCCCTTTGCATTTTTCACAAATGACATCACTTCCAGTTCCCATGAATCAAGAGTAACCAAGAGCTCATGGTGATGCTACAGTAGTTTAGAAATGTTCACAGGGGTACAAGTCAAAACAGCCCCCTCCCCATTTCGCCACCATTTACCAGTTGTGAAGTTGCGGGCAGTAGTGTGAAGTGAAAACGTACAAGCAGTGGCAACTGCACCCTTAACTACCCATGGACATCATTTGTGTTCTTGCCACCAGGCTCCGGAGTAAGAATAAATTACAGGCATGCCCTGATATCCACTGGAGTTCTGTTCCAGACCCCACCATGGATACCGGAAACCGTGGATACTGGGGATGTCTTTTTAAAGAGAGGGGAACATCAGTGGCTTTGCTGGAACAAGGTAAAAGAAAGAGATTGGCTTAATGTTCCAGTATCCATTGTATAGGTGGATAACCGAAACCGTGGATACAAAATCAGTGGATACCAGGACATTCCTATACTCTGAATTGGCTTCATAATGATGATTGGCAATATAATGGGGGCCCCATGAAGACAAGTGAGAGTGAGGGCAGGATGCTTCCAGTCTGGAGCCTGATGAGTGAAAAAGGCACCCACCAGCAGCTAAGAATTCCAGGAGCTTGATTGCCATTGCTGGGCATGGGCAAAGGGGCTAACTCCGCTGCAAATGGCGCAAATGCGCTCTACGACATGTATGCAATGTGCCTGGGCTGCACAAGGGACTTGTGCTGGCCCAGGTTAGGGGTTAGGATCGCGCTGCCCATTTCAGGAATTCTCACACGTTCCCATGAGAGCTGTGGGTGGACAGGGGAAGATACACTGGAGAACAGACATTTACGGCTCAGGCAAGCTCTTTCTGCCATGCTTGCTCCCTCCCGTGTCGACAGATGCCCTACCTCGGAGGATCAAGTATTGGCCATCAGTATCCACACTAAAAACCGGCTGCCAGGGAGACGCCACTGTGTGCGAGGGTGGAGGGATGAAGTGGCAGATGGTATCTTGCTTAGCAATGTCCATCAGACCGACTGTGCCTTCCCGGAAGAAAATCAGCACCTGGAACAGAGTGAAACCGGACTGTCAATCATTTGCTGATCCTCACCTGCAGGTGTAGACATGAGATGAAACTGGCATGGCACAAACGGATGAGAAGCTGAGCTATAAACCAGGCCTTCTTGGGTTCGAATCACACCTCTGCCACAAACTGACTTAGGCAAGCCACTCCCTTCGGTCTCAGCTGCAATATGGGGATCAAAATTCTTCCCAGGGTTGTTGCGAGGATTGCAACACGACACATAGCGAAGTGCTTTGCGTATTTGAAAGGGCAAATAAATGCTAAGCGCTGTATCATTATTACAAATTATAGGTGGAAACTGATGGTGATAACTGGCTCACCCTATTCCCATCCTGCACTGCTGGAGTCTCTGAAAGGGACCTGCAATGATATCAGCCTCGGGGCTGAAGCAAGGCTTAAAGGCAAAGAACTGGGGGCTCTGCCTCCCACCGTCCGCCTTGTCTGAGCACTTCCACCCAGACTCTGGGCCTTGGTTCGGGCCCAAAGCTGACCTCCCTGCAGGTCCCTTTCAGGGGACTTAGGAGGTTCCCTCATCACACCCAAGCTGCTCAGCCTTTGGAATCAAGGACAGCTGCTATTTATTTATTTAAAAGAACAGAAAAAGGAATAGCACAGGCGGAAACATACAGAATTATTTCCTATCAAAAATGTCCTGTCTCCAGTCCCCCCCC
>JAJKFI010000026.1:2420694-2485223 GCA_029204185.1 Lerista edwardsae
CTCTCTCTCTCTCTCTCTCTCTCTCTCTCTCTCTCTCTCTCTCTCTCGCAGCACCCTTATTCTTTGCCTTACCCACTTTCTCCTTTGGTGGACGAGTGAGAAGATAGAAGCAGATATTGTTGCTTTTGCTCCAGTGGAAACTGAAGGCGATGGGTGTGTCTGTTAAGGGAAGAAGAGGAGGCCACCAAAGACAAGGCAGTGAGAATGACAGAAGCCGCAGAAGTCCATATGTCCTCTAGAGCAAAAGGGACGCCCCCCCCACAACAAACAGTATTTATATACTGCTTTTCAACACAAAGTTCACAAAGGGCAAATAGTAATAATAAAGTTAAATGGCTCCCTGTCCCAAAAGGGCTCACAATCTAAAAAAAAAAAAATGCAGAACACCCCCAGCAACAGCCACTAGAAAAGACACTGTGCAGGGGTGAATAGGGACAATTACTCTCCCCCTGCTAAATACAAGAGGAACACCACTGGGAAAAGTGCCTCTTGTCCAGTTAGCAGGAGTAAACACACTAATACGATCAAGATAGCTTTCCATTCAAATTCCAGGAACAGAGTTCTGGATCCTGCAGTGCCCTCCCTGCCTATACAGGCGTGCCCCAGTATCCACAGACCCCATGGATGCTGAGAGCCTATTAAAAAGATACGGGAACGTTAAACATATCTCTTGTTTTTAACTTTGTTGCAGCAAAATCATGATGTTCCTCTACCTTGAAAAAAGTATTCCCAGTATCCACGGTGGTGGGGGAGTGTCTGGAACGGAACCCCAGCAGATACCAAGGCATGCCCTTATTCTGAAAGTGCTTGAAACCCCAGTATAGTTACATCCAGTGGTGTCATTCAAATGATTTAGGAACAGGAACTCACTTTTGATTGGCACTTGTCGGGAACCCGGAACCAGCTATGGAGCCCGTTAGGATCCGGAACGCCCGTTCTGGTCCGTTCCCCCTGAATGACATCACTGGTTACATCCACTCCCCCCCGCCCCAGCCATCCAAATCTGGGATTACCTGGCTCAGTTTTGGTTTCAGTCCCAAATGGCAACATGCGGCCAGGCAAGTGGAAATAAAACGTAGCGTAGCTGAAATACAGACAGTGAGTCATTTTTTTTAAAAAAGAAAAGCAGAACAGGCATTATAGTACAGTGTATCCCCTGGTCACTGGAACTCCTCTCCACTTGGTATCTGACTCTCTTCCTTTGATTTTATATTCAAGTGTTTCCTAAAATGCACCGCTTTCCTCCATCTTAACCCTGACTGAGAGCACAATCCTAACCTGGAGTTAGGCTGGCACAAATTAAGCCAGCAAAGTTTGGCTGGCACAAGGACCACCATAAAGTATGTTTGGACCACTCTCAAGAGTCAGGGAGGATGGCACATGTGCTGGCCCCTGACTCCGAGAGTGGTCCAAACATACTTTACGGTGTCCCTTGTGCCAGCCAAACTTTGCTAGCCTCATTTGTGCCAGCCTATCTCCAGGTTAGGATTGCGCTCTGACTCTCTTCTCCTTTGATTTCCCTTTCTCAGTAATGCCTTGGATCCTCTGAGATTGTAAGTCTGTCGGCATGGCCTGTGGGCTGCTTTTTGGTTTTTTAAGCTTCTGTACCCCACTAATGACGGACGTGGTGGCGCAGCGAGTTAATCCGCTGTTGCTAGGCTTTCAACCGCAAGGTTGGGAGTTCGAGACTGCGTGATGGAGTGAGCTCCTGTCGCCTGTCCCAGCTCCTGCCAACCTAGCAGTTCGAAAGCACCTAAAAAATGCAAGTAGATAAATAGGGACCACTTTGGTGGGAAGGTAACGGCGTTCCGTGTGCTACGGCGTAGAGTCATGCTGGCCACATGATCGGACAAAAACGCCGGCTCTACAGGCTTTGAAACGGAGATGAGCACCGCCCCCTACAGTCGGTCACGACTAGACCATTCGGTCGTGGGGAAACCTTTACCTTTACCCCACTAACAGCCCAATACTAACTCCGGGCTGGAAAAGGGAGGCCGGCCAGCCTTGTCCCATATCAAGCACGGGGTTGGGGCTGCATGCGGTGCAACTTGGAGTAAGGGGAATATATTCCCCTTAACCCAACCCCTGGCCCTGCCTTTACAATTAATAGGAGCGAAATGAAGCCAGGGGGCGGGCTTAGCGGCCATGTTGTTAGACCAGACCATGGGACCAGACCCATGCGTCAGCCATATTGTTAGACCAGACCTATGGCTTCAAGAATATGACGTCATGCCTTCTCCAGTGTATAAAAGCTCCTTGCCTTAACCCGAGTCATACCCTGGCAGTCCAAATAAGGCTAATAGAAGTTGAGCCAGTGAAATAGCTGATGCAACTCCGGGCAGCCCATGAAAGGCCAACCGGGCTGAGATCTGGGCTTTGGATCTGGCCTATGTGACAGAGGCGGGTCCAGCGGTGTCATGCTACCGGTACGCTGGGCGGGAGGAACGGGTGAGCGGTACGCAACGGGCGGGCTGCCGCTCACCCGTTCCTCCCGCCCAGTGTACCGGTAGCATGACACCGCTGGGCGGGTCCCATCCCTCTCCACAGGCTGGTCCACCCACTGGCTCCCCCTCCCGATCTGCCTTCCTTCCACCCTCTCCAACCTCCTGCGCCAGCTGACCTCAGCTGGGGCATTCCTACCTGGTCTGGGTGGAATTGGGCCTGGAACAGCGCTGGCTCAGCCTCCTCTCACGTTATTACAAACGCACTCTACGGTGCATTTGCAACACTCCTGGGCCGGCCCAAGTGCAGCTTTGGATTGCGCTGTTAGCAATTTTAATATGATGCTTAAATGAAAAGGTGGATTCTCATTAAGTTAGACCAGTAGTTCCCAAACTGTGGGTCGGGACCCGCCAGTGGGTCGCAAGTCAAGTTCGGGTGAGTCGCAAAGCACAAAGAGCAGCCATATTGAAAATATTGAATATATGGGAAGCTGCAATGCTAGAAAGGGGGAAGGGCTGTGCGATTGTTTTGCTTGTGTCCAGGTTGTAAATAGGATTTTTCCCTTTCTGATTTATTTTGCTACTGGAAAATAACTGAGAGCGCAATCCTAACCTGGAGAGGCTGGCATAATTAGGCCAGCAAAGTTTGGCAGGCACAAGGGACACTGTAAAGTATGTTTGGACCTTTCTCGGAGTCAGAGCGGCCAAAATACAGACGTGCACCATCCTCCCTGACTCCAAGTGTGGACTTGAACAGCAATATAGTAGTAGGGTGTTTAAAAAAATGTATTAGTAGTAGGATAGAGAGGTAAGAGATTTTGTATTAGTCAAATGAGTAAAGAAAATCCGAAATGTGACGGTTTTTCGCGCTCGAGGATGTAAAACAAAGAAGTAGTAAGAAAAATTTTCAAATAAAAAATCTATATTCCTAAAAAAAAAAAATCTATATTCCAAATGTGGTCCAGACGCACTTCACGGTGGTCCTTGTGCCAGCCAAACTTTCCTGGTCTAAGTGTTCCAGCCTAACTCCAGGTTAGATTGCGCTCTGAGAAATAACCCATGCTTATTTAATGCTTAACGCAGCATTCTCAGGAAAGTAGCAGGCTCTGGCATAACAATGATGGCACTTTCAGCCATGACATCACTCCTGGTAGGTCCCGGGCAGATTGTCATTCTAAAAAGTGGGTCCCGGTGCTAAAATGTTTGAGAACCACTGAGTTACAGTCTTACAAACAGAAAAGCAAAATTACCAGATTTTCCCTATGGCTGGAGGGCAGGTGGAAAATCACGTCAGCTTCACTTCACCAGTAGGAAATAACTCTGGGAAATGGGATCTGGCTCCAAGCAGGCTCAGAAGTAATATGCCAGGTGTACTTTGTACCCTCTCACCTGGGTTTCTCCTCTTTGTCCTCCTGCTCAATGTCTACCTCCAAATATTGTTGGAAAGTGCTGTAAAAAAGGGCCTCCTGAAAATCCCACTGGCACTGCTTGATCAGGTGGTTCTGCCCCAAGCCAAACACGTTGCCGTCATCGCACTTCATCAGGGCTTCAAAAGGATTCTTGAAGATAGTTCCTGAGTTTGAGGGTAGACACAAAGCAGTCTTTAAAAGCCTCAGCATAAAGCCATTAACCTGAATCTCTTGCAGCAACTCAACAAGCTTCTTGTCAGTGGTGTTTCTACAGGGATGGCAAAGCTCTAAGTTCTGCAAGAAGCCTTACCTTGCAGTGGAAATCACTCCTCTCCTGCACCGTTTTAGCCAATCCTCACAGGGAACAGCAACATCTTGGCGTTGCTTACTGGCTACAGCAGCAAGGGAGAGGAGGGATTTACATGACAGGGTAAGGCTTCTTGCAAAACCTAGAGCTTTGCCATCCCTGTAGAAACGCTTCTGCTTCTTGTACATGTAGAGAACTAGCTACCATGAAAAACAGTGGAAGTGCATGCAAGTATATGGCTGCTTCGACTTGCAGCCTGCTTGCTGTTACTGAAGTGGGAAAGATGAGGAGCAGAAGAAGGCAGAGGAAGTTCTAACCTGCAAGTGGTTTGGGAGACTTGATCTTCAGTATCAGAGCAGGGGGCCCCAGCCTAGATTCGGCTTTGATTAGCAGCTGTTGCAACTCCTGCTGCGGATCCTACAATGGAGAAAAGAGTAAACCCTTTGCCAGGAGCAGGAAGATCGTGATCTACAAAGAGTTCCTGGCTTCTAATGGCAAATAAATTAATTAAATCAACTAATTGCAAACAAAATGGCAAGTGAAAAAAAATTGCCACGGCTAGTCCTGGGATAATGGCCCTGTCTCAATCTCAGTGTTCCTCACCTGGAAAGTAAGACTGGCTGTCAAAATAATTGACTGTCTTTGACCAGGTCTTTGTGCCGCTCAGCTGGCCAATTTTAAACTGTGTTGAGCTCCCTGAGCTGTTGTAATACCAGCCCAGATCTGTGACCTGCAGATGCAGTTCATCCCACTGCAGGAGGTAGCTAGCTGTGTTCAGTGCCATTAGTTTATTTCTGACTATGGCCCCCATCAGCATTTTTTCCAAGTGTTTTTTACCGTGGTGTTTAGTGGGTGAGTGCAGTGATGTCATGCAGGGGGAACGCGGGGGAACTCAGTTCCACTAGTTAAAATTAGGGCTGACTCCGCCCACTTCACTCTCCCCCCTCCCCCCTCCCAATTCCTCTGCAAAGAGCTTTTCTTCTTGCTTGGCCGGCACTCAGAGGGTTAAAGGGAGCAACTCCGGATTCCTAGTGGGGCGTGAGTGGGGAGATCCTTCAAGCTTGAAAGCTCTCTGCCCCTGAGCCTAAGCAACTTCATCTGCAGGGTTTTTGTTTGAGATCTGCTTCCTCGATCCTGCTGCACACTAAAGTTTTCAGAGCCAAACAAGCTGTGGCCAGACTCTTTGTTCTAAGATCATCCAATTTAGGTAGTCGACCAATCAAATCATATTAAAGGCAAGGGAAACTGCCTCAGGGTTACAATAAGCAGACTATGGGCGCTTATTAGTTATATGGGCGCTTATTAGTTAGGCCAGCAAAGTCTGGCTGCAACAAGGGACACCGTAAAGTATGTTTGGACCACTCTTGGAGTCAAAGAGGCCAGAACACAGACATGTGCCATCCTCCCAGATTCCGAGAGTGGTCCAAACACACTTTACGGTGCTGGCCCATCATGGCCTGTAGCCCATGATGGCCTAACTGCGCTGGCCTAACTCCAGGTTAGAATTGCACTCTAAATCATAAAAAACAAAAAAGGGCCTGACTTTCCCAGAATGCTTCCTAAGCTAAGACTAGAGTAATGGAATGATAAAAGACTTCTTCTCATGTAAGACGAACCCTGCTGCCTCAGGCCAAAGGCCCATCTCATCCAGTGTCCTGTATCTCAGTGGCCCACCAGATGCCTCAGGGAGCACACGAGACAACAAGATGCCTGCATCCTGTTACCACTCCCTTGAACCTGGCATTCTGAAGTAGCCTACTTCTAACATAAGGAAGTTGCACCACTCATCATGGCCTTTAGCCCAAGATGGACTTTTCCTCCAGAAAAGTATTCACATAATTTTTTTCTAGGAATCAGCAACCACTGGGCCAAATCTCGCTTCATAAAGGCACAGAGGTGGCGTCATAAGTACCCCCCCACACACACACACACTTTCAATTGCCAAGCAAGGATCAAACAAAGTGTGAAGCATCTTTTGTCCCAGGACTTGGTAGCAGGGGGTCCAAGGGAATGCGAACTGGAGCTTTGGCTTGTCACTCCCCAATCTCTTCTCAAAAGTGGCCCTTTGGAAAGAACAGCTGCTGACCAACTCTTTAAAACTTTCAAAAGCTCCAGGAACTTCAAGTTTTAGTTACCAAGACCTCCAGGGTTGATACTTGAAGATCAACATTCTTCATCTGCAGAATCAGAAAAAAAAAATAGCAGTTAGTATACACAGGGCACAATCCTAAACTGAGTTAGGCCGGCATAAGGTAAAACAGCAAAGTTTGGCCGGCACAAAGGACACCGTTGTATGTTTGGACCACTCTTGTAGACACAGAGGCCAGCACACAGACGTGAGCCATCCTCCCTGACCCCAAGAGTAGTTCAAACACGCTTTATGGTGGCTCTTGTGCTGGCCAAACGTTGCTGGCTTAGCTTATGCCGGCCTAACTCCAGTTTGCGCTCACAGA
The DNA here is from genome assembly GCA_029204185.1 of Lerista edwardsae. Taxonomy (NCBI): domain Eukaryota; kingdom Metazoa; phylum Chordata; class Lepidosauria; order Squamata; family Scincidae; genus Lerista; species Lerista edwardsae. The sequence goes on from JAJKFI010000026.1 coordinate 2,427,305, forward strand.
TTGCGCTCACAGATTGTAGTCCCTCTAACACACAAAGTGACTCAGAGTAACCTGCTTTCATTTAAGACCATGCACCCATGAAATCACTTTGGCATATAAACTTTTAATACACAGTCAAGTCTTGCTTTCAATGAACCAAGGAAAGAGCAGGGACATACAGGCATGCCCTGATATTCGCTGGGGTTCTGTTCCACACCCTTCTCCTTCCCACGTGGATACCTGAAACTGCCGATACTGGGGACACCTTTTCAAAGATAGGGGAACATCAATGGTTTTGCTGAAACAATGTTAAAAAAAGATTTGTTTAATGTTCCCCTATCTTTTTAATAGGAAATTAAATAGGATACCCAGTATCCATGGTATCTGTGGATAACTGATACCAAATTGGGGGATACGGGGACATGCCTGTATTGTTTAAAAGTGTTCTGATGCCTTTAGAGCTGTTTCAGCGCACGACGAGTTATCACGTGAGGTCCAGAGCTTAAAGTGATTGGAGGGGCGACAGTCACTGTGGGTGGGGACGAACGGAGGGATGAACAGAGACCTGAGCACGCCCAATGCATGGCGCCGAAACCCCGCCCCCAGGACTTCGCCCCGCCCCCGTGTGTCATCCAGCCACGCCTCCCTGCACCCAGAATAGCTCCATTTTGGAGCGAAACGGAGATGAGGGAGGGCAGGCGGGCCGAACAGCGCGCGGTTTCCTCCACGGACTCCACGCAATGGCGCCCCGCCGCTACCCGGCGCCCATGGCTTGCGCCACCCCGGGCTACATGGTAAATATGCCTCTGGGTGTGAAGCAGTCTGTGGTTCTGGCCGCAGACAGGAAAAGGGCCAGGGATGCAACTGTTGAGAGCCTTTACCATGTCCCAACAGCTAAAGGGGAAATTAAGATTAATAACAACTACCAACCCTGGAGCACCATGGTGTCTCCCTGTTCCAACTTCCATCCCTTTCCCCCATTCCATTTGTATCATAGAAAAAAGATAAAATGTAGAGGAAAGGCCAGGTGGGAATACAGTTCTACAGTAAACACAAAAATATTCTGCACCGGGACCGGATGGCCAGCTTTTGTCTCCTTGAAATGTCCTGCAGCTGAAGTGGGGGCTGGACCTGCCGCTGCAACTGTCTGGACATATTCCAGCTCTTTCCGCCAGGAATCCTTAGGCAATCGGTAGATCTCCAGCCAAGCCTCTGAGATGCCTGAATTAAGAAATCCCATTAAGCAACAGGGAAGGCAAAGAAAGGTCTCTCAGCCACTGCAACTCGCTTGCTGTGCATAGGAGACCACAGGACTATTTCATGTAATGCCCCTAAAAGCAAACTCAGCGAGGTTGCCCTGTGCCCATTAAGATCCCATTTTGTGGCTTTCAGCCAAAAGGAAGCTGCTATGTTGAAGTGTCACCCTATTGGTTGTCTATCACACAGTCAGTACTTTTTTTAAAAATTATGTAATAGGTAGTCCTTAGGCAACTGAGGCTCTGAGCATATGGGAATCAGTTATCAGGAGAATTTATCAACGAAGTACATAAGAACATAAGAAGAGCCCTGCTGGATCAGGCCAAAGGCCCATCTAGTCCAGCTTTCTTTATCTCACAGCAGCCCACCAGGTGCCCCAGGGATGCATGAGACAACAAGATGCTTGCATCCTATTGCCACTCCCTTGTACCCCGTACTCTGAAGTAGCCCACCACCTTTGTAAGGAGGTTGCACAATCCATCATTGCCTATAGCCCACAATGGACCTTTCCTCCAGAAATCCATCCAATCCCCTCTTAAAGGCATCCAGACCAGATGCCATCACCACCTCCTGTGGCAAAGAGTTCCACAGATTAACTACCCGCTGGGTAAAAAAGTACTTCCTTTTATCTATTTTAACTCTCCCAACCCTCAGTTTTAGCAGATGCCCCCTGGTTCTGGTGTTTTGAGAGAGGGAAAAGAACATCCCTCTATCGACTCTATCCCTTCTGTGCATAATTTTGTATGTCTCAATCATGTCCCCCCTCAGGCGCCTCTTTTCTAGACTGAAGAGCCCCAAACGCTGCAGTCTTGCTTCATAAGGGAGTTGCTCCAGCCCCGTAATCATGTCACGTAAGATCGAGTCCCCGTGTTTCCCTCCAGTTTGGAGACCGCTGCCCTAGAACATGCATTTCTGGTGCATGTGTAAGTACATTTACACATGTCAGTGAGCAACTGGGCTAACACAAGCCTCAGATTAATTCAGGGATCATCAGGAAAAACTGGTTGAATCCACTGAATGCCTCCAGTGAGCGTGGGCTGCAGGTTGGCCTTTGTATTTGGAAGATTAGGCAGAGGTGGTGAAAGGTAGGTGCGGAGTCAGCAAAAAGCCAGGAGAAAAGTTCCTGAGGGAAACCTCAAGGATCCATTTAAGCAAATCTAAAACTGGCCTAATCCAGTTTGCAGGTCTAAGCATGTTTAGATAACAAGCTCTCCGAGACTTGCCTTGTAAGAGGAAGGCGGCGTAATCGCCCCCACGGGAGAGTTCCAGTTCCGCACATGTGGTTCGCTTGCTGACGTCTTCCTGCTTATGAGAGAAACAAACATAACTACGTTTCTTGGGCTTGCTGAACAGGGCTGACAAGTCAAGGAATTCCACCGTACAAGTGTGCCTCCTTCATCGTTAAAGTGCTCATCTAGCCTGAGAGAGATCTGAATGGTGATTGCAAAGAGCCTTAGAGCGCAATCCTAACCTGGAGTTAGGCCGGCACAGTTAGGCCAGCAAAGTTTGGCCGGCACAAGGGACTCCGTAAAGTGCGTTTGAATCACTCTTGAAGTCAGAGGAGCCAGCACACAGACGTGCGCCATCCTCCCCGACTGAGAATGGTCCAAAAGCACTTCACAGTGGCCCTTGTGCCAACCAAACTTTGCTGGCTTAACTGTGCCGGCCTAACTCCAGGTTAGGATTGCATCCTTAGTGAGGAAGGCTTTGTGAAGACTGTTCCATTCACAGAACGAAGTACAGAGATAGGATACAAAATGCAAATTTGAAAGCACATGGCCCTACTCTGTTTACCGTCGCTTCTGTGATGTGAAGTGGGAACACATCTTAACATTGCTGGAAACAAAGGGAAGAATTACGTACATTCTCTCATTTATGGCAGTTTTGTTCACTTGCATAAAAGTACTAGTCTAATATTAAGGTGACCAACTTTTTTACAATGAAAAGGAGGACACAAATGAAGAAAAAAATATCGTAAATAGGCGGGGCTTGAAGGAGAGGCGGGGCTTGAAAGAGAGGCGGGGCTTTATTAGGTCTGATGATCTTCTTGGAGGATGATCTGGAAGGTCTTGATGGTGGTTGTGCGGCCACACCCCTCAGGCTCAATCAATTAGCCTATTAGAGTAAAGGGGCCAACTCCTGTTTTCAGCACTAGCTACATGTAACCTTTCTGAATAGCTTGCATTCCTGACCCCAGCTATAACTTCAAACCTTTTGCAAACCACCAATGAAATAAGCTCTCTCAATCCTGCTTGTGTTACAATTCTTTCAAAATAAAGTCAAGCCAGGGCCTAGCTTTTTCTTGTTTGCTCTTTACACCAAGCCTTGACGAATCGTCATGTCAAATACAAATGCGTCACATCACACACAACGGATCGGATCAGCATCGATCGAATACGGAGATTTACAGATTAGTCTTCAAATATTGAAAAGGAGGACATGTAGGCGGACACTTTTCGAGGGAGGACAGAACTTACAAAAGGAGGACTGTCCTCCCTAAAGGAGGACGGTTGCTCACCTTACTAATATAAGAACTGTACCTCCTAGGAAACAAAAACTTTCAGGATTTAGGCCCTGTTACAGGCTGCAATCCTATGCACACTTTCCTGGGAGTAAGGCTCATTGAACACAATGGAACTTACTTCTGAGTAGATATGTATTGATATAGGATTGCGCTCATAGTCGTCTTAACATAGGCCAGGAATTACCCATAGTAATGCATGAACAGTGGCGTTTCTACAGGGATGGCAAAGCTCTAAGTTTTGCAAGAAGCCTTACCTTGCAGTGGAAATCACTCCTCTCCCGCACCGTTTTAGCCAATCCTCACAGGGAACAGCAACATCTTGGTGTTGCTTACTGGCAACAGCAACAAGGGAGAGGAGGGATTTACATGACAGGGTGAGGCTTCTTGCAACACTTAGAGCTTTGCCCTCCCTGTAGAAACGCCTCTGTGCATGAAATGCTATTATACAGGCTTACTGCAGCTGCTATCAGCAGTATTTGCTGAATAATGGAGACTAGAAGAGATTCAAATGCAGACTGCAGCAGTGGCAAAGGGTTAAAGCCCTCTCCCTTGATCTTGTGGTCCAAGCCCTGGTAGTAAAATCCCTCCCTGCCACAATCTGATCCTAAGCTCATTTATGTCAATAGAAGAATTGTTTTTAAGAATGTGTTTAATGGCACGCTCCTATGAAAGTTGAGTAAACAATGGGCCTTACTCCCAGGAAACTGTGGACAGTATTGCACCCTAGATATCTTCTTTTGATAGCTATGGTACACCAAATTAGAGAGCAATCCTAAACTGGAGTTAGGCCGGAGTTAAGCCTGTGAAATCTGGCCAGCACAAGGGCCACCATAAAGCGTGTTTGGACTATTCTCCGAGTCAGGGAAGATAGCTCATGTCTGTGTGCTGGCCTCCCTGACTCCAACAGTGGTTCAAACATACTTTACAGTGGCCCTTGTGCTGGCCAAACTTTGCTGGCTTAGCTTATGCCGGCCTAACTCAGTTTAGGATTGCGCCCTTAGTTAACTTTGATTTTCATCCAAAAACCGGAAGTGGGTAGCAATCACGATCTATAGCATTTCTGAGGTGTGGGGAGACCCGCAGAAGGGTCTGCAGAAGGGTCTGCAGGCTCTCCACAGCTTCTGGAGGGCCAGTGGAGGGCCTGATAAGTCTTATCAGACTTATCAGGAGGGCCTGATAAGTCTTCTTAAATTCCAATTTTTCCCAGTGCCAGCACAATCAAGGAAGCACTGGTGCCACTTTCAACACTGTCCTGCCCCTTAAGGGGGCAGGGACTAGGTTTCAGCCCAGTTTAGGAACCTCTGCTTTAGGGAATTCCACCAGATAAGAGGGCTATTAGTCCAAAGAAAGTACTCACCACTTCATTTATGGCTTTTATATGAAGGATGGTCTCCTTAATAAAATAAAACAGTCGGGCAATACCTGGAATGCAAAAACAAAGGAGCAATTGCATTAAGCAATTTTTATGTTCACTTTCTTTGGGAAAATGTCAAATACACTACCCCACTATCCCTGAAATGAGAAATCATCAAATAAAAATATCACTTCTGGCGCTCCAGAAGCTACTATTTGCCTGGGGGTAAAGAGTTCTTTCGGACACTAACAACTAGTGTAACCCAGGCTTGGTGCTCTGTAGCACATTGCTGGGGTATGCCTGCTATTTTCCCTGTAGCCACCATAAGCCCAGCAAAGCAGGAGTAATAGCAAGAGGGCAGAAGGGAAGAAAGTGACCATCAAGTTTCTGAAAGGCTAAGTATTTTAAGAGAATAAAATCAATTAAGTAACGCAATAAGTAATGTCAGGCAGGCATCAGAGGGTTTTTTTGCATCCTGGATTACATGTGGCCACTACATAACCTCAGAGAAGCTACTTTCTCTCAGCCTCAGTTCCTTTCTGTAAAATGGGAATAATAAAAACTCATCCATCAAACCATTGGATCCATCAAACCATTGGAGGGCATCCAACGCACTTTGCAAATTTATTACGCTATGTAAGTTATACGTATGTTTAGGCAGACGCCACTACACTTACCCATCTCATCCACTGAACCAACGAGATGAGAGCCATTTCCCAAGTCTGTGGTCCGGATGGCACAAACCTCAAGCCTGACCGCGTCCCAAGAGAAAAGCTTTTCGCGCTGGGGCATGCTGAACACAGACAGTCCTGTAGAAAGCCCAATGAAGATGTAATCACCAGCGGCTGCTAGGCAGTTTGCCCTTCCCACTACCTGTGAGAAAATTAAAGAGAAGACAGTGTTCATCTCGATGATGTCTGGCCTATTCCGAAAACACACCACTTCTTATCAAATTCTTCCAGCTACACTAAACAGTTAGCAATGAACCACGGCGACATACAGCCACTTTAACTTTGACTTTCCTTCCTCGCACCAACCACTGAGCCATGGAGTCTGAACGCATTCTCTCCGTCCAGGTAACAATAATAAGATGGAGTGACTAACTGCAATCCTTCACCTTCTGAAACCAAAATGCCCTTTATCATCTTTGCACAAGTCAATTGTTATTCATGCACTTACCAACTTCATTGAAATTACTTATTTGAAGGCTGTGCCTATTTACTGTGAAGTAAACCCTTCTCAAAACCTGCTTTTACTTCAAAGCCTTTAGCAAAACAAAACAAAAAACCCTAGTCCTACTAGTAGCCCTAGTTACCCACTGTAACTATGTCCGACTCTGTAGAACTCAAATAATCACATATTTCTACTGCCTCTATTTCCTTCTCCTTCCTCTGTTCTCTCACTTGTGCCTGTTTCTAGACCAGTGGTTCTCAAACCTTTTAGCACCGGGACCCACCGGAAGTGATGTCATTAACCTGGAAGTGATGTCATGGCTAGAAGTGCCATCATTGTGTTCCAGAGCTTGCTGCTTTCCGGAGAATGCAGCAATAAGTTGGGTTGTTTCTCAGCCATTTTCCAACAGCAAAGTGAAACAAAAAGAAAAAAAGCCTACTTACAACCCTTTTTGCCTTGACAAAAGTAATTTACAACCTTGACACGAGTAAAACAACCACACAGCCCTCCCTCTTTCCAGCATCTCATCTTCCCATATTTTAAATATGGCTGCTCTAGGGTGCTTCGCGACCCACCTGAAATTGGCTCCCGACCCACAGTTGGGGAGCCACTGTTCTAGATTATAAACTTCACGTAGGAAGGATGAGATGAAAATGTAACAAATAAACACACGCAAACTAATTTCTTCAGGGGACAGCAAGAACATTTATTTATTTATTTATTTATTATTAGATTTTTACCCCGCCTTCTGAGCCTGAAGGCACCCAAGGCACCCAACATCTGAGTGTCCCATCACGATACCCAGGATCCTGGCCCTTCCAGGCTCTGTTCACACCAGTGTTCACAACCACTGTTCACAACAGTGTCTCACGCCCTTTCATGCTTTGAAAAACCATAATGTTCATGAATAGTGCTAGTTAGTTATGCAGTAGGAATGGAATTAGAAAGTACCAAAAACAGGAGTCTTGTGACTCCTTTTCATCAGTCTAATGTCCAGTAAAATAAAATGTTATGACATGACATAATTATGGCACGTTTCCCCACCTCCTTCAAGCAGCAGCCAATATAGCTGAGAGAAGTCAGGCAAACTCAGAGCATGATACAGGCTGAATATCCCTTCTCTGGACTGGGACAGGAAGGTGTCTGGATTTCGGATTTGTCTGGAATAACTGCATAAATATAATGAGAAATGCGTCCTCTTGCACTTTGTCACTGTGACCCATTTGAGTGTCTGCTGGCCTCTTTCACATTTTTCAACAGTGGCACACACCACAGAGCAGAGAATAGAACTTACAGCCTGTACGAGGAATGAGCATAAGACCATCTAGTGTTCATACTACAGAAAGTTTTTTTTTAAAAAAACACTGGGACAAAAATGTCTGGATTTCAGAATAGTCTGGATTTCGGATGTCCAGATAATAATATCATGCCATGCATTTGTGAAATTTTACTGGAGGAAATTCAGGAGATGTGGAACTGCTGTTTGGGGCAAAGGGTTCTGGTTCAAGAGAACAGCCTTGCAAGGACCCAGATTTAATCACTGACATTGCTTGGTAGCACTGGGGAAGGCCAATATCTGAAATCCTGGAACGTGGATCTTTGTCAGTGAAGACAAGATTGTACCAACTGCACGGCTCAGGGTAAGGCAGCTTCCTATGTATCTCCAGTAACATCCATCTCATCCAAAATTCAACCAGAGTTATATAACATTTCCTATCCCTGATCAAACTACTACAAGAAGCTGTGCCAATTAGACTGAATACCTGGAATCCATCTGAAGGCTGGTACAGTGTGGGGGCCAGAAGCTGTTTCTTTATCTCCTGACGATCCAGCCCCGCAATGACTTCCCAGGCCTGATCAAATATGAGCCCCAGCAGCTTATTGATCATGCGGTAAGGCTGAGGCAGTGAATCCACAGCTTGATGTGGGTCCTTCAGGAAGATATCCTCCTCTTCATCTTTTTTAATCCAATCCTTTTCTGTGGGTGGCGGGATCTCCAGGGGCTGCTTCCGGAGGTAGAAAGGCATTTTGCTGCTCCCAGTTTTGGTGTTACTCTATAAACCAGGCACAGCAGATGGAACAGTTTGAAAATGTTGTATGTAAAGCATGTTCTGGAATAATAGACAATCTGATTGTTCATAGCCCCTGCTAACTGGGCAAGAGGCACTTTTTCAAGTAGTGTTCCTCTTATATTTAGAGGATATTTATCTTATATCCTCTTCCGTGGTCATGTGGCTGGCGTGACTCTACGCCGTAGCGCACAGAATGCCGTTACCTTCCCACCGAAGTGGTCCCTATTTATCTACTTGCATTTAGGTGCTTTCGAACTGTTAGGTTGGCAGGAGCTGGGACAAGTAACAGGAGCTCACTCCGTTGCGCAGTCTTGAACTCCCAACCTTGCGGTCAGAAAGCCCAGCAGCAGCAGATTAACCCGCTGCGCCACCACATCCCACAATTACAGGTTAGCCACAGGTAAATATATGTTTAGATACATATTTTAAAATAGGTGTATGCACGTGTTGTTTTTTTCCCCTTGTGAAACACTTAAATAAGCAAGTAAGTTAATTAAAACTTGTCCAGGGCAACTGGAATCACCAAAGTGCATGAGTTGGTAAGAAGGGGATGCAGTGGTTACTGAATCCCAGCACAAGGTCTAAAATCCATAATACGCTAAATATGCTAATAATATCCTAAAATCCCATACATGCCTTGCTGAGGCAAAGCAGGCCTGTGGTTGGTCAGTTCCTTGATAGCAGGCAGGATCACAACGCCCACATAAGCCGGCTTCAGTTCCATGACGGAAGAGAAGTGTGATATAAATGTATTTTAGAGCACAATCCTAACCTGGAGTTAGGCCAGACCAAGGGAGAACATAAAGTATGTTTGGATCATTCTCAGAGTCAGAGACCAGCACACAGACGTATGCCATCCTCCCTGACTCCAAGGGTGGATCAAACACACTTTACGGTATCCCTTGTGCCAGCCAAACTTTGCTGGTCTAACTGGGCCTGCTTAACTCCAGGTTAGGATTGCATTCTAAATAATCTAAAATGGGGAAGATCTAACACAGAATGGCCACTGGAATGCATTAAATAGTGTATCCCAGGGTGAAGCTGGATTGTCATTTTCAGAATGAAACCCCTCCCAGAAAATCGGGCGGAGTATGGGCCAACTTGGGAGAAGGAAAAATCCTACACAAGTTGTTGTGGTTATGAGTACTAGACTAAGACTGGATTGTTCTCATTTTAACCTGTGCTCAGCTATAAAGCGAGGGGTGGGGTGGGATCATGCAAGGTAAGGGAACCACAAAATCTCCTGAGGTGAAGGGTGTGAGATAAGTGACACAAACAAATGCAAGCAAAGTTGTTCAGGAATAAGGAGAAGCTTGCCGAGTTTTTTTGCATCTCTTTGAGAATTATGCTTGGACTGCCTATAAATAGGCTAATTATGGAGCTTTGGGCATTTGCTTTGGCATGGGAAGAGCTGGGTGGGTTGGTTTTCCTTTTTAAATGCCTTTAACAGCTGTGCAATTGTCAGCAATTCAGTAAAACAAGAATCACAAAACATTCCCTTACCTCAAGGAAGCCTCCATGACTACGGCGACTGCAAAATGCAGCATATTTATATTTGTACATGTGCACATGTATAATCGGCACAGCTATGTCAGTGCTGGAAAGTTGGTTAGGATTGTGCCCTCAGTATATTAATAATAACTATAATAAGCTCAATAACGAAAACGAATACTCGATGCAGAATATAATAATCACAGAAAAAGTAATTCGTATAACAAAAACAACAGTACAGGTGTGCCCCGGTATCCACTGTTTCAGTTATTCACAGATACCATAGATATTTGGGTGCCTATTAAAAAGGTAGGGGGGCATTAAACATATCTTTTTTTTACCTTGTTGCAGCAAAACCATTGATGTTCTTTAAACATTGACCTATCTTTAAAAAGGCGACCCCGGTATATACGGTTTCAGGTATCCATGGTGGGGTCTGGAACAGAACACCAGCGGATATCGGGGCATGCCAGGATTTATGAGAGACAAAAAAATATTCTTACAATATTTGTTATATTATGATATAATAATATCATTTGTAATATTATCATTTATATATAGCATGTATATATAATATACATGACATATGCATATGTGGCTCTCAAACTTTCTAGCACCAGGACCCACTTTTTAGAATGACAATCTGTCCCGTATCCACTGGAAGTGACGTCATGGCCAGAAGTGCCATCATTGTGACGCCTGCTGCAGAGCCTGTTACTTTCCTGAGAATGCAGAAGTTGGGTTATTTCTCAGCCATTTTCCAATAGCAAAGTGAATCAGAAAGGAAAAAAAAAGCCTATTTACAATCTTTGTACCAGCAAAACATCCACACAGCCCTTCCCCTTTCCAGCATCCCATCTTCTCACATTTTCAATATAGCTGCTCTGGGTGCTTCGCGACCCACCTGGAATTGGCTCGCGACCCATTTGGTGAGTCCCGACCCACAGCTTGGGAACCACTGACGAGATTATTATCTATTACATCATTTGTTACAGTATCATTTACTATTCATAATAACAATGCATAATATTATAATAAATTATAATATTATAATAAATAGAGAATAAATAATATTATAGCAAGCATACGCTCGCTCCTTTCCCGGCTTCCGCATACACACACACCTCTCTTCTCCACGCGCTCCTCCTTCCGAACGTTGACCCGTTGCCATGGTGACCCAGGGGCCAGCCACTTTCGGCTGTGGCGGGCGGGCGGGCGTGCAGAAGGGGGCGTGGCGCCGTGGCCCCGCCCCCTGGTTCTGGCTGCGGGCTCGGAGCCAGCTGGCGCGCGCGCGCTCGACCCGGCTGAGCGTCCTGAGCTGGCTCCGGAGAGGCGCAGCAGGTGGCTCGGCCGTGTCTCTCCTGCTCGCCAATGGAAGCGTTCGTGCACTTCACCAACCAGACCCAGGGACGGGAGCGGCTCCTCCGGTGAGGGGGGGGGGAGCCGTGGGGCGGGGGAGCCGGGCTGGCGCTGCGGTGCTTGCAGCAAGAGGGGCGGTGGGCTCGCGGGAGTGGGCAGCGGCGCCTGCAGGGTTTCTGCCCCTGCCTTGCAGCTTTTGCCCTCTGGGGCAGCAGTTCTCCAACGGCCAGGAGTTGTGCGTGGCCCCGCATCGGTTCCAGCATGCAGGCTAAGGCTGCGGTCTTGTCCACAGTTACCTGGGAGTAAGCCCCATTGACTGTAATGGGACTTACTTCTGAGTAGACATGCCTAGTCTTGGGCTCCAGTTCGCCTACGCTCGCCTAACCGCTGATACTTTCTTCCAAGCTTGGATGTATAATATCCAAGCTGGTACTTTCCATGTTCTGTAACTCTTAGGGGTCCCTAAGGATGCACAGTCCTCTTCAGGCTTTCCTTGGGGAAGGGATTCCCTTTACGTTTTCTTTTGCTATATACAGTTATTTACTTCTGTATTTTTAAGGATATAAATATATCCTCTTGCGGGACTTGCAAGATGATTGAGATCCTCAGTCATCTTGTATTGCGGGACTGGTAGCTTTTAACTAAAGGAGCAAAAGCCCCAGACACCCTCCCTACAGTGGAAGCAGCTCTCTGTATCTGTGAGATTCACTGCCTCCCTGCAAAGGGAGGGGGGGCAGGTAATTCTGCCCTGTCTGGTATGTTGGGGATAATTTAGCCACTCGTGATTATGGAGAAGAATGACTTGCTCTCTGGAGGAGTGTGCCCGCTGCATCTCTGGGAAGTCTTATTTAATTGGGAGATATATTGATAGCTGTCAAGGTGGGAGGGGATGCCCCCTTTTAGGTGGTCTTGCTGACTTTTGAACCAGCCCTCGCTGTTGTCCCTTTCATTTGCAGATGAGCATGTTTATACCTGCTCTGAAAAAAAAAAGCTTCACCTGCTGATTTCTGCATACCTGGTTTCTGCTGGAGGAGCAGACCAGGCAGGTGTGTGTTGTTTTCTGACTGATGAGCATTCTCTACTGAAGGTGAATCAGCATTTCTTTTATCCACACTTAAAGAGGAAATAGTTTCATGTGTGGAAGTGGTGCTTCTGGTTTCAACGCATAAGAAAAGAGTGCTGGATATTAGTAGGGTTACCCGATACAAACTGGGACAGAGTGTCCTATACCTTTAACCATTGTATAGTAGAGGGAATTTGGGCAGGTGCAGCTTTTGAAATCTTCCCATGATGAGCTGCACCTGACCAAATTCCATCTGCTATACAATGGTTACAGGTATAGGCACTCTGTCCCAGTTTGTATCTGGCAACACTAGATAGTAGGAGTTTGAGGGTGGTATCTCACTGATTTCAAGAATGGGCTGATGGGGTCTGCCCAGACATGCATGAACATATCCTGGTCTCTCTACGCTTGATCACTTGTGGGTGAATTTGAACTGGCATCACTGCTAACTGTTGCATTTGAGGTGGTTGATTTAATGTTTTATATATATTAATTAACCGTGCCCATGCAGAGCTTTAGGGAGAGAGATTGGAGGCTCTAAATATGGCCATCAATAAGTGGAGTGAGGGACACACAGTCATAGGAACATATGGGGCTGCCTTATCTAAGACAGTGATCCATTGAGCTCAATGTTGCATACACCGAGGTGGCCAATCCACAGCACACCATGTGCCACTTTTTATGTTTTTATGCCACTTCTAATTTTGAACGTGCTGCTCCACCTTAATGTCACTTTGAGCAATTTACAGCAGTAGCTAAATAGAGCCTCCAAGTTCAGGGACAGTGTATCTTAGAGTGCCAGAAGGAACAGAGCAAGAAACATGTGGCCTGCTGTTGTCTATTTGGGGTTTCCAAGGCACTTGGCTGACTACTGCTGAGGCCAGAAAGGCCTGAAGGACCCATTCTGAAGTCCATATGACCAGAGCAAATCAGGCAGAGGAGGTGTGGCTGCCCAGAGTGTGCCCACTGCAGCATAAGAAGCTTGAGGATGTGCTAAGCAAGGAATAGCAGAGAAGTCAAGCAACCCATAAACTGCCGTGGTGCTGTCTTTGTTATTATTTAAATGTTTTTCAAAAATATATGGCAATGTTGCGTGTGCCACTCAGAAAGTGTCCATGTGCCAGTAGTGGCGCACGTGCCATGGGTCGGCCATCCCTGGCCTACACTGATTGGTAGCAGCTGTCCAGGATTTTAGCGACTGGCATTCCCAGACCTGCTTAGAGATGCTCTTCAGGATTAAACCCAGGGTCTTCTAGCAGGTGCTCTACCACTGAGGGAGGCCCCTCCCTCAGCTTTCTGTATGGTGGAATGCAGCAAAGATAATGCCTTACCTGGCAGCAGGTATAGTAGACTCTAAGGGCCATGAGCCACCTTGCTGTGAAGCCTTAGATGCCCCTGCATGCGGGTCTGAGTTCTGTTATGGAAGAAAGGTGGGTTTACAAATGCAAATAGAACCTGCCATAGCATGGTGCATCTTTCTAACTCTGTTGCCCACTATAAGGTACCATCCACCTTTAAAGGCTCATGTAGACCAGTTCTTCTGCCCTCACCTACTGCTAGATGTCCTAAGCTGATATAGTACCAACAACATTCTGTGGCTCTCAGTAGCCTCTAAGGATGCACAGTCCTCATCAGGCTGTTTTGGGGAAGGGATTCTTTTACTATACTAATTTTCTTTACTAATTTTCGTTTGCTATACACAGTTATTTACTTCTATATTTTTAAGAAAATCCATCTGTCCCCAAGTAGTAGTAGTAGTAATAATAATAATAATAATAATAATAATAATAATAATGCATGTATTTATATACCGCCTTTCTTAAGATCACTAGATTTCTCTAGTGACTAACTCAAGGCGGTTTACATGGGCAGACTTTATTCATAAACCCGAAGGTTTTTACAATTTACAGAATGTTCTATCTTTCAAGAACTACACACATTCAGATCTTCCTTTCTGGATTTAGCCTTCTTTCTTTAGCCACCCGTCTGTCTTCTGCTGGCTGATGCTTCCCTGCTCTCACCAGAGACGCAGCTGACTCTCAGCACACTCCTCCTCCCACGAGGCAGCTGGAGCTCAGCTTCTAATCAGCCGCAGTTGCAAGGTCTGCAGCTCACAGAGACTTCCGGCAGCTTCAGCTGTATCTTCGGGCAAACGGAGGCATTAACCCTCTCTCGGCTAAATCTTCTGCCCTCTCGGCTAAATCTTCTGCCCAGTGAAGTACAGTGTTATTCAAACTCTGGTCAGGACCTACTTAGTGGGTCATGACCTGATGGGTCATGAAAAGCTGGGAGCAGCCATCTTGGAAGCTGCAGACTTTACTCTTGCTATATTCCTGTTCTGAGTGTTGACAGTTTGAATTTTCCAGTGAGGGTGTTTTATTTTGGTTTTTTTTTAAAAAAAAATTGTTTTCAGTTCAGTGCTTTTCCTTAACCTTGCTCCTAATCTTGGTCCTAATCTTGCTTTCTGTCAGAGATGTGTTATGGTTTCGCAACTACTGCAGTACAAGAATGCCAGTTTGCATTCCAGGAGTGTCATTTTAGTATGTCACACTGACGGCACTTCCTGCTTCATGATGTCACTTCTGGCTATGACATCACTTCCAGGTTAATGACATTACTTCCGGTGGGTCCTGACACGAGTGCCATTCTAAAAAGTGGGCCTTAGGCTAAAATGTTTTAGAACCACTGCCCTAGTATGTAGCACCCCCAAATATTTTGCTTCTGAGATAAATAAGGATTTTTGCTTTAGCTGTGCAGGCCAAATCAAAGCCACTCAGGTGAATTCACAACTTGATTTTTTATTCAAATCAAAATCCAGTGTCGAGAGGGGCTGCCCTACATCGTTTATGTGGATACCCTTTGTGGCTTTTGTTCATTCGGTTGCATTAAAGGAGGTCAAGACACCCCAAAATCAATGCATATGAGCGTTTTTAGCTTTTATGTTGTAACATCCTACATGAGAACATAAGAAAAGCCTTGCTGGATCAGGCCAAGGGCCCATCTAATCCAGGCATCCTGTATCTCAAAGGCCCACCAGATACCTCAGGGAGCACAAAAAACAACCAGATACTTGTATCTCGCTGCCACTCCCCTGCATCTGGCATTCTGAGGAAATCCTTCCTTTTTCTTGAATGTCCTAGATTTTGGGGGTGCTGTTTTTGGTTATGACATTGGGTCACCCTGGATTACTGAATATGACCCATCTTAGTTAAGCTCTCATTGGAGTTGATCCTTAGGGTTTGTGCTTTAACTTTTTCTATTAACATCTATTTTCTTTTGTGTAAAAAGAAAAAGAAGCCTGCACCCCAAGTATGTAGAAGCTACCATCTTTTTGGGGACACACACCCATTTTTGCTTCCAATCTGAAAGGCACTCAGCCACTTTGGTCAGACACTTTTTTGTGTATACAAAAAAGTAAAAGAAGCTATAAACCCTTTTTGAATATTGTAACTCTTCATTGTGTAAGGAAGTTTCTCATTCAGATCTTTAGAGGAGAAACCAAAACTCAGAAGTAGATTATTTTTGAGGCTGAGTGCAAAGGTAGTTCTGGTTTCTTCTTGAAATATAACAGAGTTAGGGATACCCTGACAAAAAAAAATTATAATGCTTGAGACTTGGGGTGACATTGTACTTTGAAGTCTTCTTTGCCCCACCCACATATAGTCCTGTGTTCCTTCATTGGAGGCTTGCTTATGCATTTCCCAGAATTCCCTGCAGAGAACTAGTTTGTGGGTCGGACATGGCCAAAGATTCAGAGTTAGCTCTGAGTTTGGAAAAAAGGGAGCTCTGGATTTCAGCTCAGGCCAAATAAACCTAACCCAAATTCTCTGATTTTCTGCAGAGGATGGAATACATTGACCAGCTTTGACTATAGAGGTGAGTATTTTTAGAGAAAGATCAGTACATGGGTGAGGGTGTTAAACTCTTCTGCCCGTTCTCTGATTACCCTCCGCAAATCCCCCACTGACTGTCCACATGAAACTATCTGACCAGCCCACCCATACCACAAGGGAGGAGTGTGTATGTATATGATTTTGGCCACCTTTGTTTTAATATTTCTTGAAATGGTTGCTAATCCAACATCCACAATAAAACGATTCTTTAAGTTAGATACATAAAAGCAGCCACTTATATAACACACATGCCCTAAAAAAAAATCATTTTTGTACCATGTACAAATCGATGGTAAGGCCGCACCTGGAATATTGTGTACAGTTCTGGTCGCCGCATCTCAAAAAGGACATAGTGGAGCTGGAAAAGGTGCAGAAGAGAGCAACAAAAATGATTACGGGGCTGGGGCACTTCCCTTATGAAGAAAGACTGCAGCGTTTGGGGCTCTTCAGCCTAGAAAAGAGGCGCCTGAGGGGGAACATGATTGAGACATACAAAATTATGCATGGAAGGGATATAGTCGATAGAGGGATGTTCTTTTCCCTCTCTCAAAACACCAGAACCAGGGGGCATCCGCTAAAACTGAGGGTTGGGAGAGTTAAAACAGATAAAAGGAAGTACTTTTTTACTCAGCGGGTAGTTAATCTGTGGAACTCTTTGCCACAGGAGGTGGTGATGGAATCTGGTCTTGATGCCTTTAAGAGGGGATTGGACGGATTTCTGGAGGAAAGCTCCATCGTGGGCTATAGGCAATGATGGATTGTGCAACCTCCTTACAAAGGTGGTGGGCTACTGGTACCAGGTGCAAGGGAGTTGCAACAGGATGCTTCTTGTTGTCTCATGCCTCCCTGGGGCACCTGGTGGGCCGCTGTGAGATACAGGAAGCTGGACTAGATGGGCCTTTGGCCTGATCCAGCATGGCTCTTCTTATGTTCTTATGTTCTTATGTTCTTATGAGATATACAAAATTATGCCCGGAAGGGATAGAGTCGATAGAGGGATGTTCTTTTCCCTCTCTCAAAACACCAGAACCAGGGGGCATCCGCTGAAACTGAGGGTTGGGAGAGTGAAAACAGATAAAAGGAAGTACTTTTTTACCCAGCGGGTAGTTAATCTGTGGAACTCGTTGCCACAGGAGGTGGTGATGGCATCTGGTCTTGATGCCTTTAAGAGGGGATTGGACGGATTTCTGAATAGTCCATTATGGGCTATAGGCCATGATGGATTGTGCAACCTCCTTACAAAGATGGTGGCGTGCTGGTGCCGGGTGCAGGGGAGTGGTGACGGGATGCTAGCATCTTGTCGTCTCATGCCTCCCTGGGGCACCTGGTGGGCCACTGTGGGATACAGGAAGCTGGACTAGATGGGCCTTTGGCCTGATCCAGCAGGGCTCTTCTTGTGTTCTTGTGAGTCCAGGTGCCCACACGAAGAAAAGCCTGTCTTGCTACCAGCTGAACTTCACAAGATGGTGGCACCTACAACAGGGCTATCTGTGCTGCCCTTATGGGATGGGCAAACCCATGTGGGAGGAAATAAACCTTTAGGCATCCAAGCCCCAAACCATTTAGGGCTTTGCCTAGTGGCATGGGAACAGGCTGTCCAACCTGCCACTTAATTATTAGTGTACCTGTGCACTTAGGGGTGGTTCTGGCATTTTATCCCCCACATCAACATGCAGGATTGGAGTGTGCGGCATGTACACACTCTTCCCATATGATGGGTGTGCCAGGATAATTTCAAGCAGCTTGCTTCACTCGCTCATAACTTCCCTGGACAATGATTAGAATTATTATCTGATCCAGGTAAGGCTGAAGGATCTAACAGGAAAAAAGGGTACCTGGAACCCCATTGCAGCTAAC
This sequence comes from Lerista edwardsae, assembly GCA_029204185.1. Taxonomy (NCBI): domain Eukaryota; kingdom Metazoa; phylum Chordata; class Lepidosauria; order Squamata; family Scincidae; genus Lerista; species Lerista edwardsae. Next base: position 2,445,327 of record JAJKFI010000026.1, read on the forward strand.
AGTAGAAAAGAGACATTGAGCTTTTTTCTTCGATCTTTTCTGCCCATCTTTGATCATCCAGCCCATTATTATAGCACTGGTTTTGAAAATATATATTGGAGTTGACCGATCTGTTGCTTGCAAGCCTAATCAATACAGGTGGGACAGTAAGAGGCATCGCAGTGAGAGCAGTGATGTCATTCAGGGGGAACGGACCAGAACGGGCGTTCCGGATCCTAACGGGCTCCGTGGCTGGTTCCGGGTTCCCAACAAGTGCCAATCAAAAGTGAGTTCCTGTTCCTAAATCATTTGAATGACACCACTGAGTGACAGGTATCATTTCCCAAAAAATGCAGTGTTTTGTGTTTTTATGTGTGTTTAACAAAAACAAGCATGTCTAATTAAAAGATAAGGACAGGGACAATTCACAACAGAAGTAATTGGTGATTCTTCCTAGATTTGTTAACTTAATGAAGACTTGTAGTGGGAGAGGAAATCGGCATCTTGATTGAAGCCCAAAAGAGTGGATTCAAACTTCATGATAAATTGCCATTTAGCAGTTTCAAGTTAGAGCCTCCCTTCGGTTCTTCTGTGTCTGCAGCAGAGTGCCTTGGGAGGGTGGAATGTTTTTCCATTGCAACATACATGGTGCAACATACAGAGTGTTTTCCAGAGAAACAGAATCCATGCAGGACATAAATTGGGCTGGTGGTGGGGAAACAACTGAGGGTAAGGGAGGGGAGGCAAAGGTAACAAGGCCTGAGTGTGTGAAAATGCAATTGCATGTGGAAGCTATTTGCCCCTGTATGCCTGTGTTGGCTGTCCTCATAATACCCAGCCATATCTTGTTTCGTAATGGTATTGTATGCTGCTATTCACATTAACTGCAGTGAATTTCGAACTGTGTTTTGGAGGTTTCCTAGATATTTAGTGGGCAGCTTCTGAATTAGAAGATTGTATCAGCCTCCAAGGCCCACACATTTCAGCTGGATTTCATAGCCAACCGTCGTTTCCAGTAGCCAGCGGGGTCAAACTTCTTTGCTTTCTGCAGCACAAAAGCAAAGCAAGTATCTATAGTTAATGTATGGCTGAACACTTATAGCCGTGGCAAGGGGTGGGGGTGGTAGTAACCTTTCCCCTCCAGCACATGTTGATGATACACGAGAGACTGCAGAGGTTTTCCTGCTTCTTAAATACAATACATCTGAGATGAAGCAGACCAGAGGATTTCCTTGGGGGGCATAATTAAGGCATTGCTTAACAGTCCATTCCCAGGTGCTTTATGCTTTCCTTTGTGGTTTTTTTATTGTTGACCATTCCGTGAGTGTGTTTAAAAAGCAGTCCAAAGTATCTTAATGTTCTGGTTTCTACTGACCACCTGGCAACAATCCCAGCCTGTGCAGACAACTTTCTGCTTTCCATTCTGCCAAAATGTTCAGTAGCCCCCCAAACATGGTTTGTGAAAGATAAGAGCAAGGCCCAATACTTCTGCAGTCAGGTAGGGGCTCCCTGGCAGGGATTTTCCGCTATGCACAGTCGATGTGGGTGGTGCTCTTGAAGGTAAGCGAGGTTTTAAAGAGGGCTGCTTTACTCAGTGCGATGATGTCGTACTCAAACCCCAGTTATTTCCGGATGACTAAGACAGTGTTGCTTCCTTTGGAGAAGCAGGTGGACCTTGAGATGCTGAGAACTAGCTTTGCAATGAGCCTCTATGCGTTGTGTGACCCAGCCCGTTTCCAGAATAATTGCATTCTGATGCAACATTTCATTTGGTACGCATGTTATGTCCAGCCACCTTCTCAACAGAGCAACATGACATTAGTGCACATGGCTGGGTCTATGCAAGGTGACCTTGAGGAAGAGTCGGTTTTTGCCTGTTTGGGGCTGCCCTTCTAGTTAGCCCTTGTCCTGACTTCACCCTTCCAGTGTGCATTGCCTGCTTGCCTGTGATGTGAACATCTTCATCTTTTTTTTAATTTCCCCTCCATTCCAGAGCAACTCAGTACTCATGCATGCTGCTTAGCTATATGTTAGAGCATAAGATGGGCAAAGAGAAGGTGGTGACGAAGCTCAAGCAACTGGAGTCAAGCATGAGCTCGGGCCGCAAGTGTAAGTATAGTCGCATTCCAAGTGCCCTGTTTTTGCTGTTCTCCAACCAGTGCTCTTGGCTTTCTTTAGACCATGGAAAGGACTAAGTGGATGTGGTGATTCTCCAGGGGAAAATCATGCAGAGTGTTCTTTGGGTCGCAGCTGCTGTTCTCAAAAGGTTGAGTTTCAGCTGCAAAGAGGGGCTTGAAGAAGTCTGGGCAGTGCCTGCTGCATTCTCAGAACCCCAGGGGTAACAGAATGTGATTTCCAAATTGCCAGGAGAGGTTTCAGTGCCCTGTCATATAATTCTTCAGGGCTCGCTTTAGAGAGAAGGCCTACCTGGGTTTTCATAGGGCTCTAGCCCCTGTTTGGTTGCTGTGGGAGTTGCAGCAACCTCAACATCGCTTCAAATGCAGAGTCGTTACAGCCCTTGGTTGTCTTAAGGAACTTCAGGGCTGCTTCAATTCCCACAGCAGCCAACGAGATTCTTCCAGGAGCATCTACAGCCTTTTGGAGTATCCCTCTTGGTCTCAGGCAGAGAAGAAAGAGGAAAGTGCCTGGCAGGTCATTTCATCCTCTCCCTGCCAGAGATGCTTCTAGTGATGGTAGGAGTTTTGGGCAGCAGGCAAAGAGAAAGAGTTAAGTTGGAGACTTCCTCTTTGCTCCCCCTAGGGGCCATTGGTGAGACTCCTGCCACCACTGGGAGCATGCAGGGCATGCTGGGATAAATAAAAGGAACTCCCTGTCTTCCGCCAAGCCCACCCTGCCTGCCCCTGTGTCTGGTAAGTGGCAGAGGGGCAAGCCAGGGTACGTATATGCATGCACCATCAAGCACAGTGGACCCCGGCACCAACCCTCCAGATGATCTGCAAACCCAGAATGCATAGCACTAAAAGCAGCACAGCCATTTTGCGACAGAAGAGCCATTACAGTGTTCATGTTTTGCTCTGTTCGTATTCAGTTTTATATAGGTCGCAGAATAGAGGTTTCCTTGGTACAGGGTTTTCTCTCTGTTTAAACACAGTCCTGGCAGCGGGGAATGTTTGCAGAGAACGCACACAATTCCTATGCCTCCAGGTATATACAGGCATACCCCCATATCCATTGATTTGGTATCCACCATTTCAAGGTATCCATGGATACTGGGATGCCTAGTCAAAAGATGGGGGAACAGTTAAACAAATACCTTTTTTTTTAACCTTGTTGCAGCAAAACCACTGATGTTCCCCCATCTTTAAGAAGGTGTCTCCAGTATCCAGGTATCCAGGTATTTCAGGTATCCATGGTGGGGTCCGGAACAGAACCCCAGCAGATACTGGGGCATGTATTGAGACTATTTATGTACTGTATTAACCAAAATAAAATAAAATCTCAAAGTGGTTTGCATAGCAGACGAATGGGAAAATAGTTCCCTATGCCAAATGAGTTCAGTCTTTAAAAAAAATCAGACTTGCACACCAAGAGGACACTAGCAACAGCCACTTGGAAGGATGCTTCCCTGGGATGAATAGGGACAGTTGCCCTTCCCTTGCTAAATATAAGAGGAGCACCACTTATAAATATGCCTCTTTACCCAGTTAGCAGTGGGCAATTTCTTAAATCAGCTTTGAATAATTGCACAACCTATAGGCAGTGTTGCCAGCAGTATCTATTAGGTGAAAGATAGTTGCTGAAATAAACCCTGATAATTTTAAGCACATGATGTAATCCCAGAGAGTATTGCTGTAGAATATCCTTCAGGAAAAAGAAGTGTGGAAAGAGATTTATGGTCCCTGCAAAATGAAATAGGCACATTACTTCAGAGGCTGAGGTCAGCTTCTTGCCAAAATGGCACGCCCCTATGTGATGGAGCAATGCTTCTTCATTCTGCATAGCAGAGAAGGTTGTACTGGTTCGGTGACTGGGATACGTAGTCACCACAGTGTTTGGAAAGAATCGAAGGACTGGAAAGTGGAGCATGCCTCTATTAAGAACATAAGAACCACCCCGCTAGATCAGGCCAAAGGTCCATCTGGTCCAACCTCCTGTATCTCACAGCGGCCCACCAGATGCCTCAGGGAGCACACGAGACAACAAGATGCCTGCATCCTGTTGCCACTCCCTTGGCATTCTGAGGTAAATACAGTGGTGGCTAGTCAAGATTCTCCACAGCATTTCTCTTTGACAGCCACCAGAATCAGATGCTCCTCTTCAGACATGTACTCATAGGAACATAGGAACTGCCCCACTGGAGCAGGGTAAGGGCCCTAGTCCAGCTTCCTGTATCTCACAGTGGCCTACCAGATGCCTCAGGAAGCACACAAGACAACAGGCTGCCTACATCCTGTTTCCACTCCCCTGCATTTGGCATTCCGAGGTAGCCTGCTTCTAAAGTAAGCAGGTTGCACCACCCATCATGATCTGTAGCCTGCAATGGACTTTTCTTCCAGAAAAGTTCTATTGTACTTTTCCTCCAGTAGTACCCACTATTTTGATGCTTTCAGAATTTGAATTAGAAACCCGTATTTTTGGTTTCTGTCATTTAATTCTAGCATTCACATTTCCAAAAAAAGGAACTGTCTTTTAAACCTTGGTATGACGTGTGCTCCAGTATGCAATGAATGGAGCCCATTTTTCAGTCCAGTCATGGCCCTGCTCCAGATCTTCTATGAATTGTTTCCATTAATTGCCAGTCTTCTCAGTTTCCCAGTACAGTATTTTAGGGTTTTTAAGTATTTAAGTATTTTAAGTTTCCCAGTACAGCTAATTAACTCATCTGATCAAAAGTTGTAAAAGTTTAATTCTTGAAGAGGAAGTTCAGTTAATTCTTGAAAATCAAGTAGAACTGTTTCTTCTTTTTTGACTCGCTGCCTCCCATGCACAGTGTGTGTGCGTGCGCGCACGCGCAAATTCTCTTAATATAAACGTGTCCACCTCGTTCCACAGCATTTTGATTAAGGTCTTGAGATAAGCAGATATTTCATAGGATATTTCACACGAATTATATTCATATGAAATATTTCAACAGATTATATAGTTCATATCTGTTGCTTGATAATGGGATGATTGATCAGGTAAGAGGATCTGTCATGGGTTGGGCAAAGCTTCTGGCCTCATGGCTGCTTCCCATTTCTCCCCAGTCACACTTTGCAGCTAGAGACTGTGGTGGGGTAAAACTCGGCACCAGGATATGTAACAGGTTACCTGTATTTATGTTCTGGCTCTTCCACTGTGGGTTGTCGGCTCCGTTTCCACAAAGCTTGTGGCTAGGGGCAGTGGCATAGCTAGGGCATTGGGCACCCAGAGCAAATACATTAACACCCCTAACCCCCCCCCCCCCATTTTTAACCCCCTCTTGGCCTTTCAGGAGGCCTTCTGGCACCCCCCTCAAGGTGTGCATTCTGTTGCCACTCCCTTATATCTGGCATTCTGAGGTAAACCTCTGAGGTAAATATGAGGTAAATAAAACAGAATTTGCTATCCTAAGAACATAAGGAGAGCCCCACTGAATCAGGTCAAAGGCCCATCCAGTCCAGCTTCCTATATCTCACAGTGGCCCACCAGATGCCTCAGGGAGCACACATGACAACAGTTGTATCTCACTGCACTCCCCTATATCTGGCATTCTAAGGTAGCCTATTACCCTTGCACCACCCCCAAGGAAGACATCAGACTGAGGTTGGGTGGGGTTTAACTTTTTTAAGCACAAGTGTAAATCATGAACACCCGTCCCACCCTCCCCAGTCTGGCTTTCAGGTCTTTTGTGTGTTTTATTTTGGACCTTCTTCGCCTATGGAGAGTGCCTGTACCTCACAGTTATCCCCATTCGTAAGAAAGTTACATTGAATGTGATTATTGTCACAGGCCAAGTATGAACTGGCCTATAGAATTCTCTAGTGGTTGACACAGGGAAGCCATCGCCCACATCCTTCTAACATCCATGAGTGCATTGTCTTAATCTCGACACATTTTTTTCCATTGCAGTGTTCAGGCTTGGCAACATGGTGCATGCCTTTCTGGCGACCAAGCGAGCCTCCCATTTGCCGGACCTGGTCCCCCGCTTTTGCCTGACGTTCTCCAACCTGAACCGCACCCTGTACTTCATCTGCGACACGGTCCTGTGGGTGAGAAGCGTGGGGCTCTGCTCGGACATCAACAAGAAGAAATGGCGCCACCGGGCCACCCGATGCTACTACTATTCCCTGGTGCTGAACCTGGTTGAGGATTTGTTTGAGCTCTGCTGGCGGATGGAGCAGACAGTGCGGACGGAGAAGGCCCAGGAGGACTTGCCTCCGAGCAGCCAGCGAGTCCAGAACTTGCTTTCCCTGCTCACAGGTGGGCTTCAACCTTTTCTCCTGCTCCTCTGCCTCACCTTGAGGAAGCATCCTCCCCTTTTGCTCGACACAGTGAAGAACCTTTGTGACCTCTCCAGTCCGTTGGACCGGCTGGGAATCTACAAGACCAACCCGGGCGTAATTGGACTCTGCGGCCTTATTTCCTCCATAGTGGGGATCCTCACGGTTGCCAGCCCTCGCCTGAGGCTGAAGCCTTGACTTGGGGAGTGTCTTCAACAGCTTCCGTTTCCCAGCGCGGCCCTTTGGGAATGAAACATGGCGGGCATTCTCAGTGTCAATGAGCAAGTTCTCTGGAATGAGAGCTCCTGGTCCTCTTCTGCCTTCTTGCCGTGAATGAAGGAGGATTTTGCTCCGAGGCGGCAACTCTGCAAGGAGGAGGCCCTTGAGGAGGAGCAAAAGCGTGTAGAATTGTCACAAGTTGAGACAATGCCTGAACGTAGAAAAACGTTGTGTTACCCACATTGGGCACCACAGTACATGGCTGAGGCTTTGGGCCAAGCTGTATATTACGTTAAACATGCCATTTGGCCTTGCATTTTTGTGTTTTGTTTTTTTTAAAAAAAACAGCAGTTGCAAAGGGACTGCAGCAAACTGGGATTGGGTGACCTCTTTCCCTCTTCACTGCAGTCCTGACAAAAGTCTGAAGCTGTTATTTACTCCAGGAAGACACTAGCAGTTGGCATCAGTGGCAGGTTTCCCTTCGGATGCAAATAGCAGCTTGGAGCTGGCCAGTTCACATCAGGCCATGGAAAGGCTGGGAAGGATTTTTTAGAAAACAAAATCCATGTTGCAGCCCTAGTCCTGCTTGTGCTCCCTGCCCCAGGCCTGCCGCAACTGCTGTTTAAAGTAAGAAAATAAAACACAAGGCCAAACCGCTCATGTTCAACAACATGGAGTTTAGCCCCTAGCCCAGAAAGAGGCCATTCTTTAGGTCAATTGAGCAGTCACTCTTCAGCCTGTGTACAAATATCCCACTTTAGCCTCGGGTACACAGGGTTTGCAAGGTTTTATATTTAACAAAGTTTGACTACTGTGCTCCCCCCACCAATAGTTTGTACAACACCATAACAGAACAGGACCTTCTGTCTTTGTTTACTCTGATCTTGCTGCAGGTCCTACAGCATCTTGTGAGGTTTTTGGTTAAGCAGCTTTTACTGGGTCTTGAGAGGCAAATACAGGAGACCTGCACTGCATCACCAGCAGCAGATTCTGTCTTTATTCTCTGGCAAAAGCTGCCTCTCTATCCTCAGCTTCCAGCAAGCAGAGATGAAACACTGAAAAGACAGACATCAAAAACAGTATTTGTTTGACTAGTTAATGTTCCTTCGGTGGATTACTTTGAAGTGCCAAAGAGTTGTTTTCAGGGCTCTTGGGTCAAAGGACTTCGTTTTAAAACATGGCGAAAGCCAGTTAGACAGAACTTTAACAAGCACCTCTGTTCTTATTCACCTGTTCTTTTTGTTCCTGTTTAAGATTACTTATATTGCAAAAGGACCTTGCACGTTACTTGCACGGCCAGCTGGCACTGCCATTTCTGCTGCCTGGGACGGTGTTCATTGGCCCGCCCTACACCTTTCAGTGGGTAACTGATTTGGTTCAGGTTATCTAATTTGGTAACTGATTAGGGTAACAGATTTGGTTCAGGGCTAATGTTTAAGTAGGATGAAGCAGACCAGCCCTCCTGGCAGATTTTGGGAACAGGATAACACTAAGGGCACAATCCTAACCTGGAGTTAGATCAGCAAAGTTTGGTGGGCACAAGGGCCACCATAAAGCGCATTTGGGCCACTTTCAGAGTCGGGGGATGGCGCACATCTGTGTGCTGACCTCTCTGACTCCGAGAGTGGTCCAAGCAGACTTTACAGTGGCTCTTGTGCTGGCCTAACTGTGCTAGCCTAACTCCAGATTAGGATTGCACCCTAAAGAATTGCTGCAATGATTGTCAACTATTCAGTTGGTCCCTTGATGCCAAAGAAAACTAAGCTGCTCCCCTCCGACACACTGTGTTCCTGATAAATCTCTCTCTTCCATGGATGGACTGCTGCTATTTAATCATCAAAAATGCACAGGGCCAAACTGCATGATGAACCTGATGTGTAGTTTGACCCTAAATTTTGGCCGACAGCCTTAAGGCCATCACTTGGAAAAACAGTGAGACAGTGTTCACGCGCATTTCCCCACCTTTATCACTAAGAGTTCCAATGTAGACACTGAAGCGTCGTGAGACAAGGTTGGAATGCTGGGTTTGTGTGATTTATAGCATTTCTGAGATTACAAAGTCAAGCTGTGTGGTAGGCAGCATCTTTTCAGTGCCTTTTATCTTGTATATCTGGTCTGTTCTAATCCTGACTCTGAATCTGAATTGTCTGTAGTTCCACAGGATAGGAGGAAAATGTGATGATAAGAAGTCTTTGCTTGTTCCCATATGCTTCGGGAAGGCCATTAATGGAAGCTCACACTTCTGTATTAATACTGTAGTTTGGCTGCTGAGCTTTCTGCTGGTGATTGCAGTCCAAGCAGACTTAACAGGAATCCCGCTAATTCCCATGAACCGTCTGAAAGGGATGGCACCTAATTGAGGTCCATCTATGATGCTGTGCAGCCCTGTGACTTGCCCTAAGACCTGATGGCAGGCTGCTTGGGGATTTTGTGGCTAGTGTTGCCAACATGGTTTCAAGAACCCTTTCCCCAGATGTGGGCAGCAGCAGGAGCTGTGTCAAGTTGGACAAAACCAGGGGCGGATTCTGAAGGCTTGGGGCCGGAGCCAGGGTGGGTTCTGGTGTCAGCAGAAGAGCCAGGATATGGTAGACCAGATCAGGAATGGAGCCAAGGCATGTGGAAGGAGGAACTTGGCGGATCTAGAATTCACTTGCTCTTCAGAACACACAGTACTGGCTCCCTGACGGCTTGGGTTTATAGCTTGGACCTGGAAATCAGTAACTGGTTGGCAATCCAATGTCTGAGTGCCTTGGTCAAAGAAATAGTGACATTGCAAAAAATAAAAAAAAATTGAGTGCCTCTTATGGTGGAATTTGTTTAATTTTGTGTGTGTGTGTGTGTGTGTGTGTGTGTGTGTGTGTTCTAGAAAAGACAGCAAACATGGCAAGAACAATTCTTTCCCCCCTTTCAATATTGCAAGCAATAACAGATTCTGATGTTTTAAAATCAATCAATCAACAGGTACTTATATACCGCTTTTCAACACAAAGTTCACAAAGCGGTTTACAGGCAAATAGTAATAATAATAAAGTTAAGTGGCTCCCTGTCCCAAAGGGCTCACAATCTAAAAATCCAGCATAATGAACACCTCACCCCCTTCATGCTCGGACAAGGCTCACCTGTGCTATGCGACATGTTTATTTACATTTGGCAGTAAAGCCAGCCTTCTGCTGAGCACAGGTTTGATGCCAAGTGTCTGAGCCACAGTTTTTCCAGTGGCTGCTACCCTTTGCACACTGTCTGGAGAAAGTCATGACTCACCCACAAGCCCTAAGGAAGCAATTTCCACTTGCGTACAGAGCCTTTGCTTTTTCACCTACTTTTGTGGCAAACATTAATCTGGATGAGAAGCACTTTTTAAAGAAAAAGGCTGCTAATCTAACCCTGCTAACTGGGTTAAAATAACTAAAATAACTAAAATAAACCCTGCTAATTGGGCAAGAGGCACTTTTTCAAGTGGTGTTTCTCTTATATTTAGCAGGGGGAGAGTAATTGTCCCTCTTCACCCCTGTGCAGTATCTTTTCTAGTGGCTGTTGCGGGTGGGGTTCTATATTTTTTAGATTGTGAGCCCTTTGGTGACAGGGAGCCATTTAACTATTTGCCTTTAAACCGCTTTGTGAATCTTATGTTGAAAAGCGGTATATAAATACTTTTGATTGATCTTAAATGCAGGCTGTGCAGAGATTGGGTTTGAATGAAAGTATAAGGTCAATTGCTAGGGTCTCTCCCTAGCTGTCTCCACATACTTCAAAACTAAAAACAGCCTAGCCTAGGGCTGCGATCTTCTGGGTATAAGTACCATTAAACGTAGTGGGGCTTGCTTTTGAGTAGTATAGCAGTGATCCCCAAACTTTTTAGACTGACAGCTTCCTTGACCTTCTGGGCCATTGTCTACCACTCCCTTTTAGGGCTAAATTCCTATACATTGTATATGGCATTTTTTGTGTGTGTGAGGCTTCCGCAACTCTCCTGGCTGGTGTCTGCAGCATCCTGGGGAGTCAGGACTCACAGTTTGGGAACCACTGATATATAGGCTTGTGTTGTCAGTTTGCCAGCTCATCGGCTCTAATCTTATTCAAGCCCCTTCCACAGTGGAGCACAATAAAGTTGCTGAAGTACTGCAGTTTCTGCAATCATCAGGTTGCAGAATAACCTGCAGTTCCACACACGATTCAAAATAGCACTATTGTGTATTCTTCATTGCAAGCCTATGATGTCTATACCCACAGCAAAGGTGGAAGTGGTCAGCCCAGTACTTTCCCAGTCCGCAATCCCAAGTTTAAAGGCTTGTGCAGGTACTCAGGGTTTTTTAATTAACACATTTGTGCTTTAGCAATTACAAAGACGGTAAGAAAGGGCAGCACCTACCAGAAAGGCTGGAGCAGTAATTGTGCAAATCCCATTGTTCCTAATAGCTCTTCACAAAGAGGAGTTTGTGTTCCTTGGCATGGTGACACTTGCTTTTTGAATGAATGTTTCACACTCGGAATGTAATGTAAGCTCTAGCCATTCATGGAATATAAAAGGTTAAAGGTAAAGGTTTCCCCACGACCGAATGGTCTGGGCATGACCAACAGTAGGGGGCGGTGCTCATCTCCGTTTCTAAGCCAAAGAGCCGGTGTTAGTCCGAGGACAAGCTTCTGTGGTCATGTGGCCAGCATGACTATACGCCGTAGTGCATGGAACGCCATAACCTTCCCACCGAAGTGGCCCTTATTTATCTACTTCCATTTTTAGGTGCTTTCGAACTGCTAGGTTGGCAGGAGCTAGGACAAGCAACGGAGCTCACTTGGTTGTGTGGTCTTGAACTCCCAACCTTCTGGTCAGAAACCTCAGCAGAACAGCCATTTAACCCGCAGCGCCACCATGTCCCTCCAGCCATTCGTTGGATAGAAGGACACAAATAGTCTAATCACCAGAACTAGTTCAAGATCTGGTGCCTGAGACGGAGCCAAAAGCTGCACCCGCTCTTACCTGTTAATGCACCCATCTTCCCACTCCCTGAACTGGAAACGGAAGAGGGGGAATAGAAGGAACAGAAGCGTGGAGGAGAGGAGAGTGGTGGCCTAGAGCAGCTCGCTTGCCATTCTTCGCACTTCCTCTTCTGCGCTGTTTCAATCAAAGGAGCAGGAGGAAGTGCAGAGTGGATGAACAGAGGCAGAAACCCCTTCCCAATCTGTTGCCTGAGGCAACTCTCAGTTGGCCTTATGGATCGGCTGAACCTTCTGACGGGGATACTGTCCATCTAGTCCTTCCTTTGGCAGATTGTCCAGGGTGAAGGGGAGGTGCTAATGAGAGCTCACAGTTTGGAGGAAGTTAGGCATCCCCTTGTGTGTCTGAACGAGATATGCATTACAGGAAGAAAAGAACACGAAACAGCAGTTTGGAAGAGGCAGAGAGAGGTGTGAGTTATCAGATGATACCTGGAGGGCCTATTACCTCTCTCAAAGCATCTGATGAGGAGCTGAGGATATACTGCCTTGTAGGATTGACTGCTCTTTGCCCTTACTTGCCCTCTGCTTGGATGTTTGCAAATAAAATATTTTAAAATGCCATAAATCACCAGCACATTCTCATCCTTTTTAAGGTTTGCAAAGGAAGGAGCACAGATCTGGAGGGAATGTACTGAGGAAGTACAAATTGCCCCTTCAGCTGTTGTGCTTGCACGGTACCTCCCATCCTTCAGCCTATTTAAAAGAAACAATAGACCAAAAATCAGACGTCTGAAATAGACAAGATCCAAGGGGAATTCTTTGCCCAGTTGCCACAGACACATGGCAGACCCTTTGACCCCTTTAGCTGGAAGGTGGGGCTTGCTAGTGTTACTGTCTGGGGCAAGGTTCTTTTTTGGTCAGAATCTTCGTTTCGGAGAGACAGAACGCCACATGCTCTCTGTTCCTGGCACCGACCTGAAGACCGCCTGACTTCTGCCCTGTGAGTACCTTTCCAATACAGTTATCATAAAGTGAGCTCTATATAGCAAAGATATCAGCATTTGCAGCAGATGGAAATTCTTTTCTGGGGCTGCTTGACATGTTTTGAGTTGCAAGGATCTGCTGTATGTGCAAATGGCAAGCACAGTCGGTTTAAACCATCTTACATGCATCTAGTCCACAGTGAACACACGGCAGAACAGCTCCTTGGCACAGATAAGTGCAGCCAAGCAGATGCATGTAGCCACATGATAAAGTATCCTGTATTCATTCTCTTAATTTGCAATGTGTTGATTTGCCTGCAGATAAGCAGCTTTAATTTATAGTGCAATCATATACTTGTCTGCTTAGAAATACAGCCAGTCCCACTGAGTTCAGTTTAAAGGAATTATGATGTTACTTGTAGCAATCAAAGAAGTTGCATGTGGATACTCTGCTTTTTAAAAAAGTTAACACATCTGTTTTCCTGCTTATTTCTGCAGAAATCATTGCTTTTCTGGCATCTTTCTGCTTTTCTGGTATTTCTGCTTAATTTTTAAAAAGCAAGCGTTCTGCACTCAGACTTGCTTGAAAGTCGTGCCATTTTTCTCTGGAAACTCGTCTCTTGAATCCCAAGTGTGTTGGGACAGTCTGTGGTTGCTTATGATTAAAAGGCACTTTGTACATGCTTAGATGAAATGTCATTCTTCATTCTTCACATTGTTGCAGCTTTAACAGATGCAACTGTAAAATTTCAAACGGAGGAAAAAATAATAATTCTGTTACTTTCCTATTTCCTAGTGAGGCAGGGAGAGGTTTGCCCAACCGGCTTCAGCAGCCTTAATGCTGCTATATGAAAAGAGAAGGTGGTCTAACATTGTTGTTCAGTCGCTAAGTTGTGTCCAACTCTTCGCGACCCCCTGGACCACAGCACGCCAGGCCTCCCTGTCCTCCACTAGCTTCCAGAGTTCGCCCAATTTCATGCTCATCGCTTCGGTGACACTATTTAACCATCTCATCCTCTGCCGCCCCCTTCTCCTTTTGCCTTCCATCTGTCCCAGCATGAGGGTCTTTTCTAAAGAGTCCTCTCTTCTCATGAGGTGGCCAAAGTACTTGAGCTTCAGCTTCAGGATTTGTCCTTCCAGGGAGCAATCAGGCATGACTTCCTGTAGGATTGACTGATTGGATCTCCTTGCAGTCCAGGGGATTCTCAAAAGTCTTCTCCAACATCGTAATTCAAAAGCATCTATTCTTCCATACATTGCTACTGGGAAAACCATAGCTTTGACTATGCGAACCTCTGTTGGCAGGGTGATTTGTGAACTTTATGTTGAAAAGCGGTATATAAATACTAGTGATAAGATTGATTGATGTCTTGGCTTTTTATTAAGTTGTCTAGGTTCGCCGTACCTTTCCTCCCAAGAAGTAAATGTCTTTTAATTTCAAGGCTGCAGTCATCATCTGCGATGATCTTGGAGCCCAGGAAAATAAAGTCTGTCACTGCTTCCATTTCTTCCCCTTCTATTTGCCAGGAGTTGTTAAAGGCACACGAGAAGGCTCATGCCCAAGGATCTGCTGTTGTTGAAACTGCTTTTTGGCGGTTAACATATCTGAATAATAACACAAAACGATGTGTTTTGGTGTTAAAGATGAGTACATCCAGTTGCCCTAGAAATAGAGTCTTCTTAATGGTGTCTGTAGTCTTCTTAATGGGTCTGTAGTCTTCTTAATAGTAAAGGTATAAAAGTCAAACTACTTTCTGTCTTCTTGACTGTCAATGTTTTTTTTTCTTCCATTAGATCTGATGATGACAATTATTTTATTATATTACATTCTATAATGTTAGGGTTAGTAGGGTTAGGGCACAAATGTTGTTAGCCCTATTTTTATTTATTTTTTAATGCATATAGAAATCAACTGGCAATTTTCACTCTATTAGCTAAATTCACACATGCTTTAAAATAAATCGAACCGACAGATAAATAAATGACGGCTAAAGTTTCCTCGATAGCTTGAAGGGAGATATTTGGATTTCCCTGCAACCTTTGAGTAGCAATTCACATTAATTACATTTGGGCAAATGGAGATTATAGAGCACATGTGACTGGTGCTCTCATCAGCACCCAAAGCCATTCTTTCTGCTGGAGGTCTGAGATTCCAGCTTGGCACTAGACAGGCAACAAGAAGATGATAAGCTGAGACTCTCCTAAAGGCCTCTTGAGAAAACGCACTAGGAGGGTCTTTTCCTTTTTGCAATATACGTTGATTAATTTTCTGTGCTTTAGGTTACAGGCAGATGTTTAATAATGGCAGCCAATAGCAAGAAGACAGTGCAGAATGGAAACTCCAAGGTAAGCATGTGTGTAAAAATTAAGCAAACATTGGCAGCATTTCCGGGAAGACAATAGATACGCAAACTAAGCCAGCGTGATATGTGATTATTACACCCTCCTGGAGATACACCATCATTATCTTTATAGTGGATCTATAATTACAGTCCCTCTAAACATCTCTTATTCAGAAGCAAAATGTTATTGTCAGCAGATGTAGATGTCTTTGCATTGTTCATTGAAGTTTCAGCTTCTCAAAGGAAACCTTGACACAGATCCACACCTCCTGTTGCAGGAATTACTCAGTCTAGTGAGGGCAGGAAGTTCCAGTGCTGCATATGTCATGCACATTTTTTTAAGAGATGGAAATCTGAGTTCTTTTATCTTAAAATGAGTGCCCTGGCATCTTGAGCACGGCTAGTAGATCTGTCCATGATGCATTACTGTCAAAGAAAACAAATCCTGACTAAGCACCATTTAAATCAATGGAGACACGCTAATCATGAAGCACAAGTGCCATTAATTTCAATGGCAATTAGAGACTTCCTTTAGATGCAAACTGACATTTCTAGGTCTCCAACAAAGCAAAAGGTTTTGGCAGGGGCATGGCAATTGCACCGGGCAACCAGCTTTTTTTGGGGGGGGGCAACAAGCTGAGCTTGACCCTAGTGGCCCAAATGGTGAAAACCTTGGTATATATGAATAATGCCATCATGTTATATACCGAAGGATGCGGAATTTAATACAGAATTCGATGAAACAAACCAGAGTATACTATCTTCAGTCTATCAAAGGTTATGGCAAAAAAAAACCAAGAGAATGAAACTGCAACTGTGATGTCACTTCCTGTTGTGATATAACTTCCGGGGCATCATTTTACCTTCTGCGCAGGGCTACACTTTCATTAGCTAAGCCACTGGGTCTTATTTGTTTGTTTAAACCCCAACTATTTCAGCCTCTTCATTTGGTTGAAGAGAGCCCAAGGCCTTGAGCAGAAGGTCTTTAGCAGTAGCATAGCTGGGCGTGGCACAGTAAGTATTTTGGGTGTCACAATGTGCTAGCAGCCCTTCCCACTTGCCGTCAGAGCCATTCTGGGCAGAATGGCTATGACGGCAAGTGAGAGGGGCTGCTAGCACATTGCAACACCTGAAATACTTACTGCAATGTCTCCCCCTGTAGCTATGCTACTGGTCTCGATGATACCTATTATGACTACTAAGTCTCTCTTGCAGAAATGTCTCTTCTCAAACCAGGGGCGTAGCTAATGAAAGTGTAGCCCGGTGCAGAGGGCCAAATGATGCCCTGGAAGTGACATCACAACAGGAAGTGACGTCATGGCTGCATTTGTGTCTTCTTGTGGTTTTTGGCCATATCTCTTGATAGAATGAAGATATTACACTGCAGTTTGTTCATTGCATTAGGCATGAAATTCTGCATTGAACGATATATAACATGACAAATATTATTCCTACAAATCGAGATAACAACCCAGTTATATTTTGTGTTTTTGGCCATAAAGTTTGATAACGATACTACATTCTGGTTTGTTTCATTGCATTTTGCATCAAATTACTTTACCAATGATATCTAATTATTATTATTATTATTATTATTATTATTATTATTATTATTATAACCAATATTTTCAAAAAAAATTGCCACTAGTGTCAAGTTCAGCTTGTTGCCCCCCCTAAAGCTTGTTGCCCAGTGCAGGTGCACCTCCCTGCACCACTGTAGCTATGCCCCGTCTCAAACTTTCTCTTTCCTTCCTAAGCAGGAGGACAATGCGTTCCTCAGGGTCTTGCACCTGCCGATGGTGAATTCAGCCTGCATCAGCCTCCAGAAGACCTATGCTATCACCAAGGAGGCACATCCTTTGATGGCATCAGTGTGCCAGGCCTATGAGAGAGGCGTTCAGAGTGCCACCTCCCTGGCGGTGTGGAGTGTGAAGCCTGTGGTACAGATGCTGGAGCCTCAGTGTGCGTGTTGCCGGAGGGGCAAAGGAGATATGATGGGAGCAGCCTTGTTGGTTTCTTAACATTTTTGTGTCCCTCTCTCCCACAAAGTTCAAAGACATTTACTAGGACAAAAACACTCCCTGGATTGGAAAAAGAAGAGGGGGCGGAGCAAAAGTGCAGAAGAAAGGAGAGTGGTGAGCTAGAGTGTCTCTGATGCTCTAGCTTGCTACTCACCTGGCTCCCACATTTCCTCTTCCACTCCACTTCCTTTTCCAATTCAACAGGCAGGAGGAGCAGAGACTGACACACTGCCAGGACAGCCAGAATTGGGCATGTGGCTTTACAACCGCAGCAAGACTACACCCACCTCCCCAGGCCACCCCACCAGCTGGAATGCCCTGCCCTGCCCTGCCCCCTGCCCGCCTTCCCCTATGCCCAGAAAAGCCCCTGTGCTGGCTGAACTCGTCCAGTGTGTGTCTGGCACATGCTTTACTCTTAGTCCCTGTTCCCTACCGTACCTAAGAGTGTGATTCTAACCTGGAATTAGGCCAGCACAGTTAGGCCAGCCAAGTTTGGCTGGCACAAACAATACTGTAAAGTATGTTTGGCCACTCTCAAAGTCTGAGAGGCCAGCACACAGACGTGTGCCATCCTCCCTGACTCTGAGAGTGGTACAAATGCGCTTTACAGTGTCCTTTGTGCTGGCCTAACTGTGCCAGCCTAACTGTGCCAGTGTCCTTTGTGCCAGCCGAACCTTTCTGGCCTAACTGTACTCAGCCTAACTCCACGTTAGGATTGCGCCCTAAGTCTAAGTACAGTACAGGCTTCTGAAACAACTGCATCTGCTTCCTCAAGCAACTCAATCTGCTTCCTACTTCTGCCTCCCTTCCTGTGTTGTCTCCCTTGTGCAAATGCCTACTCTAGATTGTACGGCTCGTGGAGAAGGGACCTGTGTTCACTGCATGTAAAACACCAAGTAAATTGGTAAACTACATAAATAACACTATAACAGCAACGTTCTGACCGAAGAGGCAAGCTTTGAGCCCCTTAAAAAACACAGCCCATGTGACTTATTTTTTCACCAATTCAGGAATGAGATTCCTGAGTTATAACATAAATGGTGTGTGTGTGGGGGGGAGAGTTGCCATTGCAGCACTGTGCTAATACCTGTATCTTCGGTCCAGTTGCAGCAGCCAACACCCTGGCCTGTCGAGGTTTGGATCACTTAGAACAAAAGATTCCTGCCCTTCACAAGCCAGTAGAGAAAGTAAGTTAACATTGTAAGAAACTGCCCTGCTGGGTCTAGCCAAGAGTCTATTTAATTGGATCTCTAGACTTCTGTTTCCAAGAGCAGTTCTGAGACACTCCTAAGGAGGGCATGAAGGCAGCTGCTATTCAGAGGTCAGCTCCCACTGAACATGGAGGTCCCATTTAGCTACTGTGATTAAGAGGGCAATCCTAACTTGGAGTTAGGCCACCCCAGTTAGTGTGGTCGGCACAAGGAACACCGTAAAGTATGTTTGGACCACTCTCGGAGTCAGAGAGGCCAGCACATAGATGTGAGCCATCCTCCCTAACTTCGAGAGTGGCCCAAACTTGTTTTACGGTGGCCCTGGTGGCGGCCAAACTTTGCTGGCCTAACTGCCGGCCTAACTCCAGGTTAGGACTGAGCTTTAATAGTTATTGACATCGACGTGGCCTTCATGTATTTCCCTAATCCTTTAGTTGAAGTCAACTAAGCCAGTGGTTCTCAAACTTTTTAGCACCAGGGCCCACTTTTTAGAATGGCAATCTGTCCGGGACCCACCAGAAGTGATGTCATGGGCGAAGTGCTGTCATTGTGACACCAGAGCCTGCTGCTTTCCTGAGAATGCAGCAACATGTTGGGTTATTTCTCAGCCATTTTCCAATAGCAAAGCGAATCAGAAAGAAAAAAAAAGCCTATTTACAACCTTGACAGAAGCAAAACAACCACACAGCCCTCCCCCTTTCCAGCATCCCATATTTTCAATATGGCTGCTCTAAGTGCTTCGTGACTAACTGAAATTGGATCCAAACCTACCATTTGGGCACCACTGATCTAAGCTATTGGCCGTCAAGCATCTTGTGGTTGTGAGTTCATAAATTTGCAAAGGGTTGTGCAGTTATCAGTTCCCACCTGCTCCTTTGGCAGCCAGCGATGCCCACCAAGCAGGTAGGTGCCCAGCGAGATAGGGCATAAATACTTGGACAAGGAGATAAAGACTCTTTGAGAATGGGGCCAGAGCTCAGTGGCCCAGCATGTTTTGCATGCAGAAGTCCTCCTTGTCAAGGAAGGACCCCCTATTTGGAAGAGCCGCTGGAGAATCTGGAGAGCTGCTTCCAGTCAGGCTAGTCTACACAGACCTTGTTGAATCAGAGCAACAAAGATGATCAGGGGGCTGGAAAACAACTCCTATGGGGAAAGGTTGAGGGAACTGGGTATGTTCAGCTTGGAGAAGTGAAGGCTGAGAAGGGATATGAGAGCACTCTTCACATTTCTGAAGGGCTGTCACAAGGAAGAAAGGACGTTCTCATCTGCCTTTGACAGTAGAACCAGGTCCAATGGGTACAAACTGCAAGAGAGGAGATTCTGGCTAGACATCAGGAAGAAATTCTTGACGATAAGGGCTGTTTGACAGTGGAACAGATTGCCACTGGAGGGAGGTGGTAGATTCTCCCTCACTGGAGACCTTCAAGCAGAGGCTTGACAGGCACCTGCTGGAGATGCTTTAGGAGGATTTCCTGCTACAGGCAGGGGGTTGGACTAGATGACCTTGTAGGTCCCTTCCAACTCTATGGTTCTATGGTCTGCTAAAGGAACTTCATAGGTTTGTTTGTCTCTTATCATTTCTCCTCTAGGTGACATCTGATCTAAAGAACTCCATCTCCACTCATCTCCAAAGTGCCATGCTCTCCATGGCAGACTCCGTGGACTGGATCAGGGGACTGGCTGCCGAAAGCTACGAACAGTCTGGGAGCACCTTGAGGGATACAATGGAGTATGCCCGGAGCAGCCGAGTGAGCCAACTGGCTGAAGCTGGAGTTGATGCCACGCTCAACAACCTAGAGAAGCTGGTGGATTTCCTCTTTCCGAAAGCCGAGTGCAAACCAGGTCAATAATACCACAGTCTGATATCCATCTCTGGGTGGACTTGAATGTGTCAAGAGATATCAAAGTAGGTTATCTTTTTGGAAAACCCAGGCCTGATAGCCTGTACTGGACATTCCAAAGAACTTGCACCATATGGCAACGTTGGGCAACTCCCAAGAGTTTGGGCAACCTTCGGCGACTCCCATTGGCTTTCAACATATGGCAACCATGGGCGTCTCCTGGGGCCCCACCACTAGTGCTTGTCCTTCAGCTTCTACTCACAAGGAGAATTGAGCTGGATCTCCATGTTAGTGGTAGCTGTCATGTATGAATGAACCTTAGGAGACCAGACCCACAAAGGACTAGTCCTCCTCAAACATGAAGGTGGCCATACAGATATATCTCTGAATTGTCCACCACAAGGGAGAGAATATATAGCTCCTGTACCCTTGGCTCAGTAGGGTTCCTAGACTTCCCGGTTCAGTTCCTTTTTGCCTGGTAATTTTCCCATGTCCTGAAAATTTCCCTAAATTTGCTCAAGTATTCCTGGTTTGGGGTAGACAGTGCCTGCATGTGATCAGTTGCTACCACTGCAACGGCTGCAGTTTGTATACGTATAAAGGATATACGCATCTGCAGTACAAAGGTAATCCATTTTATACTGGTTTGGGTTCCTTGCAAAGAATCATACGTATTGCAGCCAAATCGGGGCACTGGAAATTTGTGGGCGGAGATCCCTCCTTCTCTCAGGGCATTGAAAAAGCAATGGCTAAAATCAGTGTCTGTGTGCAGTGCAGATTAGCAGTTTGTGTATGACCTTTGATGTCTATGCACAAGGAGGGCACAAAGTCCACACTACATTCTGTGATTGATCATTACTTGCTCTCCACTCCCGCCCCCCTGCAGAATTTTGTGCTTCGTGGAGATTGGCTGCTTCTTAAGCAATATGTTTTTACCATAGTTCCAAGATTGTAATCTGAGGAGTTGTCAATGTCGATCTCCTCTTCTTTCTCTATAGAAATGTTCAATTTCTGTTATTTTATCTCAGTGGTATTCAAACATTTTAGACCAGAACCACTTTTTAGAATGGCACTCGTGTCGGGGCCCACCGGAAGTGATGTAATTAACCTGGAAGTGGTGATGTGTCAGGAAGTGATATCATCAAGCAGGAAGTGCTGTCATTGTAACATAATAAAATGACACGCACATGTCACGCATAATAAAATGGAATGCAAACTGGCATTCTTGGACTGCAGCAATTGTACAACCATGAAACATCCCTAACAGAAAGCAAGATTAGGATAAAATATGATGTAAAAGCACTGAACTAAAAACAAAATTAAGGGAAAAAAAGCCCTCACTTGATAATTCAAACTGTTAACATTCATAAAAGGAATATAACAAGAGTAAAGTCTGCAGTTTCCAAGACGGCTGCTCCCAACTTTCCGCAACCCACCTGATATCAGGTCGTGACCCACCAAGGGGATCCCAACCCACAGTTTGAATAACACTGTTTTATCTGTCCACCTATTATTCAGGATCCTGGGTTAATTTCACATGCCTGTTTCTTTCTGCAGAAGTAAAAACCAGTTATTTTCTTATCTCAGGAACTGGGTTCTCCAGGATCCACTTTCAAGATCCTGCCAGCTGTTTTTACAACTACAGTAAACAAAAAGTAAGCTGCGCCTAGTTGGGGGGCCAGTGACCCTTGTCCATAATCCCAGCAGCCAAATTTCACACAGTGGCACCAATGATGTTTTAGGGCACAACCCTAACCTGGAGTTAGGCTGGCAAAGTTTGGCTGGTACAAGGGCCACCTTAAAGAGTGTTTGGACCACTCTTGGTGTCAGAAAGGCCAACACACAGATGTGTGCCATCCTCCCTGACATCAGTGGTCCAAACGTGCTTTACAGTGGCTTTTGGGCCAGCCAAACTTTGCTGGCCTTACTATGCCAACTTAATACCAGATTAGGATTGCGCTCTTAATTTGTTGGGGGACTTCATGTCTGCATTTCCATCTCTTCCCACGTTTTCCTCTAGGCCATGAGCCCCCAAAGGGATGTGCCCAGTGATGTCATGCAGGGGGTACGCAGGGGTACGCGAGTACCGGTTCCTAGGATTACAGCTGGCCCCGCCCATTCACCCGCCCACTCGTTGACTCCACCCCTGCAACGTTTGAATTTCCTGCACGTTTGAGTTGCCTGCACATTCTCAGAGCCAGGCAGGCAGCGAGCGGAGCCTTGCCTTGCCCTACCACTGAAAAATGAGCTGCTCTGGGGTTTTGGAACTGTTGGGTCACTTTAACATGATGCCAGTCCTCCTTAACATGTTCTGGGGGTGCTGTGGAATACTGTTGCAACTGTTGGGTCAGTTTAAAATTGTCTGAGGCCTCAGAAAGGGCTTTTTTCGTGTCACTTCCTGCCATGACATCACTTCTGGCTTATGACATCACTTCCGGTGGGCAGGTCCCGACATGTGCCAATCAAAAGTGAGTACCTGTTCTTAAATCATTTAGATGACACCACTGGATGTGCCTCAAAGGAGAGATCTCCCACCAACCCCTTCGGCAGGTTAAGGGTCTTAGCCAGCACCATCGCTCAGCATGCCTACAGACAGACCATCCAAACTATCCAACACACAAGAGACAAAGGGCAGGAACTGGCTGCAAGGATCCCAAGTCTGGTAAGTGCCACAGCGAAGGTGAGTCTCCTGTTACTTAGTGTCTTAATGGAGTCCACCAGAATCTCAGGTTGTATTTCCCATTCAGGGCATTGCTCCGATGTGTGAATCCTTGTGCAAACATAATGTGCTCATGTATTATGTCAGGGGGCTCCAAACTTTGGCCGGTGGGCCGGATCTGCTCCCCACTGAATCCTTCCCCTGATTCGTCTGCCGTTCTGCTTACGGGTTGCAACTACACCAACTACAATCCTAGGGGTCTTCGCGGTAAACCGTGTCTATGCGAACATTCCTCTTGGTATGGGCTGTAGCACTTGTACTATGTCGAGAAAAACCCTGGAGACATGCACGGGGCAAAAGGGGCTGCGGCTGTGGGATCCTGGCTGTGGTTCCCAGGCACCACGACAGCAGGACGTTGGGAGGTCACTCTTCCTCTCTGACACCAGGGTCCCAGTGAGAGTTCTTTGCTTTGAGAAAGATGTTAATCAAGACCAGGAAATCAATACTGCACCAGTTAAAAATAAACCAATGTTTTTGTCTTGGTGTGTGAACTGATAGAGGTGAGAACAGAACCCTGTCCCTATATTAAAGAGACACACAGTGTCAAACTCTACAATAATAATAATAATAATAATAATAATAATAATAATAATAATAATAATAATAATAAAATATAATACTTGTATTTATATACCGCCTTTCTTAGGTCACCAGACTTCTCTAATGACTATAACTCAAGGCAGTTTACATAGGCAGACTTTATTCGTAAACCCAAAGGTTTTTACAATTTTACAGGAACGTAAAATAGTTTTTACTATCTTACAAGAACTACACACATACAGATGGATCTTTCTGGATTTAGTCCTTCTTTCTGGCCACCCGTTTGTCTTCTACTGGCTGATAAGCGGCTTCCCTGCTCCCACCAGAGAAGCAGCTGACTTCGGCACAACTCCCCCTCTCACAAGGCAGCCGAAGACAGCTCAGCTGTTAATCAGTCGCAATTTACAAGGTCTGACGCTCACAGAGACTTCCGGTAGTCCCGAACTGGCGACCTTCAGATGTTCAGCTCTTATCTTCAGGCAAATGGAGGCATTAACCCTCTCGACTAAATCTTCTGCCCTAAATCTTTAACCATATGCTTGCTTAACCAAGGCTGGCACCTGGGGCATAGCTGTTTTCCAAAATGAAGTGGAACATCTCATAGGTCCCTTAAGATGGCTTTTGCAGTCATCCGTTCTGGGGAAAGAGGCAGCTTCTGAGGGCTTATATATCCTTTTTGAGCCTCTTGTCTGTGATTTTGATTTATGCTCGATTCGTGTTCATGTGGACCTGAAAAAGCAAAGGCATTTATCATGCCCATGAAGAGTCTTGGCAGGATGTGTTTTATATTCCTTTCTTTATGAACCTGGTTGAAGCTAGAGTCTCTTGGAGCATCAGTACAGGTATGTCAAACGCACCGAGCTTGAGCTCACAATGGACCACTGCTCAGGTAGGCCTCATGTCACCTTATCAGGATGCAATTTGGGGGTTTCAATGCCAAACCACTTTTCCTCCAGATCTGACCAAGATCACTTGGAAATTGGACAGTCTCCAAAAGTGATGAAATTTGATCCATGTACCTTTGGGCCAGGGGAGGGCTGAGGTGGGAGATCTTCATCATTTCTCTGCAGGGAGGCTTGGCCAAGCACAGCACAATCATCAAAGGCCAATCATCAGGTTGTTCCCTTTGTGCAGAGCAGATGTGCCACCAGATGGCTAAGCAAAGGAAAGAAGAAGGAGGCATCAGAGACAGTAATGATGTAAGATGTAAGACAGTAAGATGGCAAAAGACATGAGGTTGGAACCTTGGGCACTGACTGCCAAATTATGCATTACATGAAGCCTGTCGTTAAGACCCAGGTCTAAAACAGGAAGGGTTTTTGTTTGAAGGAATCCAGACTTGGACCATTGCACATACGGAAGAATAATTAACATCTTCACCTTGTCTTGCTGAAAACTGGCATCGGGCCCCCACACACTTGCAGCTGGCAAAAAAAAAAAAAAAATAGCCCTGCAGTTATGGTATTCACTTCTCGTTTGGCCCTTGTTTCTTCTGTTTCTGAAAAGCAGAACTCCTTATCTGGGGCCTGGATGTCAGCTTCAGTGAGTCATGGGATTATCTTTATCTGTTGAATCGCAGCAGCTCCTTTGTGACTGAAAGGCTGAAGGAGTCTCTTGCGTATTTCCTTCTTGCTGTAAGAGGAATAACTGGGGGAGTTGGAGTGGAGGTCGAATTTTGACAGGCAATGCAACTTCTACTTGAACAACCAGGGGGAGAGAGGGACGACAGTCGCTCTGTCCCAAAGGACCGTGGTATTATTAAAAGTCTCCCTACAGGGTCTTTGATATTAGCGATAACCTTGGAAATGCCACTTTTGTTGCTCTCATGACCTCTGTTTTTGTTTGGAAGCTGGGAGTTGCTAAACTTAGGAAAAGGGACTGCTTTACAGCTTACGGGGGAAAGTTATGCAGTGTTTCACTCAATTCCATTTGTTGCCGAGGTTTTGTGTAACACATTTCATTTTCCTTTCATGCAATTAATTTTCATTTTGCTATTACAGCATTTCCATTCATTTTCATCATTCTTTTCATTTTTGGGGTGGTGGTTTTATCTGTCTTTAAAGAAAAAAAAGCATTATAGTACTAATGTACATCTTGCACATTACTTGTGTGTATCTCAATAGTTGTGGTCCTGAGCTCTATTGTGCAGACACTTCTTTGCACAGCCGTGCCGTTTTCCTATATTCCCACGATGTGGGGTCACTGTGGGTAAAAAAAAAATAAAAATGGCCGCCACCATAAAAGGTGGCTGCTCCATTAGTTCTAATGACCGTAAATGGATATGAACGAGGCACATTCATATCTATTTTCATTCATCCTGAAAATTGAATTGGGTGGGTGGGTAGGTGCAGTGGTGTTTCTACAGGGATGGCAAAGCTCTAAGTTTTGCAAGAAGCCTCACCTTGCAGTAGAAATCACTCCTCTCCTGCACCGTTTTAGCCAATCCTCACAGGGAACAGCAACATCTTGGCGTTGCTTACTGGCTACAGCAGCAAGGGAGAGGAGGGATTTACATGACAGGGTAAGGCTTCTTGCAAAACCTAGAGCTTTGCCATCCCTGCAGAAACGCCTCTGGGTGGGTGGCATCAGACTCACAACCCAATCCTAACCTGCATTGGAATAGCCAGGCTGGCATATTAGGAGACAGCAGCAGCTCAGCATGCGGCAAGGGGATGTTTTCCCCTTGCCCCGGGGTAAGCCCCAGCCAGCCCTATGGGGCTGCTTGAATCTGTACCAGCAAAATAGCAGGCGCAGGTCCACGTGGCCAGGAGAGGCCCAAATCGGGGCCACCCACCCTGGGGATGGGGGTTAGGATATGGCCCAACAGCGGTGTCCCGTCCGCCCGCCCACAGCGCTGCCCTGTTACGCCTCTGGCATGCCTCTTTTACGCCCTCAGCACAGTCCTGTGCTGGCAGAGCTACGCCGGTGTTCAACCGGTGCAGCTGACAGGCGGTGGCGCCTATGAGCCAGCGCTACTGCTTGTGCAGGCCCAGCGACCAATTCCACGGTGCACCAATTCCACCAATTCCTGACGGCAAAAGTGCTGCACCGGCACAATGCCAGGCTAGGATTGCACTCTCAGTACCCTTAAGCAGACAAACCTGACATATACATGGAAACAGTTACCGCTCACCAAGATAATTGCTGTTACTGTCTGTTTGTACTAGACAGCCGAGAGTACCGAGGCTCAGACGCTGATGGGCAGCCAGGCTCGGAACCTGCAGACAATCTTCCTCTCCACCATCTCAAGCGTGACGAATGCCCCCTTTGCTGCCTGGAAAGCAGCTGGAGAACTTCTGCCCATTTCTCCACTCAAGGCAGGGTCGGGGGTGAGCACCAAGGTGGGCATGGTGAAAGAGACCCTGCACAGCATCACGAGCAGTCTGATGGGGACCATCTCTCAGTATGTACCAGTAAGTGACAATGCCAAAGATGGGAGGAGGCTTTAATGGCAGGGCAGATAATGCTGGGGTGTGGGGGATAGTTTGAATCTTTCCTTGCCTGCAGACCCAATGGCCTCTTTCCACACTTGCACCCTCCGCACTACCACTGCCAGAAAGATAGCCACAATAGGGCCAAATCCCAGCCAATTTTCCAGTACTGTTGCAGTCATGACGGCAGGTGTGCACTGCATTCCGTGGTGGACAAACAATCATGGAGGCCTCCTCAGTTATTCCCTTACCTTAGGGCTGTAGGTACCAAAGGTACAAATTGTGGCTGTACCTATGCTGGAAAGTTGGATAGGATTGGGCCCTTAGACCATTGCAATTTAAACAACAGAGAGTTTGGGGACACCAACACATTTCTTGTAGCAGTCTACCCCATCACATGCACAAATGTCATTGTCCATGTAATGGGCATGCAAGCATGCATACGTACCTACGTAACACGAGTGAAGAGTGAAATCATGCACACGGAAGAGTCCAGCAGTCTCCCATCTCCCAGACCTATCTCTACACTTTTAACATGACAGCTGAATGATAACAGCAGCCCCCCCCAAAAAAAAATTATTCTCTCTCTCATTTTTAAAAATTAGGAATGGAGAGTACAGCATTATAGCAAATTCTCATTGCTATAATACCCTACATCAGTGGTCTTCAAAGTCCTACTTGGATTTTTAAGAAACTACAAGTGTTTGCGGGGGCGGGGGCGGCGGCGGCGGAGGTTTGGGGGGGGACCTTAAACAGGAAGTTAGCTCTGAACTTGCAAACGGAGCTATTTTTAGCAACAGGGAGGCCCGCGGAAATGGCCCTTCTTCAACCCTTCCTCACCCCCTCAACCCATGGCTCCTCAACCCTTCTTCACCCCCATAAAGGTAGGGCACTTGCCCCTAAATGCCCCCAGTGCTGTGACTGCTGTGGCGCAGCTGGCAGTAATTTCTGGGGCCACTCCCTTTAAGGGAAAATGGCCCTTTTCTTCTTCCTATGGTGGGTCATCACCAGTGATGTCATTCAGGGGGAACGGACCAGAACGGGCGTTCCGGATCCTAACGGGCTCCATGGCTGGTTCCGGGTTCCCGACAAGTGCCAATCAAAAGTGAGTTCCTGTTCCTAAATCATTTGAATGACACCACTGGTCATCACCCACCATTTGAAGAACACTGCCCTACACTTCTGCACAGTCCTCCAACTGAAGGGGGGCACGGTTTGCGCATCCCAAGTTTACCCTCTCCCTGTTCCTCTCTTTCTGTCCACCCTGGGTCAGCTTCCAAGGATCTTGTTGACGGCAGGAGAAACTGCAGAATCAGGCCAAGACGATGAGAAGGAGCCTCCTTATCCGCAGCGAGACTGGCGGCGGACCAGCCGAGGTCACCTCCCCCTTCCTTTCCTCAATATGGATGACCCGCTTCCGGATCAAGCCCCCACCCAACGCCAGAGCCCAGCTCTTGAAGTGGAGCATGCAGGGACCCGCAAATCCGCCTTCTCCCCTTATAAGGAGGGCGCCGGCAGCCGGAGACGGAGCGAAGGGTTCTACCGCCCTGGTGCAGAGTCCACTGCGTACATCAGGGCTCACTTTGCAGGCTCCTACAGCACCACCAGGAAATACTGAGCAAGCGGAAGTCCACAGCCTTCTGCACAGGTGAAGGAAGGAATGCTCTTGTATGCTTGGGCCATCTCTATCTGCCAAGCCAGAGATCGCTGCCTGGGCTCCTTCTGCAGACTGACCACACTTATCACACGTTGCTGAAGACACATTCTGCTCTCTGTATTTATTTTCTCTGCCAAACCTGCCCTGCCCTGCCCTGCTGTCCCAAGCAGAGCGTCTTAGGAACAAGCTACGTTTTGTGGCCGTATCCCATTGCCACACAGCCAGCCTGTCCTGAATAGAGAGGCTTAAAGCAGGATGTGGACCGCAAGCCATGGGAAGAGGCTGGGTCTCGGCAAGGGTGGGGTCAGAGCAGTGGTGTCATTCAAATGATTTAGGAACAGGAACTCACTTTTGATTGGCACTTGTCGGGAACCCGGGACCAGCCATGGAGCCCATTAGGATCCAGAACGCCCGTTCTGGTCCGTTCCCCCTGAATGACATCACTGCCTTCGCCCCCCTAGGAATCCGGAGTTGCTCCCTTTAACCCTCTGAGTGCCAGCCAACCAAGAAGAAAAGCTCTTTGCAGAGGAATTGGGAGGGGGGAGGAGGGAGAGTGAAGTGGGCGGAGTCAGCCCTAATTTTAACTAGTGGAACTGAGTTCCCCTGCGTTCCCCCTGCATGACATCACTGGGTCTCGGCAAGGGTGGGATCAGAGCAGTGCCGGCTCCAGGAGTGGGGGGCCCAAAGTGGGGCATTCCTGCGGGGGCCTCCCCTCACCAAGAAAAACGCTTGCGGTGCCGCGCATGGCACCTGGAAGCAGTTGGTGGTGAAATGATGACATCACTGCCAATTGCTTCCAGGAAGCCCATTTTGGGACAGTTAGGAGGCAGGAGCAGGTGGGAGAACCCAAGGCAAGGCTGCTCTGCTCACCCCACTGACTTAGTTCATAGAGATCCCAGCTGCAGCAGCAGGCAATATGTTCACTATGCTGCTTCGCCCCCCCCCCCAAAGTGCAAGGCCCGATGTGATGACATTGGTCACATTGGCTTAAGCCCTGGGTCAGAGGTTGGCCTAGCCAGGCACCGGCTGAGAGCCTACACACATCAAGAGAGTTCATCTGGCCAACGTGAACACCCAGGACTGATGGCCGTAGAAGGGCCCCCATGGACCATCAGGCAGTGGGGGCTCAGTACATGGCTTTGCTCTAAGTGACCCTCAGCAACCTCGCAGTGGACTTGATGGGAAGAGTGCACAGTGGAGAGGGATGATGCTTTCCCCTTCTACCTTTTTGGGGCTGAAAATGCACCCACCTCCCATCCCAGTGCATGTGTCTGCAGAAATAACTACATAAAGTAACTGCTTAAGGAGAAGGGGTGATTTTCTGCATGGAAATGGTAGAAGGGGAGGTGTTAAACTCTTCCTCCCCACTGCTGCAACATCACATCACACTCCTGAAATCGGTTAGGCCCCCAAAGCTGCTTTGGGAGCTTAAAACAAGTGCTGCCACTCCACTTCCTGCTTCAAGTCTAACAATGGTAAACACATTACAATGTAAAGGTATTTGATAGAATGCTTAATCTCACCATAGATCTGATGGTGAGCCGCAATTTATGGAACAGATGCTGCAATTTAAAGACATTCAGAGCACAATCCTAACTAGGAGTTAGGCCGGCACAGTTAGGCCAGCAGAGTTTGGCTGGCTCAAGGGACACCGTAAAGCGTGTTTGGACTACTCTAAGAGTCAGGGAGGATGGTGCACGTCTGTGTGCTGGCCTCTGACTCCGAGAGTGGTCCAAGCATATACTTGACGGTGTCCCTTGTGCTGGCCAAACTGTGCTGGCTTAACTGTGCTGACCTAACTCCAGGTTAGGACTGTGCCCTCAGCGATGTTCACCCTTTGGCCTGGCCCTCATGGAGATGGGTGGGAGTAGGAAAGAAGGTAGTTAGTGGGTGCACAAGGCATGTTTAGTCCATCTAGGGTGGATACCCTTTGAGGTATACCCTTTGAGGATACCCTTTGAGGATACCCTTTGAGGTATCCAGGCATGAGTATCAATCTCCAGGGGACTCCTGAAAGCAACCTTGAATTACGCAAATCTCCAGGAATATATTTAGCCAGAGAGGGAGAAGGGGAGGGATAGTTTTATGCCATAGCTACTTCTTTCAGGTGGATGTACTTGGGGGGTCCTGATGGTCCCTGACGGAGGCTCCCATTCAGAGAGCTTCATCAGTCATTAGTGCTTACTAATCCCCTTTTATTCAGCTCCAGGCCAGAGATTGCTTGAGTATTATATCCTGCTACCAGCCACTGCTGCCAGCCCAGTGCTTGTAAGAAATCTAATGGTCTGCATTTCAGCAACTGTTTGGCCTAATATTGATAACCCCTTAACTCCAAAACCCGTTTCCTCCTTCCATAACAATATGCTAGAATATCAAGTGGTCTTCCTTCTGCCTCTCTTATGGACTCTGCAAGCTTTGTGATGTGACAGTAGGTCCATTAAGGACCAGGGCCATCGTCAGCCTCCCCTGCAAAGTGAGACTGCTGCTTTTCCAGGGGGCACTCAAATGCAATTAGTGGGAAATCAGCAATTTCTTTATTACCAGCCACAATGTCTAGTTCTGGGGAACTTGAAAGTTTGCTCACTACTTTGTGACATTTGAGTTGGCCCTAATAAAGGTCTTGCCCTATTCTAGCACTGTCGGGTTGTTTTTTTCCTATAATTTTGTCACCAAGTCCAAGTGCATCCTGCACATTATTTGCACCAAAAAGGTGTGTGCTGAGTAAGGAGTTATTTTTGAGTACAGATGTTTTTACCTATTTATAACCAGAGCGCTGTTAAAGGCACAGGAATACCAATTTAGACTTCTGTCTAAGGCAAATAGTCTACTGTAGGATGTCTCTAGGCAAATAGTCAAGTCCATCCAAAGTGGACAGGCCATTTCTATCTTCGCCTTGGAGATGTGAGGCCAAATAAAGATCTGATCTCCTAGCACAGTGGTTCCTAAACTGTGGATCTGGGACCCACCAATATAGCATGACCCAAATTTTGGGTCATGATAAAATTCAAGAAATTGACAGGGCAGATTAGGCTATGTGCATCAGGGGTTAAACAAGCTGCTAATAGGGTGGGGGGGGGAATTGCTGCCCAATCACCATTCTAGCCATACCCCTCGGCATTTAAAAATCAGGCAGCAGCCTCTAGGGCAGTGATGGTGAACCTATGACATGCGTGTCAAATGTGACACGCCACAACATGTTGGTGACATGCCAGCATTCACCAACACCCAACAACAACTGAGGATTTCTTTGTTTAAAGATAATGAATAGCCCCACAAATGATTTGACTGTATTTATGTTTTACTTTTTGCAATAAATGAATATAGAAATGATGGTTTCTCTTTTGTTGGAGGTGGGAAGTGACACACCAACAGAGTCAAATTAGCCCCTGCTAACTGGACAAGAGGCACTTTTTCCAGTGGTGTTCCTCTTATATTTAGCAGGGGGAGAGTAACTGTCCCTCTTCACCCCTGCGCAGTCTTTCTAGTGGCTGTTGCTGGCGGTCTGCCTTTTTTTAGATTGTGAGCCCTTTTGGGACAGGGAGCCATTTAACTTTATTATTACTATTTGCCTGTAAACCGCTTTGTGAACTTCGTGTTGAAAAGCGGTATATAAGTACCCGTTGATTGATTGATTGATTGATTGAAGTTAGGCATTTTTGACACAGCAAACCCCAAAAGGTTCACCATCAGTGCTCTTGGGCAGTCATTTTCAACCTCTTTCATCTCAAGGCACACTGACAAAGCACTGAAATAGTCAAGGCACCCCATCAGTTTGTTGACAATTGTTTTTTTGACATCCCCCAGTGGCCCTAATAATAAATGACTCTCCCACAAATTCCTGTGGTACCCCTGCAGACCACTCGTGGCACATGATTGCACCTACATGCAGTGGTGGGATTCAAATGAATTAACCTGTTCTATGATGTCATAGCTGGAGCAAAAAACAAACAAACCCCGAAGCCAGCCGAGGTAAGCGAGTGGGCGGGGCTCGGCCATTTAACAACCGGTTCTATAGAACCTGGGCGAACCCCCTGAATCCCACCACTGCCTACATGTCCCCACGGCCAGCTGCACCTGCTCAGAATGCCAGGCACTCAGCCCCCTGGGGTGACACAACCAGGAAGTGGCTGGCTGTGAGGACCCCTGGGAAATGTAGGGGGAATCATCATTTGGTTCCCCAACAGAAAGGTAAGTGCAGGTCACCTGGGAGAAGGAAATGGGGTAGTGGATCCGGACCATAGGCCAGGGTTTGGAGCCCCCTGATGTATTTAAAACACCCAGTACACTTTTAAAGCATTTAAAATTGATTTAAATAATAATAATAATAATAATAATAATAATAATAATAATAATAATAATACTTGGATTTATATACCGCCTTTCTTAGGTCACCAGATTTCTCTAGTGACTGTAACTCAAGGTGGTTTACATAGGCAGACTTTATTCAGAAACCCGAAGGTTTTTACAATTTTTACAGAAATGTTCTATCTTTCAAGAACTACACACATACAGGTGGATCTTTCTGGATTTAGTCCTTCTTTCTGGCCACCCATTTGTCTTCTTGCTGGTTGATAAACGGCTTCCCTGCTCCCACCAGAGAAGCAGCTGAACTTTGGCACAACTCCCCCTCACACAAGGCAGCCGAAGCTCAGCTGTTAATCAGTCGCAATTAACGAGGTCTGCCGCTCACAGAGACTTCCGGCTGTCCTGAACTGGCGACCTTCAGATCTTCAGCTCTTATCTTCAGGCAAAGGGAGGCATTAACCCTCTCGACTAAATCTTCTGCCTAAATCTCATCACAAATGAGAACTGGGAACGAGAATTTAGAATACAAACACACAATATCACTTCCTGGCTTTCAAATCCTGAAATCTGTGGAGTTTTCATGATAAAATTCAAACACCCTACTCACTGTCATTTCTGTACCGCTCGTTTTAACTCTGGCTGTCCCTCAGTAGCGATGCAATGTTTGAAGAGAACATCAAATGCAAAACCGGATCCTAAATTTCCCTCATTTGAGTCACTGGCATCATTTGTTTTTTCTCAGTGCAGGAAAAAACCGGACTGCGCTGCCCACAAGTGATGTTGTCGCACTATTGCAAATGCCTCGAAGAGGCTCCTCTGTGCCAGGCAACCCACTACAAAGCTGTCAGGGCAGCAGATGTCTTGTACACGCACACACATATAGCAGCTCTGTTGTGCTCTGATCCAAACCAGGGCCCACCTACAATGCAGTGCAGCCACTGGCTGGAGAAAGAACAGTTTATCCAGGCTGCAGGGGAAAGCTACAGAAACAGCTGCCTTAGCAAAGCAACGGCTGCACATGAAAACAACCAGGCGGAGTTGGGAACACTCCTGTCTAAATCACGGAGGCAAAAATCCCCAATACAAGAGCTCAGCAGGAGGCGGAGGAGGAAAAAAGTTCTTAAAGACAGTTTAGTGTGGTGTTGTGTTGGAGGGTGTTGGACTAGGAGCAAGGGATTTTGGTTCAAATTCCTCCTTGGCAATGAAACTCACTGGGTGACACTGGGCCAGTTGCTATCAGACCAATCTAGTAGCATAAGAAGCTGTGTTGTGCCGAGTCCATTGAGCTCAGTAGTGCTTATACTGGGAGGGCTGGCCATCTATGAGGCCAACTTAAGCTATTGCCTCTGGCAGAATATTGGGTGGGGGCACCCACCCAGCAGCGTACGGGAGCCTCCTAGAGCTGAGTGCCATGGAAACATCATTGCTTTGTCCCATCCTGCATTGGGTATGCCCCCCAATTCTGGAATGGCTCCGTTTCGGAGGTGAGTGAGGCCGGGTGGGCCCAATTACTGGCACTTGCCACTTCTAGCAACGAGCACTGTGACCCCCATTGAGCCCAGGAAACACCTGGAGTGCCACAGAGAAGGAATGAGTTACCCCCCGCACACCACCTCCGACACCCCCCGTCACCTGGAGTCTGCCCGCGACCAACCCCTTCATCTGCCACTGCACCCACATCCCATCCGCCCAGTTACTTCCAGTGCTCCGCCCGCTCCTCAGTTTGAATAGGAAGAGGGGGACAGAGCAGAAAAGTGTGGAAGAGACAGAGTGGTGGGTTAGCCCAGAGAGTGGGAGGAGCAGAAGCTTGCAAGTCACCAGGGAAGAGGGTGTGGCCTCTGGTGCACAGTCTCTGGTGCAAGGTCTTGGGTTGACCTTGGCAGATGCTTTGCAGGGTTTTAGAGTCTTTCCCAGTCATGTTGTGAAAATAAAATGCAGAGAACCTTTAATATAGCCCTGAGCTTCTTGGAGGCAGGGCGAGACATGCAGGCGCAATCCTAACCTAGAGATCAGCCGGCACAAGTTAAGCCAGCAAAGTTAATGGCCAGCACAAGGGCCACCGTAAAGTGCGTTTGGACCACTCTCAGAGTCAGGGAGGATGGTGCACGTCTGTGTGCTGGCCTCTCTGACTCAGAGAGTGCAATCCTATACCGTTGCGCCATCAAGAGCATTAGTGTCGGTGGTATGGGGCTGGACCGGCACAAACAGCAGCGCCAATGCTCAGGTGCTGCTGCGACCGTCAGCAGCACCGGCCTCGTGCCAGTCGAGTGTCGGCGGTGCACAGTTGGCGCTGGGCCTTGCTGAGGGCGTTCCAAAGGCGTAACTGGGCAACGCAGTGGGAAGAGACGGGTTGTGATGCAGGACGGCCATAGTGCCAAATCCTAAATCCTGTCCCCAGCTTCAGCGGCCCCGATTTGGGCTGTTCTTGCACACGTGCACCTGTGCTTGGACAACAGCAGGCGCAGATCCGAGCAGGCCCATAGGGATGACTGGGGCTTATGCAAGTGCAAGAGGAAAACCTCCCCTTGTCCTGCACGTTGCTACTGCTGCCTCCTAATGGGCTTTAGGATACAGCCCTGTTACGTTGGCCTTAGTATGTCAGCTTTACTTAGCATTGGGCTGCCCGAGTGCTCCAAACATACTTCATGGTATCCCTTGTGCCCGCCAAACTTTGCTGGCCGAACCTGTGCCAGCCTAACTCCAGGTAAGGACTGCGCTCTCAGGGACTTTCAGCTGGTGTGCTTGTGGCACATACAGTATGCAGAACCTTCTGTGGTGCACTGGTTGAAAATCGCTGCTCTAGAGCCACACAACCATAAAGAATAGAAGGTGGTTTGAAAGAACGATGGCTGCTCTCCGGCTCCTAGCATGTACACTCACTCATTGGGCAGTTCTTCAGAATCTCCTAGAACTACCACTGATTCCTCCACTAAGGCAAACCTCCACTCAGGTTCCCTGTGAATCCACCAACAATTTTAGTGGAATTTGGCAGCACCCTTTAATCAGGGCTTGTTGAGGCGGCAGTTTAATGCCACAGCATGCTTAATCCTCTCGTCTTAAGAAGCGGGTGTCCTTAAAATCCTGGTAAAAATACATGCCTTATCCTCCATCTACTCTCTGAGCTGAGCTCCCCCTTCCCAATTCTGTTTTCCCCACTGCCAAGCCCAAAAGATGACCCCGGAACGTCCTGTTGTTCTTCTGTAAGAAGAAAATGTTTGGTTTTATTTGAACGCAAAATACAGTGCCAGCACAGAACTTGCTTTCGAAACAGACATGGTGTCTTATTTACACGTGTAGCATTTCCACCTGGAAGGCTTGGGAACAGCAAGGGACTTGCAAAGGATCAGTACGGAAAGAAGAGCGTAGCACAGGGAGACTTGTTCATCCCTCCACCCCAACTTGGCTTGGCGGAGAGGTCCTGACAGGTGCTCGAACTCAGTTCTACAGGTAATGAAGGGAAACCATTCCCTATCATTGTTGTTGGGGTTGTTGGATTCAACATGAGCCAACAAGATGATTCTTAATGATTATTTTGAAATGTTAGAATCATAGAGTTGGAAGGGTACAAGGTTATCTAGTCAACCCCCTGCCTGTAGCAGGAAATCCTCCTAAAGCATCTCCAACAGGAGCCTGTCCAGCCTCTGCTCCAGAAGGTCTCCAGTGAGGGAGAATCCATCACCTCCCTCCAGTGGCAATCTGTTCCACTGTCAAACCACCTTTATCATCAAGAAATTCTTCCTGTGTCCAGTTGGAATCTCCTCTCTTGCAGTTTGTACCCATTGGGCCTAGTTCTACTGTCAGAGGCAGGCGAGAACAAATTTGTCCCTTCTTCCTTATGACACCTTTCAACCCTATGATAATTCTCTTGACTGGAATAAGGCACATCTGGTTGCTCTTTGAGTCCAGAGAAGGTGAGCTCCATGTTTGAGGGGGCCCCTCAGTGGGCCCCCTCCTAAACCAGTGGGCTCGCATTCTATAAGGATGGGCTCAGTGGGCTAACCTGACAGGTAGGTAGCAGCGGTTCTCCTCTCAGTGCTCAGCGGTAGGCAGCTGGAAGTAACCATTTCCCACAATGCCCGAATCATAGATGTAGCTCTGGGGCATTGCAGGGGAAAACATGGCAGCCCCCTGGGGCATTGTGGGAAACTGAGGTGGCAATGGCCAGCTGCCCAGGACTGAAGGGATAATCATTAAACAGTTTTAAAGAGAGCCCATCAGAGGCGAGCTTGGCCAACAGTCAAGGCCCCAACAGTCACCCCGGAGGGCTGACATCGGGCCCGGCTCCAGAATGTTTTGGAATCTGTGTTGCCTCGAAAACTGTTTTCGATCTGCACACCAGCGAAAGAAGAGTATCGTAGCATGTGCAGAGCATGTACAACGCTGCATGCCAGCCACAAGCACCTGGGACTGCAAGGCAGACGGGCAAGGGTGCTACCTTATCTCTGCTCAGGAGTCTGCTCCTACAAATTTCTTACACTCTCACCAACCGTCATGCGCCTGGGGATAATTTTCCAACAGGAGGCAAGCTGAAGCTTCTCTCCAGGACCAGATTGTTCAAGCGCCACCACACCCACATAAGACCTTGGAAAAAAGCCATGTCTCCCTTTGCAGACGTGTGCAAGTACATCACTGAACAAGAGCAACTGCACACTGCCGGCGAACGGATGGAGGAGGAGAGGCTGGTTGAGGACACAGAGTTCCAGGCACCTCCTCCCATTGCTACCGCTCAAGAACGAGTCAAGTTTGAAGTGAGCAAGACAGAACCAGAGGCTGGAGGAGAATTTGGCAGAGCTCCTTCTAGCTCAGCAGAGAGATGCAATTGACGATATGCCTCTCCCAAGCTGCTAACACCAGGGATTAGAGAGGGCTGGACACCGCAAGGAGCCGCTGAGATTGTATCGCAAAACTTGCTAATTGTCCCAGAACTACATTTAGCCTCCATTGGGCTTTTATGAGTGTGTGTGGGTGTGCTATACCCTGGCTTCTTCACGTAGGGCTGAAACCCTGGAGAAGAGCTTCCAGGGAGTGTAGATCATACCGGGTTAGATGGACTGCTGGGCTGATTCAGCAAGAAAGCAGCTTTATGTATTCTTATGAACCCAGGCTAAGAATTACATTTGCAGTCCTATTAATCTATATAAATTCAAGGGGTGGGGGAGACACTGTATGCTGTTACACCCACAGTTTGTTTCATTCATCTCTCTAGAACAGTGGTTCCAGTGATGTCATGCAGGGGGAATGCGGGGGAACTCAGTTCCACTAGTTAAAATTAGGGCTGACTCCACCCACTTCACTCCCCCTCCTCCCCCCTCCCAATTCCTCTGCAAAGAGCTTTTCTTCTTGGTTGGCCGGCACTCAGGGAGCGACTCCGGATTCCTAGGGGGGCGAAGGCAGTGATGTCATTCAGGGGGAATGGACCAGAACGGGCGTTCCAGATCCTAACGGGCTCTGTGGCTGGTTCTGGGTTCCCGACAAGTGCCAATCAAAAGTGAGTTCCTGTTCCTAAATCATTTGAATGACACCACTGAGTGGTTCGCATACGTTTTAGCACCGGGACCCACTTTTTAGATTGACAGTCTGTCCAGGACCCACCAGGAGTGATGTCATGGCCAGAAGTGCCATCATTTTGATGCTAGAGCCTGCTGCTTTCCTGAGAATGCAGCCATCAGTTGGGTGATTTCTCAGACATTTTCCAGTAGCAAAGTGAATCAGAAAGGGAAAAAAAAAGACCTATTTACAGCCTTGACACAAGCAAAACAACCACTCAGCCCTCCCCCTTTCCAGCGTCCCATCTCCCCATTTTTTTTTCAATATGGCTGCTCTAGGTGCTTCACAACCCACCTGAAATTGGCTCGTGACCAACTTGTGGGTCCCAACCCACAGTTTGGGAGCCACTGCTCTAGAAAGAAATAGAGCACCCTAAGCCATAGTGACTAAGGCAGCGATTCCCTAACTTGTTTCCCTGTCCCAGGCGGGTCACGTTGTGACACTCCTTTTAATGCAGCCATATGTGAAGGCCAGGAGGCCTCTTCTGGGTCGCGTCAGGCCAGTGACCCACTCTACTGGCCTTTGTAGGCCTCAGGCTGTCCCACAGAAGCTTCCGGAAGCAACTTCCGATCAAAACCAAAGCTGCCTCTGAACAATGGATATCGCTTCCAGATGCTTCTGCAGGCTATTCTGAGGTCCACCGAGTAGGTCCCTGGGACTTTCTAATGCTTCCAAAATTAGAGGTCCCTGGGACTTTCTAATGCTTCCAAAATGGCTCCAATTTGGAGCTAGCCAGAGGCAAGGGCACTTGCAGGT
This sequence comes from Lerista edwardsae, assembly GCA_029204185.1. Lineage (NCBI taxonomy): Eukaryota > Metazoa > Chordata > Lepidosauria > Squamata > Scincidae > Lerista > Lerista edwardsae. The sequence goes on from JAJKFI010000026.1 coordinate 2,484,235, forward strand.
GCAACCCAACCAGTGGGTTGCGACCCACACTTTGGGAAAACCTGGACTCGGTTGTTGGGCTTGAACATGGAAGACTCAAGTTCAGATGCCTAGTTTTGCCAACAAGGTGGGCTTGGGGGAAGATTCTGGCTGCCCCGTGTTGACTCAGAACAAGGGGGAGAAACTGTGCCCTTTCCTTGAGGAGCATCCTCAATTTCTGATGCCCCAAGCAGAGGCTATACTGCCTCTTGGGGTCGGCCGCCCTGCAGTCTCCTGTCTCTTGGGTGCAGGGTGAGCAGAAAAGAGAGACGTCAGGCTCCCCTCTGCATTCTCAGGAGGGGGAAGAGGAGGCTGGGGTCTCCAGGTTTCTCAGAAGCAACACCCAGGCTGATTTGCTCACATCGAGTCTGTTCTCTTCCGGGCAAACACGGCAGAGACACTTTTGACGATGCTGCGGATCCCAGTGCCCTTCTTCAGGGCCAGTTTGGCCTCGCAGATCCGCTCCGCCAGGCTGTGGAAGACCATGAGGGCGCCGTGGTAGGCTTCGGCCGCGGACACCTCGTAGAACTCACAGTCCATGGCGAGCGCCAGGAGCCGGCCCTCCTCGCTGGAGACTGCGCGCCGGTGGTGCAAGTCTCTCTTGTTCCCCACAATGACAATGGGCACTTTCTCCTGGCTGGGGCCTTCCTTGGCTGCCTTGATGGACTGGATTTTGGGCTGGACGCTGTTAAAGCTGGCCCGATCGCAGATGCTGTAGACGAGGAGGATGCCGTCAGCCCACTGGATCCGCTTATCCTCCGAAGAACTCTCATCCACTCGCTCCTGAGAAGGGAATTAAACGGGATTGATCAGGCAGACGGATTCATTTAATTCTGGCTGTCTGGAAGGGTTCCCCCTGATAAATCTGTCTGAAAATTTAGGGCGCAATCCTAAGTTGCACTGGCATGGCGAGGACAGCGGGCCTGTGCCATATGCAGTGATGTCATTCAGGGGGAACGGACCAGAACGGG
>JAJKFI010000026.1:2485233-2528143 GCA_029204185.1 Lerista edwardsae
CCCACCAGCCTGCCCAGTTTGTCCCTCCCTCCTCCCAGAGCCACTCTTGCGCCAGCCGGATTCAGCTGCTGCAAATGTGGCTCGGTGCCAGGGCTCAGAGCTCTAGCGCTGATGCAGGGGTGCTTGTCGGCGCCCCTGTGTTGGCGCCAGCGACGTTGTGCCGGCACTATCACGTAGTGTCCGCACAACGTCCTTCCCTGGATCGTGCCCTGAGATTCCAAGTGAGACTCCATTACTGTGGCTATTAAAACGTGGCACACAGGTACTTGAACCATCAAAGAACGAGACCGTGCGAGTCACAGAGCCCCCTCACCTGTGAGCAAGGAAAGTCCCAGATATGAAAAAGGATTTCTTTGCCTTCCAGTGCCAAAGTGTGAGTATAGATAGACTCTGCAAGGGAGAAAAAAAAATGCACACACAGTACTCATTGCCAGAAAGCCACTCCCAAGAGCTCTAACCTCCTTTCCCTTTTCTGCTTTGGTGTCGCCACTCCCTTCCCTCCCTGGCACTGCTCTCCAAGTGTTGCACCTAGCCGAAAAAGTGAACCAGAAGCCGTGCGCACAGATCACTGGCCACAGACTCTGCGGCACAGTGGCTCATGCCTTCATTCCAATCAGATTATTTCTGTTTTTCCCTGCAACGATGCATCATAAAGTTTCTCCCTCCTATAAGTGACATGTTTCTAAATATACTGTATCAGATGATTTGCACCTGGATTCTAAGTGTACCTACTTGGAAGTAAGCCCCACTAAATTCAATGCAGTTTGTTTCTGAGTAAGTCTGCTTAGGTCTGTAATAGCCTTCAAACCGTGGGGCAGTTGTGTGGTTTGCCACACCACCACCTGCGTTTCTTGACAGGTAAATACACAAGGTCAGCAACTCTCTAAATGAGTGGGAATGCACAGCGGTTAGTTACAGCTCCACAGTGCAGGTTCCATTCATGTTTAAAGGGACTTGTCTGTCCCTGACCCACTCTAGGGGTGCAACTTGGAGTTAGGTTGGCACAGTTAGACCAGCAAAGTTTGCCTGGCACAAGGGACACCATAAAGTATGTTTGGACCACTCTTGGAGTCAGAGAGGCCAGCACACAGACGTGCACCATCCTCCCTGACTCCGAGAGTGGTCCAAATGCGCTTTTGTGCCAGCCTAACTTTGCTGGCCTAACTGTGCCAGCCTAACTCCAGGTTAGAATTGCCCCCAAGGGCTGATTGGGCCCTTAGCACACTCAAGTGGGCTCCTGCCTATATTCATCTATGGGAGATTTGGGGGGATTTCCTTCTGTAGCAGTGATGGTGATTAGATTTTCCTCTTAGCATTGGGAAGCTGATGGCCACACTCTTGGTTGCCCACAATGCCCTGGGTGCTGTACAGTTCTGTGGCTTTGTGAACAAAATATCCATTGAGGGTGGGGACCCCCATGTTCTTGGGGTGACGACCAAATTTTCCACAATACCCCATCATGATTACCCAGCGCACTATGGGAAACCAAAATGGTAGCTGCACCAGTAGGAATCTAGGAAGAATACCATGCAGTGTAGTCAATTAGATACTACAAACTTGCATGCAGGTGATGGCCCATTTATGGAGGTAATTAGGGGTGCTTAGCAGTGGATGTGGTGCATTCTATATGATATGTTGAATGCACTGTTACCAAACTGTTCCCTTTCCCCTGATCTCAGCAGAAGGAAGCAACACAGCCCTTCGCACAGAATTAATTATTGCAGCCAAAATTTTTCCTATTAGACAGACCAACCAGCCTCCCAGGGAGGGCGATGTAAAAAAAAAAAATTAACAGGAACAAATCTGTCCATGGAAGGATGACACTTACCCAGATCTCCATATTCCCCAATGAATCTCCTGGTGAGAAAGCGCACCGTCAGTGCTGTGAAAAAGAGTGGGAGGTAGAACCGCTATTTAAAACAGGTTTGGGGAAACAACAAAAGCAAAACACCTTCCAAACCACCCAACCCTACTTCTGTTCTATATTGTGCAGGGGAGGAAAAAAAAAAAAAACCAAACATGCAACCAGAGAAAAAGATGACAAAACCAATGCTGACCTGCAAATACAAACATTCTTAAAACTCAGTTAGTAGGATTTGTAGAGACAACATCTGATGGAGTTTGCAAGGAGAAACTCTGAGTTTTTGCAACCATAAACTGGATCTGGTTATTATCATGGTTATGCACAGAAGATAGTTGCCAGTCAATGCACAGTACAAGTTTATCTGTGTTTACTCAGAAGTAAGGGTGCAATCCTAACCTGGAGTTAGGCCAGCACAGTTTGGCCAGCACAAGGGCCACTGTAAAGCATGTTTGGACCACTCTCAGAGTCAGAGAGCCCAGCAATCAGACATGCCCCATCCTCCCTGACTCCGAGAATGGTCCAAACACTCTTTATGGTGGCCCTTGTGCTGGCCAAACTTTGCTGCCCTAACTGTCCTGGCCATACTTCAGATTAGGATTCTGCTCTATGTCTTCCTGGATTCAGTGTGGTTTAGGAAAGTGCTAGTCAGACTGTAGCCTTAGGCTACAAGCTAGTTTTATTGAGTTTGGTGGGATTTCCTTTCCAATGGGTTCCATAAAATTTAGGGGCAGGGGGAGAGAATACGATTAGGCTGCCAATTTACTAGAAATACCTCCATTAATATCACATAATCCTGGATTGGTAGCCCAGCCAAGCAGGCTTCTCTACAATGAATCCCTGTGCAAAAGCACAGAAGTGGTTTCAAGTATTGACACGTTGACAGTGCTTTGGGTTGGAGTTTCACATAGTTCAGTGTTTACTGCATCAGGGCTATACATAAAAAAGTGATTCTAAAAAGACATTTTAGGCAAACGTTTGATTCAAAAAGGCAAAACAGACCCCACGTTGCAAAACATCTCATTACTTTTTTGCCTTGATTCACCGCATTAGCAATCTGAGGATTTGTTAACCATTTGTCCAGTGGATCAAGGAACTAACAATATTTCTTGCTCACATGTAATACCTAATTCATGAAACGTTACTAAGCTATTTTCCACCCAATCTTTTTTTCAGGGGGAGGGTGAAGGATAATTTCAGGCTGAACACACGTCAGTTTAAGTTTACACACAGATCTCAATTCTTTGAATTAGCTGCATGTGGTTGACAGCATTGCACTGACAGCTGCAATGAGATCTGGAACATTTGCCTTCCTAGACATTTGTGACCCCAGATGGACACACCTTCAATCTTGTCCACACACACACACACACACACACACACACACACAGAGAGAGAGAGAGAGAGAGAGAGAGAGAGAGAGAGAGAGAGAGAGAGGCTGCATCCCCAGATAACCTCCTGCAATGAACCTCCTTGATATTTTTTCTCAGTGTAGCATTAAAAAAAAATATGCAGAACAATTGCCAAAAAAAGCTAACTTTTGATTAAAGTTTCCCTGCAGTTCAAGTTTATCCAGTCCTGCGTATCTCCTGTTTCACTGAGAGCACATTTTGCAGTTCAAAACACCAACTGTTCCACTCTTGGTTCACCTTGACTTACTTTTCTTCCTGTGACAAAACTCACCTGATTTTCCCACGCTGTCCGCTCCAAGGACCACCACGTTAGCTTCCATTTTCTGTGGCGGAGGGTTGGGCACCTCCACCACAGACTGGTGGTCTGGGGTGAAGCTGGCACTTCTGCGGAGAGGGATTCGGAGAACCATGGCTTGATCTGTTTTTCGCCCAGCCTGTCAGTAAAGACTCTTGTCTCTTTGCTGCTCCTCTCTTTACAGATTGAGGGAGGATGACTCCCTTTTCCAGGCCAGGGTAGGAGTAATTTGCATGGATCATACCACTCCTAATGAGCAGAAGGGGTTTTGTTCTCAGGAGCCACTCACTGAAGAAATACCCAGTATTACAGTTTAGAAGGCTAATTCTATTCAGAACTGAAATAATCATACAAGGAAAAAACAAGAATGATACTGACCCCCGTATTGGAGCAGTGGAAAAGTCAATGTGGGACTCATGATTTTCCATGAAGGTCTCCAGTGCGTTCCATAAAAAGGATTGTGTGTGTGGTCCATTGATCCAGAATATATCAGGGCAGTGTATTCTTCTTCTCAATAGTAATAATGAAAATATGATTAGAACGTATCAATCTTCTTTGCAAGACTGCTCAAAACAACATAACAAAAAACAACCACAAGCAAACATACAAGTAAAAATAAGAACACCTGCTGTACCCACACCTATCCCAGTGTTTCCCAAACTACTTAAAGCAAAAAACAAAATTTTTCTCCAAAATTTTACAACCAGAAGCACACTTATCTGTGTGCAACTATCTATCTCAAGTTGTTAGTTCATCTGAATTTAAGATTATTTCATCCCATGAGGAAATCGTACAGACCTAATCATCTGCAGCATCTGCTTCTGCTGCAAAATGGGGTCTGTTTTGTCCAGTTCGTTCACAGAGCCTTTCTCACCCTGAGATCTTCTGGGCTTGTCCTTTCATGTGGCAGTGCACCCAATAACTCAAAATAGCACACATAGGCTTCCCAGGAACTCACCAGACCCAGACCTGTTAAGGTTTAGCACAGTTCTTGCATTAGGTCTGCACCTTGGACTGCTGACAGCGTGAAACTATAAGAACGAGCCACTTCACATAAGCAGGAAACCTGCCAGAGAGGCGGTCGGCCTGCTGGATGAGGAGAGAGGAAAAGGGGAAAGAAAAGGGGACTCAGAGATTGCAGAGAAATTAAGTGAGTTCTTTGCATCTGTCTTCACGGCAAAAGACATCGGACAGGTACCGCTGCCTGAACAGCCCTTCCTGACTAAGAAGTCAGATACAGGTTAAAAGAGAAGAAGTTTTAGACCTAAACGACAAAATAAAGGTCAATAAGTCATCGGGCCCAGATGGCATCCACCCAAGAGTTATTAAAGAACTGAAAAACGAAATTGCTGATCTCTTAACTATAGTATGCAACTTGTCCCTTAAAACTGGCATGGTGCCAGAGGATTGGAGGATAGCGAATGTTACGCCAATCTTTAAAAAAGGAAGGAGAGGGGACCCGGGAAACTACAGGCCGGTCAGCCTAATGTTTGTTCTGGGTAAAATGGTAGAAAGCCTCATCAAAGATAAAATCTTAAAGCACGTAGAAGAACAAGCACTGCTGAAGGAAAATCAGCATGGCTTCTGTAAGGGTGAGTCTTGCCTCACAAACCTTTTAGAATTCTTTGAAAAGGTTAACTGACATGTGGATGCTGGCAAACCCGTGGATATTATATATCTGGATTTTCAGAAAGGGTTTGACACGCTCCCTCACCAAAGGCTACTGGTTAAACTTCACAGTCAGGGAATAAGAGGGCAGGTTCTCTTATGGATTAAAAACTGGTTGGGGAGCAGGAAGCAAAGAGTGGGTGTCATTGGACAATTTTCACAATGGCGAGAGGTGAAAAGCGGAGTGCCCCAAGGATCGGTCTTGGGACCCATGCTTTTCAACTTGTTTATAAATGACCTGGAGATGGCCATAAGCAGCGAGGTTGCCAAGTTTGCGGATGACACAAAACTTTTCCAGGTCGGGAAAACCAGAAGGGATTGTGAAGAGCTCCAGAGGGATCTCTCCAAACTGGGGGAATGGGCAGCCAAATGGCAGATGTGTTTCAGTGTAGACCAGTGTAAAGTGATGCACATTGGGGCAAAAAATCAAAACTTCAACTATAAGCTAATGGGTTCTGAGCTTTCGGTGACAGATCAGTACAGAGATCTTGGAATGCTAGTAGACAACTCAATGAAAGTGTCGACCCAATGTGTGGCAGCGGTAAAGAAGGCCAATTCCATGCCTGGGAAAATCAAAAAAGGGGTTGAGAATAAAACGGCCAATATTATTATGCAACTGTACAAATCAATGGTAAGGCCACATCTGGAATACTGTGTACAGTTCTGGTTGCCATACCTTAAAAAAGATATAGGGGAACTAGAGAAGGAGAGCAACCAAAATGATTACAGGGCTGGGGCACCTCCCTTATGAGGAAAGGCTACAGCATTTGGGGCTAAAATTATGCACGGGATGGATAGAGGGAGGTTCTTTTCCCTCTCTCACAATACCAGAACCAGGGAACATCCACTAAAATTGAGTGTTGGGAGAGTGAGAACAGATAAAAGGAAATTTTTTTTTTACCCAGTGGGTAATTAATCTGTGGAACTCCTTGCCACAGGAGGTAGTGATGGTATCTGGCCTAGATGCTTTTAAAAGGGGACTGGACAGGTTTCTGGAGGAAAAGTCCATCGCAGGCTACAGGCCATGACTATTAGTGCAACCTCCTTACTTTAGAGGTAGGCTACCTCGGAGGGCCAGATGTAGGGAAGTGGCAACTAGATGCACATATCTAGTTGTCTTGTGTGTTCCCTGAGGCATCTGGTGGGCCGCTGCGAGTTGCAGGAAGCTGGACTAGATGGGCCTTTGGCCTGATCCAGTGGGGCTCGTCTTATGTTCTTATGTTCACTTCCACTCGGGCATACTTTTGTGAGCTAAGCGGTGAACAGGAGACGAAAAGTTCTGCCAAAAAACCCCGCTCCTCTCCAAAGGCTGCAATTCTGCGCAAGCAAAGCGTACAGGGCAGTAATCCCCCAATGCTCGCAGCGCAGCTTACTCTCGAGTAAAAGGCTCCTCGGGGCACAATCCTATGCACGTCCACCCAGAACAGTAAGTCCTATTGCGCCCAGCGGGACTTACTCCCAGGGAAGCGTGCATACGACTGCAGCCGGCACCAGCCCGGCCCTTCTCCCTCCTGCAGGCTGGCTGCCGGGGAGGAGGTGGGGCTGCCCCTGCCCCCCCCACTTGACGCCATTTCCTAGCGCCGGCTTGGCCTGCCTCCTCCGGCCCGCCCATCGCGGCTGAGGCCTGCCTGCGGGCTTGCAATTGCCGCGCCGCGGCTCCAAGACGATGCGGAGGAAGGAGAGAAGCGGCTGACGCTGCTGCGAGGTGAGGTGCACGGACGCTCGTGCAAGGCGCGCCTCTTCCCCAAAGCGTGCCTCTGAGCATACGCAGAGTGCGGGCGCTGGCTCCTCGCCGCCTCTTGGGCTTGGTGCATGCACGCTCCCTGACCGCCCCCTTCCTGCAGCGGGAGTCCGCAGGGTTCCTCGTTTCCAGCTGCCTGCGTGGACACCCGCACCCGTTTCACCCCGTTGTGCGCGCGCCTAGGTTAGACTCTGAGCCCCCTTTTTACAACCAAGCTCCTCCGGCGTGGCTGGGACAGCAAAACGTGGGAATCCGTCTTGGCGAAACACTTGCGTGTTCTTCTCCCTTTTTGACACCGTTTTCTCCCAGCAAGTGTCAGTTGTTGCGGTTGCTGGGGACGGGCACTAGTTAAAACCGAGCAGTGAAATGACCTTTGATGGCGCTGATGACCAATTTTGCGCCATGAAAAGCCGTTCAAACTCCATTGGAGACTGCTTTTGCTGTTGGTGGTTAGGATGATGGTTCTTATCTGTTCTTATTATTGGGCTTAATCGATCAGGCCAACAGTATTTGTGTACCACCGCTTATCAACACAAAGTTCACAAAGCGGTTTACAGGCAAAGAATAATGCAGGCATGCCCTGGTATCTGCTGGAGTTATGTACCATGTATACCTGAAACCATGGATACTGGGGACGTCTTTTTAAAGACGGGAACGCAATGGTTTTGTTGCAACAAGGTTAAAAAACAGAGATTTGTTTAATGTTCCCCTATCTTTTCAATAGGTGTCCCAGTATACATGGATAACTGAAACCGTGGATATCAAATCAGGGCACACCTATAATAAAGTTCAATCAATCAAACAGTATTTATTTACCACTTCTCAACAAAAAGTTGAATATCTTCAGTGAGATATATTTAGTATTATTGTACTCTTGTTGTTATATAGAAGCAACTCCAGAATCAATTGATGAGGGTGTTTTATAAATCTTTGAAATAAATAAGAACATAAGAAAAGCCCAACTGGATCAGGCCAAGCTTCCTGTATCTTTCAGTGGCCCACCAGATGCCACAGGGAGCACACAAGACAACAGGCTGCCTGCATTCTGTTGCCCCTTCCTTGTACTTGGCATTCTGAGGTAAATTCTGAGGTAAAATTAGGGGGAAAATAAAACTCCTCTGTAGACATGTACTCATAGGAATATAGGAACAGCCCGGCTGGATCAGTTCAAGGCCCATCTAGTCCAGCTTCCTGTATCTCACAGTGGCCCACCAGATGCCTCAGGGAGCACACAAGACAACAAGATGCCTGCATTCCGTTGCCACTCCCTTATATCTGGCATTTTAAGGTAAAATTCTGAGGGAAACACACTGGTGGCCAGTCAAGATACTCCACAGCATTTCTCTTGGACAGCCACCGGAACCTAATGCTCCTCTTCAGACATGTGCTTATAGGGACAAAGGAACAGCCCCGCTGGATCAGGCCAAGGCCTAGCTAGTCCAACTTCCTTTATCTCATAGTGGCCCACCAGATGCCTCAGGAAGCATGCAAGACAACCAGATACTTGTATCTCGCTGCCACTGCCCTTGGTATCAAATAAGAATGTGTGAAAGAGCTGTTCACACGTTAACGCTGTACCAGGTACAGAAAGTCTGCACTGGACACACATTTCCACGCGAATGGCTTTATCTAGGTTCCGTTTTACAGATCACCAGTCTATGTGCACTGTGCTCAGATTGTACCCATGTGGGACAGAACATGTGAATAACAAGCAAGGGATATACCTGGGTACAGTTTGACATGTGAAGAGTCCTTAAAGAGAGGAAGCTCCCCAGTTCATCTCTGCTATGGTGGCCTTAGACAAGGCACTGCCCCTTGACCGCGGCAGTTTCCCAGCTGCAATGTGGGGTTAAGAATCCTCATTTACCTTACAGGTTGTTGTAAGAATGCATCAAGATAATAAATGTGGGGTGCTTTGCACACACCAAAAAAAACACTTGTGAATGTCAGATTCAGATTCAGAATACCTTTATTGGCATACAACAGGGTGGTACAACGTATTTACATAACATACAAGAACAATGCACACAAGACATCATTTAAAAGAAAAATAGCTCTCCGCAGTAGACTCACGACTAATGTTAGTCTGCACGATGATATTTAGAAAGGCTGCTACCTGCTTTAACAGTTCCGGGTCTGACGTTGCCAGGATAATTTTTATCCACTCCCCTTCCGCTAACTGTTGCCTCCTCGATAGAATTGGGGCTAGTAGGTTATTCCTGGCCTCAGCGTGAAGAGGGCAGTGGAAGAGGAGGTGGGCCACAGGTTCAATCGCCCCCAAAGAGCAAGGGCAGGTCCTGTCAGTGTATGGTGTCCCTCTGAACCTGCCCCACAAGACTGCAGATGGTATAACATTGCAGCGGGCTAGCGAAAAAGCTATTCTTTCATTCGGTTTAGTTAGCAAGGACAAGTAATTTGGGATTTCCCCTACTACAATTGGGATTTGCCAGTTCAAAGGCGAGCAGGCTCTATTAGCCGAGCTCAAAAGCTCTTGGGATTGGATTATCTAGGAACCTTCACTTGATGATGCAAAAGGCCTCTAGTTGGGGTACTGCACCCAATAGGTCCAACCCATCTGTGAATGTGAAATGTTAATTTATTCTTGGTAGAAGAAGTGTTGCTTAATCTAATCTGGCCTTTCCTCTTTTTGTAGCCTGCCAGTGAGAGAGATGACCCCACTGTCCATCTTCCAGCAGCCTTGATTCGTCCGCCATTGCTGATCATGGGCCTGAAAGCCAAGTCCCAGCCGCCAGTGGAGGAGATGCGGGTCAGGGTGGCTGTGCGCATTCGACCCCTGCTGCCCAAGGAGCGACTGCACGGGCACCAGACTTGCCTGCAAGGTGATCCGGAGACAAAGGAAGTCACTCTGGGCCGCAACCGCCACTTCCACTTTGACAGCGTCTTCACCGGAGCATCCAGCCAGGAGTCCGTGTATGTGGCTTGCGTGCAGCCGCTGGTGGAGGCCTTCTTTGAAGGCTTCAACGTGACCGTATTTGCTTATGGACAGACAGGCTCTGGCAAGACCTACACCATTGGAGAAGCAAGTGTCTGTGAGTTCCACCTTCCTCTCTTGCACAAATTCCCTTTTCCTCTCCGCCCAGCGCACGAGGCATGCCACTAACCTCGATGGAATTCAAGCAGTTGGAGCTATAGCAGTGGTTCTCTTTTGGGAGAAAAGCAATGGGAACCGCTTTTTAGAACGGTGGTTGCCAAACCACGGCCCGTGGGCTGGATCTGGTGTACCGTGGACACCTTCCCCTGTGTGAACGCAATGCTCTGCTCCTCGGGGGAGCCTGTTGTCTTCACTGCAGTGCACCCCTAAACCATGCCACGGCCAGCCATGTTTGCCCAGAAATCTGGGCTCGTGGCATGCTGGGGTGTTTAAGGGTGTGCGGCAGCAGAAACAGACGGCTCCCCAGCAGAACAGTAAGCTCAGTCCGAGCCGGGGTCTGCATTTCTAGTGTGCAGCCGTCTCCAGTTTGGAGACCGCTATTTTAGAATGAAAACCTGCCTGGGACCCCAGAAGTGGCTCGCCACAAAGACCGCTGGGGATTGTAGTCGGGGGGGGGGGGGTCTTTGCAAGCGTCCCCGGTAGAACAGTAGAAGCTGGTTGCTCCAGGGAAGCTTTTCCACACTGTCGCCATCTCTAGTTTGGAGACTGCTGCTCTAAGGAGTGTACATCTTACACCAGTGTTTCTTAAACATTTTAGCACAGGGACTATTTTTTAGAAAATCAACCTGCCTGGGACCCACCAGAAGTGATGTCATGACCAGAAGTACCGACATGTTGACGCCAGAGCCTGCTGCTTTTCTGAGAATGCAGCAAAAAGTTGTTTCTCGCCTATTTTCCAATAGCAAAGTGAATCAGGAAGAAAAAAAACCCTATTTACAACCTTGACGCGAGCAAAACCACCACACAGCCCTCCCCCTTTCCAGCATCCTATCTTTCCATATTTTTAATACGGCTGCCCTAGGTGCTTTGCGGCACACCTGAACTCGACCCACAGTTCGGGAGCCACTGTCTTGCACTCTTATCTTCCTTCATCACACGCCACTGCCTTTTAAAACAAAACATGTCTTATTATGTTTCTGTATGGATGTTCTGCTTGTTGTCAGCCCTTTCAAAGTCTGCTTTTCAGGGAGAAAGGATATAAATATTTTTCAAAAATTACAAAGATCAATCTATCTGTATAAAACTGAACGTGTGTGTGTATGTTCCAGCATAACTCTGAAAGGCCTGGAGCGATTTACACCAAACTTGGTACAGATATGCCTTACACTCTGGAAAGAAATACTGCAGGGGTAAGACACCCCTAGGGGTGGGGGTGGGAAGGGGGTGACCCGTAAAAATAATCGAAAACGGCCGACATTAGTGTCGAGTCCATAGTTTTTGGGGTCGCTGAGATGAATAGTGACACTCCCGATGCCGTTTAAGTCTACGTTCAGCCCCTATCAGCATGGGGGGGGGGTGAGAAGAGGTGAAAAATAATATGTCCAAAATGACCGACATTAGTGTCAAATCCAGTTTTCGGGGTCGCTAAGCTGCTTGGTGACAGTCCTGATGACATTTAAGCAGTGGCGTCATCCTACCGGTTCGCTGGGCGGAGTTTCTTCGCTCGCTGGGAGGGTTTCCGTGGTGATCGGCAGCGTGTTCGCTGCCTCCCGTGGTGTAATGGCGAAAGCTCGCCCGCTGCAGCGGGCAGGCTTTCGCCATTATGCAACGGGAGGCAGCGAACACGCTGCCGATCACCACGGAAACCCTCCCAGCGAGTGAAGAAACTCCGCCCAGCGAACCGGTAGGATGACGCTGCTGCATTTAAGCCCAAGTGTAGTCGAATAGAACTCTGTAGAACCTTCTGGAAATTTTTAGAAATCATTATGCCCTGGTTTTGGACTCCAATCAGAGCACAAAAATATGTATGCATGGCCCTTGACAGAGAAACAAATAGACAGGCAAACCTATAATGCTCTGACATGGAAGAAATGGAATACTTTGGCTTTATATGAAGCACATTCTAAAAGGTGGGGTGCTGAATTTATTTAGAATTGTCGTCATGCCTGCCTCTTGCAGTGCAGCAGCTGTAAAATAGAAACCTCCTATATTGAAACTTTCCCCCTGGGGGTGGAATCTGGTTACCCTGCATCCGCTTCTGCTAGTGTGAGCCTTTCTCCCTGGTTGTGTTTGTGTGTTCCTTCTTCCTAGCTTCCATCAATGAAGATGAGCAGGGTGTCATCCCACGAGCCATGGCGGAGGTCTTCAAACTCATTGATGAAAACGATTTGCTCGACTACACCGTCCGCGTCTCGTACCTGGAGGTGTACAAGGAAGAGTTCCGGGACCTGCTGCAGGTGGAGACGGCCAGCAAGGACATACAGATCCGGGAAGACGACAAGGCCAATATTGGTAAAAGTTAACAACCCTGCACCGCCTCTCGTTGCCCTGATCTGCAACCCAGAGATTATATCCCTGTATCTTTAAAAAACCTGCACCACACACCTTTCCCCTGCAGTTGATGAGATACAAACCATGGAGAACATAAGAAGAGCCCTTCTGGATCAGGCCAAGGCCCATCTAGTCCAGCTTCCTGTATCTCACAGTGGCCCACCAGATGCCTCAGGGAGAACACAAGACAATAAGATGCTTGCATTGTATTGCCATTCCCTTGCACCTGGCATTCTGAAGTAGCCTGCTTCTAAAGTAAGGAGGTTGCCCATGATGGACTTTTCCTCCAGAAACCTATCCAATCCCCTTTGAGAGGCACCTAGGCAAGATGCCATCACCACCTCCTGTAGCAAGGTGTTCCACAGATTAATTACCCGCTGGCTAAATAAGTATTTACTTTTATCCATTTTCACTCTCCCAACACTCAATTTTAGCAGATGTCCCCTGGTTCTGGTGTTGTGAGAGAGAGAAAAGAACATCCCTCTATCGACTCTATCCCTCCCATGCATAATTTTGTACGTCTCAATCATGTCCTCCCTCAGGCACCTTTTGTCTAGACTGAAGAGCCCTAAACGCTGCAGTCTTTCTTCATAAGGGAGGTGCCCCAGCCCCGTAATCATTTTCGTCGTCCTCTTCTGCACCTTTTCCAACTCCACTATGTCCTTTCTGAGATGTGGCGACCAGAACTGTACGCAGTACTCCAGATGTGGCCTTACCATCGATTTGTACAAAGGCATAATAAGAAGAAGCAGAGTCGGATACACTTGCTCCCCTTTGGGTACCAGGCTGGGTGCAACATGCAGTGGGGATGTTTAAGGAGCTGTTCTGGATTGCAAGGTTCTGGCAGGACTTGAACCCGGATCCAGTGATGTCATCCAGCAGGAACGTGCCGGAACGGCCGTTCCTGAACCTAATCAGGGCTGGCTCCGCCCACTCGCCGCCATTTGTCGCCGGCTCCGTGATGGACGCGGTGCAGAAGGCGGCGGAACCAAAGGGACGGGCTGCTGGGTGCGGCTGGGCCGCTTTGAACGGTCCCAACACGTGCCAGTCAAAGGTGAGTCCCGGTCACCGTTCCAGTTCTTGGATCCGTTAGAACCCACCACTGCCCGGATCCCCTACATTTGAGCGCTGCTCGAATTTCTTTGTACCTTGTTTCTGGTGCAGGCTTTTAGTCCTCATCACTGTCCCTCTCTCGTTGCAGTGCTGTATGGGGTGAAGGAAACGGAAGTGGAGGGCCTGGACGAGGTCCTGAGCCTGCTCGAAATGGGCAACATGGCCAAGCACACGGGGGCCACCCACATCAACAGGAAGTCCAGCCGCTCACACACCATCTTCACGGTGACCATGGAGCAGAGGCGCAGTGCCGGGCGCCTCACCCGCCTCGTCCTGCAGGACAAGGCCTCGGTTCCGGCCTCGGGCCAAGTTCTGACTTCCAAGTTTCACTTTGTAGACCTGGCAGGTTCTGAGCGGGTGGTAAAGACGGGGAATACGGGGGAGCGGCTGCGGGAGAGCATCCAGATCAACAGTGGCCTGCTGGCGCTGGGCAATGTCATCAGTGCCTTGGGAGACCCCCGCCGGAAAGGCAGCCACATTCCCTACCGGGATTCTAAGATTACCAGGTGAGTAGACCCCACCTAAGACCATACATTTCTCTGCAGCATATGTGCAGGATGAGCTTAGCTCGTACTAAGAGCAATGAGGGCACAAGCCTAACCTGGAGTGAGGCCGGTACAGTTAGGCCAGCAAAGTTTGGCCGCCACAAGGGCCACGGTAATGAATGTTTAGACCACCCTCTGAGTCAGAGAGGCCAGCGGACAGACGGGCTCCATCCTCTCTGACTCCGAGAGTGGTCCAAACGTGCTTTACAGTGGCCCTGATGCTGGCCAAACTTTGCTGGCCTAACTGTGCCGGCCTAACTCCAGGTTAGGATTGTGCCCTGAGTGTGTGTGTGTGTGTGTGTGTGTGTAATTCTTTTTTTAAATCTGCAAGTGACCTGGTTGGAAGATGCTATTTATGGGCCTGCGGAGTTGTATTCTGCAAACACAGTTGCATCAAAATGGCAGGATAGCGAACAGCAGGAGTCCCAAACTGTGTGTCCCAGGCTGGCAACCGCCCCACTGCTAAGGATGGTAAGAGGCTTGGTCCAGCCGACCGAACTTCTGGGTGTGGTTTTTGCTAGCTGGGAAAGGCCCTCCTGCCTGCCCGCTGTGAGGCTACCATCTTTTGCAGTGGTGCTGCACAATCTCTGAATCTGGGAGTATTCAGTACTCGCCGCCAATCCCATCCCCCTCCTGGGACCTGATCTGCTTCCATTGTCACCCACCCACTGCCCCATTTCCCCATACCTCTTGCATCTTCACAGCAACCCTGGAAGGTAGCAGAATGAGCGGGCCTGGGCTTAGGGGCTTCAGGGCAAGACCAGACCGCAAGAAGATGCTGTGTAGGATTATTCCAGGAACTCAGTTTTGATAAGGCAGTACCATGACTGGACTGGACTCAAGGCCTCTCTTGCACAGGCTTTGAAAGTTTGCCGTGACTCCCAAAATGAGGCTTTGCGACCCCATTGGACCAAGCACGGGTTGAAGAACACTGAACTAGGGTATATGCCTTCCATGTGAGAGCTTAAGAAATAGAGATGTTAACAGCAAAAGATTTGACGATGAATTATGTAACACTGCTGTGAATGGTTTCCTTCAGCGTGTCTGCATTTGTCATGGTTGGTCTTCACAGTAAATGCATGGAGCTTTCGTTGTCTTCATCCTTGGCTTCATCCTTGTCATTCAGCCTTGGCTCTGGCAGTATATCGATGCCCTGATCTCTTTGCCTGTGTCCCTCTCAGGATTCTGAAAGACTCTCTAGGAGGGAATGCCCAGACTGTGATGATTGCCTGTGTCAGCCCTTCTTCCTCGGACTTTGACGAGAGCTTGACCACTCTGAACTATGCCAGTCGTGCGCAGAACATCAAGAACCGGGCAGTGGTGAACTGCTGCAAGGAGGTGGAGCATGTGGAGGAACTGCAGTTGCAGATCAGGAACCTGCAGAGGGCGCTAGAGCAGCGGCACCGCTCGGAGACCCGCATCATCAACCGCGGCGATGCCACCGCCACCAAGCAGCACGCGCAGGACCGTGTGTCCCGCTTGCTCGCAGAGTGTGCTCGCTACAGGACTTGCACAGACGCCGCCTACCGACTCTTGACGGAATTGCAAGGGGAAGGCAACTTGACTGTCGGCCAGATCCTGCGGGTGAAGGAGTGGTTGTGTTCCGTGGAGAGTGAGAGGAGCGAGTTGAGCTCAGCCTCAGGCTTAGACAGTGGCATTGAGAGCACTTCTGCGGAGGATCAGAAGGCGCTAAGCCCCAAGTCGTCCAAGTCTCAGGTAGCTGTGTTGTGCACGAGTCTTGAAACTCGAGTTGAGTCAATTCTGGAGTCTCCGCCCCATCGCGAATTGACTTGTGCATGAGTCTTAGCATGCTCCCGTAGCGACTCCACCCTGGAACTTCACGAGTCATTTTCACGAGTCACGAGTCT
Source organism: Lerista edwardsae (assembly GCA_029204185.1). NCBI lineage: Eukaryota > Metazoa > Chordata > Lepidosauria > Squamata > Scincidae > Lerista > Lerista edwardsae. The sequence continues at coordinate 2,501,180 of JAJKFI010000026.1, forward strand.
TTTTGTGGCATTTGTGTGGCGGGTCAGGCATGTGTGCAACTACAAACTGGGAGGTGAAAGTGGGAGGTGGTGAGGGAGTTGTCATTTCACACTTAACATTACCGTTACCGTGGGCCAGTGATGCGCTGCTGACAGTGCTTTACTCCTTCCACTGAACGACCATTTCATTTATATAAATAAAGCACCAAAGCTGAGCTGACCTGCAGCTGTTGCTCGAGCGAGCAAGCAAGCAAGCACGCATGGCTCCAGGGAACTTTAGCTCCATGTGAAACTGATAATGGGCACACACCCTCCCCTCCACCCCACAACTTTCTGGCACCTTCTGCATCTCCAAAAGAGTTTCTTTCTGACTTGGAAGCCACAGTAGAGTAATGAAGTGCACACACTGATTCGAGTTGCCAGAATTGCTGACTCACTGTGAGTCAGTGGCCAAATTGGCGAGTCAGAGTGAGAGTTAATGACACGCATTACTCGATTCAGATGAGAGTCAGGCCAAAGTGTCAAAACTCGAGTTAAAGTCACGAGTCACAGGTCTTTTTTCCCCCCAACACTGTCAGGTTGTAGGACTCTCTCTCTCTCTCTCTCTCTCTCTCTCTCTCTCTCTCTCTCTCTGTGTGTGTGTGTGTGTGTGTGTGTGTGTTCTTGTATTTGCTGAGATCAAGCTCCCAAAGTCTTTGTGACAGTATTGCTGAGCAATGTACTCCTCAAATTAGGCTTTTGCTTGCCTTGTTAACTTCCTTTTGTTCTGCCAGAGTTTCTGCTTCTGGTATGCAGGGGTGGGTGAAGTGCCAGGTTGCACAGAGAGCTGCAGTGCCTGTGAATGAACCCAGGAGGGTGCACCACTGGAGTCCCCCCCCCCAGCTCCTCTTCACATGCTGGCAAGAATTGCTAGCTCCCAGTCGGCCCCCTTGATTGGGTTCACAGATGCTCCGTGCAAATGCGGATGCCCCATCCATTGTGCCCCTCTAGTGGGGGCTCCTTGAAGTCTTCGTGGGTTTCCCTTTTTAGCTCAAAGAGAGCCAGCAGTGAGGAATGTGCCCCCCTTCAATGGGGATTCAGTTGCACACAAGGTAAAATTGTCCACATCATTTAGCACTGTTTGTTCTCTGTGTCTAATTAGAATGGGTCAAGCATTGTCTTCCCTCTGCTAGATTAAAGGGCCCACTTGCTGGCAGTAATTTCCCCCAGCAAAGGCGCTCATTCACCATTGTTGCAGAGTTCAAAGCCTTTCATGGACACTTCCTGTGGTTTTAAATGTAATCTGTGGGGCTGTTCTGATCCCAGGGATCAAGCAATGGGTCACAGGAGGTGATGCCCTTATTTTGGAGCAGCCCCCGTTCTCAGAATGCTGGAAGCACGCCTTTGAGATTGAAGCCTTGATTGCATCCCAGGCGTCCTTTCGAGCAGAGTCACAGGGTGCGCGTGTGCATGCGCACCTTGGTTATAACCTGCCTCTTTAGTTCCTGGAATCTAGGTAGTCCTGGGGGGCTTTATTTATTTACTAGATCAGTATTTCTCAAACTGGGTTGGGACCCACTTGGTGGGTGATGATGTGATATCAGGTGGTTTGCAGAAACCTGGGAGTGCGATTGCGCCAGCCCAAGAATGCCACTTTGCATTCCAGGAGTGTCGTTTTATTACGTCACACTGCTGACAGTTCCTGCTTGATGATGTCACTTCCTGCTATGACATCACTTCCAGGGTAATGACATTGCTTCCAGTGGGTCCCGACACGAGTGCCATTCTGAAAAGTGGATCCCGGTGCTAAAAGGTTTGAGAGAGCCACTGGTCTAGATGTTTATTCCAAAGAACTCAGGGTGGTTTGCATGGTTCTCTCTACTGCCCCCTCCCACCCCAATTTTATTCTTGCAGCAATCATGTGGGGTAGGTTAAACCAGAGGTTTTCAGACTGGGGCGTCACAATGCCCCAGCCAGAGAACCTCTGGTCCTGTCCCCTTAAGGGGTGGGGAGGAGAGAAGGCAGCAGCATAAACCTGGGGCACCTGGGCTTTGCTCAGCTTACCTGGTGATGCTCTGGCCTCCCGGGGGTGTGGGGAGCCCCGTGGATGCCTCTTGTGATTGCAAAACATTTCCCAAATGGGTTAATTCTGAAACTACCATCCATCTTTGGAGCCGTTGCTGGGCAAGGCCTGGTATGGATGGAGCTGGCTGTAGCCCCTGGATCCATCGCGAATGGGGGGGGGGGCAGGTATGGCCAGGCACGGGAACGCTTTGTTGATGATCACTCACGGTGTGATCGGTGTGACCACTAGGACCCGCTGCCCGTTCTGCGTCTGGGGGGAAGGCAGCGCAGTCTGAGAGTGGCACATCTCTGTCCTCCTCGGCAGGAGCAGGAAGGTCACGCGAAAGGATCCGAGGCAGCACAAGCTGAGCGTGTGGCGAGGCTGGAGCGGCAGGTGGAGCGCTTGGAGGAGGAGAATCGGGATTTTCTGGCTGCTCTTGAGGATGCCATGGAGCAGTACAAACTGCAGGTATCGTGTGGTCCTGTACGCAAACTCTCCTTCTCTGGTTGGCCTGGTGATCTTCTGGCAAAAGAACCCTCTGTCCTTGTTGCCCCCCTTTTTTGCTTTTATTGAGCTTCCTTTTTCTGTTCCTCCCTCTCCTGCCTCAGGGAGACAGCGATTCAGTATTGCTCCAGGTATGTTCACACTGGCCTATTCAGCACATCAGGCTTTTGCCCAAATGTGCCTTGCCTACGGCCACTGACGTCACTAGGAGGTGCAGGGCTATGGGCCACACCAAGTGACACTCTCTCTCTCTCAAGGCGGGTGACACCACTAGTGGCCAACATTTTGGAAACTTTTTTGTGTGTGTGGAAAATTTGTGTTTATGAATAATACCGTCATGTTGTATATAATTGGAAAGGCAATGCCATGCAGAATGTAATGAAACAACTGCGTTACATTATCTGTATGCTGTCAAACATTATGGCCAAGTAACCAGAAAAAGGAAACGCAGCTGCCTTATGTAACAAAAGGGGGTTTACTTAACTCAAAAGTGATGGTTCTTAGAGCCAATGAAATGCTGTTATGACACAGCAGGGAGCCAGCAAGGTGTTAGAATGAGTCGCTTCTCATTTCCATGAGTCAGCGAATACTCCTATTCAGTTGTGTGAGTGTCATCAAGTTGGCCTCTGGTTTTCAGTTGGTTACTGATTTGTTGGGTGTTGTCCTCTTATAGGTTAAAATAAATAAAAGAATGAAGAAAGGTAATGGGGGTTACCAACCCTAGGGATGTCCCTGCATATAGGCCGTGCATATGATGTTGTATTTTATTCGGTGTGGTCTAGTATAGGAGGGGTGAGTTTTAGAGGCAGATCTAAGGGAGGGCAAAGCTCTAAGTTTTGCAAGAAGCCTCACCTTGCAGTGGAAATCACTCCTCTCCTGCACCGTTTTAGCCAATCCTCACAGGGAACAGCAACATCTTGGCGTTGCTTACTGGCTACAGCAGCAAGGGAGAGGAGGGATTTACATGACAGGGTAAGGCTTCTTGCAACACTTAGAGCTTTGCCCTCCCTTTAGATCTTTTAGATCCCTTTAGAGTTTATGAGCTCTCTCACCAGGTGATGCAAACCCTAGCGATGCCTCTGCTTGTCCAGCTTGGTCATCAGTGTGCCGGGGGCCTGCAGTAGCCGCTGGGCAGTTTGTGCATTGCAGCCGCAGTCTTGTAGCGCGACTCTAAAGCGACGGTCTCTGCCTTGCTTTTTCGCCCCCCAGAGTGACAAGTTGCAGGAGCAACAAGACATCATCTCTGAACTGCACAGGTGCCCGCAGATGGAGGTTCCGGACGGAGGGGTGCCTGAACTGCTGCGGAGCGTCTACCTGGTGCAGCCTGGCCAGAGGCCTCACACAGCCCCTGTGGATGCAGCCCGGTCCCATCGCTGGCCACGGCTCACCCTTCCCACCCACAACAAGGTGCGTTGGGTTGTCCTGTGCTGTTCTGGGGTGGTGGTTCCTCTTGAGTTGTCCTCTTTGAAGGTTGGCCTGATAGGTTCATTTTTCTTCTGCAGTAAATTCAAACTGGAATCTGAATTAAGGTGGTGGAAGATTCTAATATAGGAAGGGTTCCAGGGCAAGTGGAATCTGACGAGGAAAAGAATCTGGGATCCGTCAGGCCCACCCCAAGGAGATGCAGTTCCCTTTCAGAGAAGTCATTTCAAGGCCTAGACCAGTGGTTCTTAAACTTTTAAGCACCAGGACCCACTTTTTAGAATGGTCCTCATGTTGGGACCCACTGGAAGTGATGTCACTAACCTGGAAGTGATGTCATGGCCAGAAGTAACATCATCCAGCAGGAAGTGGCGCCATTGTGATGTAATAAAATGACACTCCTAGAATGCAAACCGGCATTCTTGGACTGCAGCAATTACACAACCATGAAGCATCTCTGAAAGAAAGCTAGAATAGGTCAAAGTATTATGTATAGCACTGAATTAAAAAGCAATTTTTTAAAAAAACTCACTTGAAAATTTAAACTGTTAACACTCACAAAAGGAATATAGCAAGAGTCAGTTCTGCAGCTTCCAAGATGGCTGCTCCCAGCTTTCCACGACCCACCTGACATCAGGTCGTGACCCTGCCACATGGGTCCTGACCCACAGTTTGAGAAACACGTTCCTAGGCAAAGCTTTGGGTCTTACGCAGCCCCTTTTCTTGTCTCCAAACAGGTCTGTGGTTTCTCGGCTTGCAATGGAAAAGGCTTGGAGTACCATCGCAATCGAGATGTGGCGTGCAGTTTAGAGTTTAATGATATGGTGCCCATGCAGGAGCTCAGTGCGACTTCCGAGCAGCCACTGGTGGGAGAGGAGGAGGAGGAGGAGGAAGGGGGGCATGAGCAGGTGCGCTCCCTTTACCAGCGCAGGTGAGTCAAGCGGCTGAGAGTGGTGCCTGGCATGCGTTGACTCTGGAACCTCGGAGGGGAAAGTCTCCAGCATTTCCAGTTCACTTTTCTTGGGTTGTAGGCAGTAATGGCATCTAAATGATTTAGCAACAGGTACTCACTTTTGATGGGCACTTGTGTTGGGGCCCGCCCACCGGAAATGAGGTCATAGCCGGAACCCAGGAACCGCCCCCAGGAACCGCCGCGCCTCCTCGGTAGGCCACGCGGCGGGAGTCCTGGGCCTTTTCCGGGGCCGCCGCGAGGGCTACTGATCCCCCCCCAGGAACCGCTGCACCTCCTTGGGAGGGAGCCCCAGGCAGCCTACCTGCTCACGCGGCTGCCGCCATCGGTCTCCCTTGCTCTGCTGCCTGCCTGCCTGGCTCTGAGAACGTGCAGGCAACTCAAACGTGCAGGCAATTCAAACGTTGCAGGGGGCGGAGCGGAGCGCCGACGGAGTCGACGAGTGGGTGGGCGAATGGGCGGGGCCAGCCCTAATCCTAGGAACGGGTACGCGCGTACCCCCGCTTACCCGCTACATGACATGTCTGGTTGTAGGGCTGGGCAAGGTCTTTCTCTGCCTGAGACCTTGCAGGGCTACTGCTGGTCAGAGCACACAGATGGACCAGTGGTCTGCATCGGTATTGGGCTGCTTCTGGTGTGTTGAGTGGCATTGTGTCTTCAAAGGGAAGCCTCAGGCTGCTGGGCTTTCTTTGTGTAGCAGTGGCTGCAGTTGAACTGTCGGAGCCACTTTGGGGCCGGTTGGGGTCTGAGCCCTGAAAGCCTGAGGATTTGTGTCAGAGGTTTGTACAGGCACAAAGTTAGACACACTGGGAGAGCATGGCACAAGCCACCAGGCTGCTCCAAGAAAGGGGGAATGTGGTCGCTGCACAGGCCCAGAGATGCTCATAGCTGTGGAGCTGCAGTGGAAATAGGAGGCTGGCTGAGATGCCACCAGTCTTGCTTCTGGCTGGACTCCCAGGGTAACAGCCTCAGCCTTTGTCCCGTTCCCCCCCCCCGCCTTCAGTTACTCAGACCTTCCGCATGCCGTGTTCAAGGACTCAGAGTAGCTGCGCAGCTGCTGCGTCTTCTTTCTTAGCCAGTTCCCCTGAGCAGTTGAGGATCCGGGTCTCCTTTCCTTCTGCCCTGTGACGGTCGTCTCCCTTTCTCACGTTGCACTGATTTGGTGCCGTTCCAGAAATGGGATCTACAGCTGGAACCAGAAGGAAGTTTCAAGCAAGGGGAACAGAGAGTGGAGCAAAAGCAATCCAGCCTTGATCCAAGAAGAGCCTTCGGAACTACCCAGAGGTAGAGGCGGTGGGACCGGGGCAGGATGAGTCCCCTGTTTTTCCACTGGAGGGCTAGGGAGGAGACGTGCCCAAGGATTATCCTTGGTCAGCGATGGGGAGAAATGGAGATCAGCACTGGAGTATTTGCTTCCCCGATGATGGGCGAGCCACAGCATTGTAGCTGTTGCGTAGTTTCCTTCCCCGGATTCCATACGCCCCCATCCTTCAAAACATGTCGCCACAGGTGCATCCACAGAAGGGAGTCGGGCTGCCAGAGTGATGCTCCTCTGTGGACGTTTAGATCGTCCTCGTTACCATATAGATCGTGGTTTTCAACCAGTGTGCCCCGGCACATTGATGTGCCACGAATGACCCACAGGTGTGCCATGAAAGTTGGGGAGAGGGTTATTTGTTTAAAAGGGCAGTTGGGGGACAGGAGCCCCCCACCCCACCCCCAGCAGCATGATGTGCCTGGTCAGTGGTCCAAAAACTGATAAGTGTGCCCTGGTAACTTTAGCGGCCTGTCAAGTGTGCCTTTAGATGAAAAAAGTGGAAAGTTGCTGATCTAGATCGTGGCTGGCGCACACAGGCCCAGGGGCCTTAGCCGATGCAGCGTTGTGTTCTTAGATTTGAAAAGGGTGCCCCTCTACTTAAAATAGAGGAGCCGATAAAAATCCAATGCAAATCGTATTCGGCAGCAGGAGACAGCCGCCGTGTGCCGATCCTGGGCCCTTCTGGTTTTGTTCCCCCTGGGGAGGCTGGAACCCTGCCGTAGAGCCCTTTGGAATGAACCCCTTGCATTCCAGCAGACTGCAGGAGGCCAGGCCCGATCCGTCTGGGGGAAGGCTCTTCGGGGAAGGATTCAGAGTGGCGCCTGGTTCAAGCCCAGCAGAAGATCCGCGAGCTGGCCATCAACATCCGCATGAAGGAGGACCTGATTGTGGAACTCATCAAGACAGGTGCGGGGCAGTCGAAATGCGGGGGTGTCTCGCCTGGGGCGGGGGGGGGGGGCTGGGGTTGGGATTGAACCTGGAGAGGAGTCGTTCCCTCCGGTTGCACTAGCACATGGTGCTCCAAACTCCGGCCCACGGGCCAGGTCCGATGCTCCCATTTCCTTCCCCCTGGTGATCCGCACTTCCCGTTCTGCTGAGGAGCCAAACCACAATCGTGCCTACATATCCCAAGTGTCCCTGTGGCCAGCTTCCCTCCTGGTTGTGTCACCCCAGGAAGCTGAGCGCCTGGCATTCTGGGTAGGTGCGGCTGGCCACGGGGACCCTTGGCATGTTTCAATGTGATTGTCATTTGGCTCCCCGGTGGAATGGTCCAAGTGGGTTGTGCAGAGGCAGATCTTGTTGTTCAGTCGCTAAGTCGTGTCCAACTCTTCGCGACCCCCTGGACCACAGCACGCCAGGCCTCCCTGTCCTCCACTAGCTTCTGGAGTTTGCCCAATTTCATGTTCATCGCTTCGGTGACACTATCTAACCATCTCATCCTCTGCCGCCCCCTTCTCCTTTTAGAGGCAGATCTAAGGGAGGGCAAAGCTCTAAGTTTTGCAAGAAGCCTTACCTTGCTATGGAAATCACTCCTCTCCTGCACCGTTTTAGCCAATCCTCACAGGGAAAAGCAACATCTTGGCGTTGCTTACTGGCTACAGCAGCGAGGGAGAGGAGGGTTTTACATGACAGGGTAAGGCTTCTTGCAACACTTAGAGCTTTGCCCTCCCTGTAGATCCGCCTCTGGGGTCGCGCCCAGGAGTGTTTTCATGGGTCCAGTTCGAAGACTGTTGCCCTAGCGCAGTATTTCTCAAAACTGTGGAGTGGGACCCACTAGGTGGGTCGCAAGCCAATTTCAGGTGGGTTCCCATTCATTTCAATGTGCATTTTTAAAAATATATTAGACTTGATGCCACCGTGGAATGTGGCTGCATATGGGGAAAAGTTACAGATCTGTACTATTAACAGGCTACTCTGTGCTTTTAACCATGATAGTCAATGGGGCTTACTCCTGGGGAAGTGTGGATAGGACTGCAGCCTTTGGGATGTCTGGGGAATTCCTTTGAAACAGGTCAGCAACTGCTTCGGAGGGTTAGAAAGGTTCTTCTTTATTTTCAATAAATGTTTGTATGTATTTAACTTGTATGTACAGTATTTTACATATAATAACTTGTATGTCTTTTCAAACTTTTACTTGATTTTATTTTGTCATAATGGGGGTAGGGTTTAAAAATTTTCCTGCTTGATGATGTCACTTCTGGCCATTGCATCACTTCCAGGTTAATGACATCACTCCTGGTGGGGTCCCAACAGATTGTCATTCTAAAAAGTGGGTCCTGGTACGAAAACGTTTGAGGACCACTCCACAAGCAAATTGAAATTCCTGCCTGAGAGAGTCTCTTGCAAGCTGCCTCCTAGTCCCTGCTGAGGCCGTTCTCACCTCTCCCTTGGCTCCTGTTCCCCTGTTTCTTCTCTCTCCTCCTCAGTCTGCTCTTCTCTAAGAACCCTCTCCTGCTAGATCAGGCCAAAGGTCCATCTGGTCCAGTGTCCTGTTCCACCAGTCAACCAGATGGCTTTGAGAAGCCCACCGCAAAGGGGTAAAGCCACCTGCTGCTCTTGCTCCCCAGTGCCTGGTGCTCAGTGGTCTTCGCTCCTTTTCCCAGCCTGGCTTTCTGCTGCTGTAGAACCTAGAAACACGAAAGTCGTTGCTGCTGCTGCTACCTCTGTTGCATTTTCCCCTTTCCCTTTCTTCTGGTTGCTGACTGGAAGGGCAGGATACTGATGTCTGTCTTGGCTAGTCCCTTCCTTGAGCTGTGTTTAATTTTTGTGGTTGCTTCTGTGTGTGTGTGTGTGTGTGTTTAATTTTTCTTCACCCCATCCCAGCCTGAGCCTTTGGCGGTGATGCATGCGGGTGTCTCTGCGTTTCAGGCAAGCATGCGCAGACCATGAACAAGCAGTACTGCCAGAAGATCTGCGACCTGGAGCAAGAGGCAGAGCAGGTGCGGCTGGAGCTCAGCGACGGCCAGAGGCAGCTGCAGGAGCTGGAGGACAAGGGGCCGCGGGACCCCGGGGAGAAGCGGAAGTTGCAGGAATACCGCCGCAAAGTGGCGGCGGCTCAGAGCAAGGCCAAGGTGAGCCCCAAGAGGTCTCTCCGTGATGGGCGGTAAAGGCGGTAAAGAGAGCCTGACTCTGGGAGGCTTTGGGGGTGGGCGCGAGGGGGTCTGGGCCTGACGATCACCTGGGCGATGGTCCGGCCTGGACCGCCATCGCGTGGCCTCTCTCCAGTGATGTCATGCAGGGGGAACGCGGGGGAACTCAGTTCCACTAGTTAAAATTAGGGCTGACTCCGCCCACTTCACTCTCCCTCCTCCCTCCTCCCAATTCCTCTGCAAAGAGCTTTTCTTCTTGGTTGGCCGGCACTCAGAGGGTTAAAGGGAGCGACTCCGGATTCCTAGGGGGGCGAAGGGGGAAGGGCTGCAGTGGGGAAGCCCCCTTCCTCGCTCCCTCCAGCCACACATGTGGAGTCAGCAGCCGCTCTGGTGAGTCTGCAGCCCACTGGGGAGAAGGCAGTGATGTCATTCAGGGGGAATGGACCAGAACGGGCGTTCCGGATCCTAACGGGCTCCGTGGCTGCTTCTGGGTCCCCCCCCCCCCAACATTTGAATTTGAACTCAATAGTGAGTTCCTGTTCCTAAACCATTTGAATGACACCACTGCCTCTCTTGGGACAGGTTCTGCAGGAGAAGAAGCAGGCGACGGAGCAGCTGGTGTCGCTCTCTGCCCAGAGCGAGAAGCGCCTGCAGGAGCTGGAGAGGAACGTGCAGCTGATGCGGCGGCAGCAGGGGCAGCTCCAGAGGCGGCTGCGGGAGGAGGTGGAGCAGAAGCGGCGCCTGGAGACGGAGATGCACAAAGGGCAGCATCGGGTCAAGGTGACAGTCGCTGCGCTCTGGGCTGGGGGGGGCAGCAGCTGCACCTTGTGAGCAGAGACAGCCCTGCAGTGAAGCGGAGGGAAGCCGCCACCTTCAGCAGGAGACTTGGGCCCACTTTCAAGGGTGCCCAATTTGTTACAGTACACACTTGTCCACGGAGTTGAGCATCTGCAGACACCGAAGCTTGAGGGCTTTGGAGGACCTCCTGGACACAACCAGCAGTCGCTTCCGGTTTGTGCCGGCAGCTTCCGATTGTGCCGGAGAGGTGTTCTGAGGTTTGAGGAGGCTGTGTGTGACCTCTGAAGAGCTGGGCAGGGCCCCCAAGTAGATCATAGTGGTGCTGTGGATTATCCGTGGAATCATTATTTAACTATCCGCGGAATGCAATATCTGTAGGTGGTCTTGGAATGGATCTTCCGCGGATATCGAAGGCCCACAGTATTCGTTTACGACTGTCTTTTCCTAGACTACGATGGAAAGGGGCAAAATATAGGTTTTCCCACTTGGGCCAGCCCAGAGTAGGGTCTCCGTGCTGAGTTTCCATGACCCATGGCAGACCGGCGGGTCTCCTGCCCCAGGGTCTTCCCGGGCAAAGAGCATTTTTCTTCCCCCTTCAGGAGCTGGAGCTGAAGCACGAGCAGCATCAGAAAATCCTGCGGATCAAGACGGAGGAGATTGCGGCATTCCAGCGTAAGCACCGGAGCGGCAGCAACGGCTCTGTGATCAGCCTGGAGCAGCAGCAGGTAAAGGGGAGGGATGCCTCTTTCTGGTTGTACCTACAACAAACCTGGCTGTAGGTAGGCTCCTCGGAAAAGTGCTTCCATGCTCGTCTAGATATTTAATGCATCTTTCTGCCAACTCTCAGGAGCAAATGTGGTCGGGGAGTCTTGTTTCTGAGGGCACAATCCTTGCCACACTTACCAGGGAGTAAGCCCCATTGACTACTTGCTTCTGAGTTAGACCTGCGTAGGATTGGGCTCTTGGTGGGGGATACAAGAGACTTAGAGTGCAGTCTTAACCTGGAGTTCGGACGGCACAGTTTGGCCAGCAAAGTTTGGCCGGCACAAGGGCCACCGTAAATCGCGTTTGGACCACTCTCGGAGTCAGGAAGGATGGGGGATGTCTGTGTGCTTTCCTCCGAGAGAGTGGGCCAAACATACTTTACGGTGTCCCTTATGCCGGCCTAACTCCGAGTTAGGATTGTGTCCTTATTTTCTCTCTTGTCAAATTTGGATCACTGGGACAAACTCCTCTTCTGCCTTTTTGCATCAGAAAATTGAGGAGCAGAAGAAGTGGCTGGACCTCGAGATGGATAAAGTCCTCGAACAACGCCGGGCCTTGGACGAGCTGGAGGATGAGCTGACCAAACGGGAAGCCATCGTGGCCAAGAAGGAAGCTCTCCTTCAGGAGAAGAACGGCCTTGAAAATAAGAGGCTCCGCTCTAGCCAGGTGGGACTGGGGGGGGCATGGGTGGGAGGCCAACCTCTTTCCTCTCTTTCGTGTAAAAACTGTTTTCTTAAAAATTGTTGTTGTTGTTCAGTCGCTAAGTCATGTCTGACTCTTCACGACCCCCTGGACCACAGCACGCCAGGCCTCCCTGTCCTCCACTAGCTTCCGGAGTTCGTCCAATTTCATGTTCATCACTTCGGTGACACTGTCTAACCATCTCATCCTCTGCCGCCCCTTCTCCTTTTGCCTTCCATCTTTCCCAGCATGAGGGTCTTTTCTAAAGAGTCCTCTCTTCTCATGAGGTGGCCAAAGTACTTGAGCGTCAGCTTCAGGATTTGTCCTTCCAGGGAGCAATCAGGCTTGACTTCCTGGAGGATTGACCGATTGGATCTCCTTGCAGTCCAGGGGACTCTCAAGAGTCTTAAAAATTGCCCTGGTCTAGAACATAAGCCCAAATATGTTTGCTATTGAAAGGTAAAGCGTTGGATGCCACCTAAGGATTGCTTTCCTCTCTCTGCCTCGCTCTCAGGCCTTGAACGATGACATCATGCGGGTGTCCAGCCGGCTGGAGTACTTGGAAAAAGAATTGACCCAGAAGAACGGGCAACTCGGTCAAAGCAGCGCCCTGGACCAGCAACAGATCCGGCAAGAAATTGACAATTTGCGGCAGGAGAAGGACCAGCTGCTCAAGCAGAGGCTGGAGATAGACAACAAGCTGCGTCTGGGCAACCTCCTGTCGCCGGAAGTGAGCTGGCACCCTCTTCTTCCTCCTGGGCAGTTTTGGCACACTAGAGCAGGGGCTGCCAACTCTGGCCTGTGGGCCGGATCCGGTGCCCCCTGGATCCTTCCCCCGAGTGAATGGCACCTGCCGTTCCACTTGGGGGAACGTGAAAAGCCTGACTACAGCCCCAAGGAGTCTTCGCAGCAAGCCGCGTCTGCAGGGAACGCCACGCACGAGACACGCTGGAGTGGCTAACCCCAGAAGTGGCTCACCGCAAAGACCCTGGGGGCTGCGGTTGGGGTCTTTGTGATCGTCCTGGGCGGAATGGCAGATGCCGTTCACGCTGGGGACTCTTTTAGGTGGTGCAGCGGTCTCCAGTTTGAGGCTGGAGACTAGCGCAACTGTTTAGCATCTCTTTCCCTGCACTTGCCTCTTCAACAGGCTGGTACGGGGACTTTACAGAGTAGTTCTGAGGGTGGATCAAAGTTAAGAACAGTCACAGTAGGAGTATAAATTACACAGGCCAACACACGTTGTGCTGTCTTACAAGTAAGACCCATGCCTGGATATATTTGGGGTGCTGATTCCAAAAATGGCGTCGTTTTTGTCCTATCCTGTCTAATTTCATAGCCTCGTGAGTGAATGGCTCAAGCAACCTCCTGGCTTCTGGAAAAGGATGCTGTTGCACCATTCACTATGCTGTATCTCTGAAACTAGACGTGACAGAGCAAAATGGATGCAATTTTTGGAATCAGCACCCAAAAGTCATGTAAAACTACCGTAAATTTTGACAGTCTCTGACCCTCAATTTCATCCCCATGGTCTCAGAAGTCCTTTTTTCCTTTCCGTTCAGGAAGAGCGGATCCTCTTCCAGCTGGATGAGGCCATTGAGGCCCTGGATGCAGCCATTGAGTACAAGAACGAGTCCATCACCTGCCGGCAGCGGGTCCTGCGATCCTCCGCCAGCCTCCTGTCCCAGTGCGAGATGAACCTGATGGCCAAACTCAGCTACCTCTCTTCCTCGGAGACCCGGGCACTCCTGTGCAAGTACTTTGATAAGGTAGGCATTGACTTGCGGCCCTGCTTGGCCAGGTCAGCCCTGCCTAGCCTGAGTGCAGAGGCCAGGGTGTTTGCAAGATGGGAGGTTTCTTGTAGAAGTCGCTTTGCAAGGAGGGAGGGAGAAGTGTAGACCTGGTGATTATTGTTAAATTCAGGGAGGCTGAGGCGATGTTGGAGGGAGGGAGGCTGTTGCTCTTGACCATAATATCTGAAAGCAGTGGCATAGTTAAGGCATCTGGTACCCAGAAGCGCCTGGCTGCAAAGACCCCTGGGAGTTGTAGTATGGGTCCTTTCATGCCTTCCCTGGTGGAACACGAGCCTCTGTTCACACTGGGGAAGGAAAAATTGGGGACACCAAAAATTTTAACACCCCCCCCCCAATATCCCATTCCACCCCATATCACACACATACACCATGATATCTTAGAGCAGGGAGCTCCAAGATCCCTGTTTTCCTTCCCCAGTGTGAGCAGAGGCTTGTGTTCCACCAGGGAAGGCATGAAAGGACCCATACTACAACTCCCAGGGGTCTTTGCAGCCAGGCGCCTCCGGGTCTGCCGCCCCAGCAAGCCGTGTGCCTGGCATTCCGCATGTGTGCAGCTGGCTGCAAAGTCCCCTGGCAATTGTAGGGTCTTTTGCACCATCCCTGGTGGAATGCAAAGTGCTGATTGCGCCGGGGACAAGTTTCCCTACTTCAGCGGTCTCCAGTTTGGAGACTGCTTAGAGGCATCAGAAAAGCACTTCTCTTTTTGGGCGAAAACCGGAAGTGCCTTTTGGAGGCCTCTAAGATGCCTCTTCAAAGTGTGGTACCCAGATCAATGCCCCCCCCCCCGTTACAGAAATGTAATGCATTTCTGATTACAATCCGGTCCTCACACCGAGGAGATGATGTGAACCTTTGTCTAGATTGCCACCTTTCAGAGTCCACTTGGAGTCTCTGTACCAAAAATACCCCTTCTCCCCCCCCCCCCACAGAGACAACTAGCTCAGGTCGTTCCTTGGTATACACTGATTAAATATCCACTGATTTGACTCACCACTGATACCGGGGTCCACCTTTAAACACCTTGTAGCACGGGGAAAAAAAAGGACCAAAATGCCATTTCCTACCGTCCTACATTCTATCAGATTCCACTATTCACCCCATCTAGTGGCTGAATGTGGTATAGTACCCATACCAATGCTTTCTCGGATGACAAAGGAGCAGCAAGAAACCTGAAAGTGGGATTTAAAGCTATTTTTTTCCATTGATTTTGGTATCCACTGATTTTGGTATCCACTGGGGGTTCCGGAATAGAACCCCAGTGGATAACGAGGCATGACTGTATGTCAGCGAGGCTAGGCTAGAATCCTCTCCCTGCTGTGCTAGTATTCAAAGTGGAGGGGTGTTTTTTCCTTTGCTTTAAGGGGAGGAGCATTCAGCCCTGTGATCTTCTCGCTGCACCCAGAAATGGTACAATCCCGGCACAGTTTTGCACAGATTTAAGATCTGCTTAGTTGCAGATGCTGTGCTTTTTCTTCTTCTTCTCCTGACGGCTCTTTGGGTGCCCTATTGCTTAAACTGCAAGCGCTTGTTTCAGTTGCATGCTGCATGACGCTGCATGGTGCGTTCAGCGTGGACCCTCCCGTGAGTTCTGGTGTGCTGGGTTTCTGGCCAGGTGGTGACCCTGCGGGAGGATCAGCACCGGCAGCACATCGCCTTCTCGGAGCTGGAGATGCAGCTGGAGGAGCAGCAGCAGCTGGTGTTTTGGCTGGAAGTGGCCGTGGAACGGCAGGGCTTGGAGATGGACCGCCAGCTCACCCTGCAGCAGAAGGAGCACGAGCAGAACATCCAGCTGCTGCTCCAGCAGAGCCGGGGTAAAAAATGCGGAACTCGGGGACTTTGCCGAGAGGCAGTTAAGGTTTGAGACACTATGATTGAGACACTATGCATTTCGTTGGTCTCTGGAACTCATGGTCACAAGTTTAGACAAATTTATGGGGGATGCATTTTCCAATGGCTGCTGATCATGATGGCCGTACACTACCTCCACCTCCAGGTTCAGCGATCATATGCCTCGAAATACAGTGGAAGCCTTGGTCTCCTGCTTGTGAACTTGCTGTGGGGACTAGATGGGTCATGTCTTGATCCACTAGCCCAGTGGTTCTCAAACCTTTTAGAGGCCCTAGAGCATTTGCTCCCAACCTTTTTCAACCGGGACCTCCTTTTCTAGATACAACCTTCCTAAGATCTAGGGCCGGAAGTGATGTCATTAAGCAGGAAGTGAAGTCATTGTTTTTAATAAATCACACTTTTTGAAAGTCGAAAGAAATCCACATCCTTTTTAGAATGTTCTGAATCAAATGCTTTGTATCAGAGCGACATCTGAGTTCAGGGATGGATTCAGCACTGAGACCAACATTGCACAGAACGTATTGTGGCTTCTCTGTTCCATTGCGGATCAAGGTGGTAAAGCCACATTTTAGATAGTCTTCCGAGTATTTACATTCCTCTTCTCCATGTGCTGAGATGCACCTAGGCATGCCCTCTCAGAAAGAGACCCGGGACAGACTTCATCACACGCATATGCACACACCAAGATGAGCCCACAGCAAGGCTAATTTTCCTTGCAGCCAGAAGCGTTGAGCAAGCCTCTTTCCTAGCTAAAATGAAGCATCCCAAGATGCAAAGGGCCCAGCTTTTTAAGAGGGCTGCCCCAAGCGCTTTGCAACCCCCTGAAAATTGGTTTGTGACCCCCTGAGGGCCCTGACCCCCTGCCCTAGAGATTGCTGGCTGCTTTATAAATGCTAATGAGCGGGGCTATAATGGTGATTGGGCAGCAGTGCTCCCCTTCCCCAAGTAGCAGCTTGAGGCACATAGCCAAATCTGCCCAGCCGGTTTCATGAACCACAAACTGGGTCACGACCTGCAGTTTGAGAACCACCCCGCTAGAGCTTTTCCTTATGTCCTCACGTTTTCCAAGTAAAATAGATGTGGTTTGTTTTTTTTCCCCATCCTTGCAGAGCAAATGGAAGAGGGTCAGGTGACCAGCAGGCTCCAATACCAGAGGAGGATCCAGGCACTGGAGAAGGAATTGGCCCACTGCATGTGGGTCAACCAAGAGCTGAGTCAGAAGCTGGCACTGAGCCAGGGGCCACCAGGCAGAGGTGAGGATAGCCTTGGCAAGGAAGGTTTTTGCCCCTGCCTCCCTCCCTCCCTCCCCACTACCAAGGACGGTTGTTCCCAGTGAGAATCTTCAATGCAGGCAGCAAAACACACGGCTCTTGTTCCCATTTGGCTGGTAAAGCCGGGGAATCGTTCTCTGTTGTTACTGATTCAGCCCCATCGTAAGCTAAAAATGTAGCTGCTGTCAGGTGAACATTCTACAGCAGCATGGATCAAACTGAGGGTCAGGCAGTGATGTCATGCAGGGGATACGCGGGGGTACGCGCGTACTGGTTCCTAGGATTACAGCTGGCCCCTCCCATTCGCCCGCCCACTCGTCGACTCCGCCCCCTGCAACGTTTGAATTTCCTGCACGTTCTCAGAGGCAGGCAGGCAGGCAGCAAGCGGAGCCTTGCCTTGCCACTGAAAAATGAGCTGCTCTGGGGTTTTGGGACTGTTGGGTCACTTTAACATGATGCCAGGCCTCCTTAACATGTTCTGGGGGTGCTGTGGAATACTGTTCCAACTGTTGGGTCAGTTTAAAATCATCTGAGGCCTTAAAAAGGGCTTTTTTCATGTCACTTCCTGCCACAACCTCACTTCCGGCTTATGACGTCACTTCCGGTGGGCGGGCCCCGACACGTGCCAATCAAAAGTGAGTACCTGTTCTTAAATCATTTAGATGACACCACTGGGGTCAGGGCCCACTAGGTGAGTCATGACCAGTAGTGTCATGCAGCCGGAACGCTGGGCGGGAGGAACGGGTGAGCGGCAGCCCGCCCGTTGCATAACGCTCCGTTTCGTCCTCCCGCCCAGCGTACCGGTTACATGACACTACGGGTCATGAGCCAGTTTCAGGTGGTTCGCGTAGCACCTAACTCAGCAGTGTGTGGGCCGAGTCTCCTAACCTTCAGTAGCCCCCCTACAGCCTTGAGTCACTGGAAGAGAACCTTGGGCCAAAATTGGCTTGCAGCATGGCATCGCTGAGATCCTTCCTCTGTCTTTTCTTTAGGCATGGAGAGAAGCCCCCATGCCGTCGGAGATCGGCCTGCATCTTTTAGGACGCACGACCATTTCAGCGCCGACGGCGTGCTGGAGCCACCCTCGCTGACCGAGTCCTCTGAAAGAAGCCCCAGAGATGGCGATGAAGCCAGGGACTTGGTGCACGCGCCCTTACCGCCCACTTGGAGGCGCTCTTCCCCATCCAGTGCCAACACGCTGGTCCCCGAAGACCTTCGCCAGAAGGAGGCAGACTTCGTCTTCCGAGCTGGCCAGGCCGAGGACGTTTCGCTGCCACTAGCCCTGGCTCCCGTTTTGAAGTGCCGAAGAGCAGCCTTGAACTCGGTTCCTGGGCTGTCTCCCCCGGAAATCATTGATGTCAGGAAAAATCCACTCTAGGCAACCGACTTTTAACTGCTGGTCTTGCTTGAAAGCAGGGGAGTAATGGGGTATTGGCTAGAGCACACCTTGGGATCTGTTTGTACAAGTCCGACAGCCGATCAGTGCTTTACTGTGTTAACCTTAAGGCTTAAGTGCCGTCTGAGAGTTGCAACCATAGCAGCTCAGACCGAAAGCTTGCCTACTTCTCCCTGTTGTAGCCAGAGCGCGAGCATCATGGGCCTCCTCGACAGCCCAGAGGCCTGCATTTCTAGTGCTGGTACCGCCCAAAGGAAAGACCACTACCACTGGTGAAAGACCTGCCTCTGCGGGGAGGTAGGAAACGGTCAGAAATGCTTTCTGTATGAAGCGATGGCTGGGGAAAACATGTACATAGTTTAGCTAACTTTTTTTATATTGTAAGGTCTAATAAAGCAGAGCAAATCTGGCAGCTGGAGAATGTAGCATTGACTTAGCTAGCGAGAAATTGAGCAGCAAAGCACCATCATGCATACCCTACACTGCTTATCCTGCAGAAAATAACTTCACTACATCCTAACTCTTCCCTGCCGCATACAGTAGAACTAGAAAAGCACTTGAAAACATACAGGACCCTGAGATTATTAGATTTGTATTTTGGTGCACAGAAGTCAAAGTCCCAAGTATATGAACCTATATATAGTAGGCTGTTATCCGGAGGAAGTTTGGTCCTGGAACCTCAGTGGATACAGAAATCAGTGGATATTCAAACCTGCTGATCTGGGCCACCCCCACCCTCTGAACTCAACCAGAGCCATGCCTCATATGGTTTGCTGAGGCCAGCAGAAGCTGCCTGCAACCGCTGCAGGCCTCGAAATGCATGTTTGGGACAGAAAACCAGAGATATTGTTTTTATGCCCTTACAAAGCATTCTGAAGCCTGGGGAAGCTCCGGAGGGAAATATGACCTACTGCATGTAGGTCATATACAAAATACTTTGTGGTTTCTATGCACCAAAATACAAACCTAATAATCTCATGGTTCTGAGGGTCCAAGTGAGACCCTGTCCTGTGAATTCTGGATATTGTGGGCCCACCTGTATTTGCCTTCTTGTGAGTCAAACCATTGGTCTGCATGGCCCCCTCATTAGTACAGCTACAGGGGGGGTGGCACAGTGAGTGGGAATGGCAGGAGGTGTGGACTGATGGTTGAGCTGCTGGCACTGCCTGAAGCTAAGCAGGAAAATCTGCGGTTTGCTTTTGGATGGGAGACAAATGCCAGGCTGGGACAAGCTGCAGGACCTGTGGTGGCAGAACAGAGTCGCTGGGGAGCTGATTAGCTCACCGCACGTGAGAGTTGCGGGGGAGTGTGTGAGGAGGCCAGCCGGCAAAGAAGGAAGTACGACCTTGAGGACCTGTCCAGGCTTGACTGGCGCTTGCCTGCTGAGGCTTGATGGCAGGTAGCCAGAGGAGAGAACCACACTGGGAAGGCGACATCTGGGCCTGAGGATTGGCAGATCACAAGAATACTGTAGACTTGTAAAAACCCCATTGCAAAAAATGGTGGTTTAGACCAGCCTGCTCATGTAAGCCGCCTTGGGCATTTGCTTCGGCATGGGAAAGGCATAAATTCTTCAAATAAATAAATAAAATGGCCATCCCCTGTAGCTACCATACTGGGCTCACTGCTGTCATTTCCCCCATTGCTTCCTACTGCTCCTTTTAAACTGGATACACAGGGATTCTGGTAAAGCAGGACATCAGGTAAAGCATTCAAGCCCCCCTCAAAATAGTACCCTGGTCTGTACCATTAAAACAAATCCAGTTAAAAGAACAATTTAAAAATTTATTTTACAAAATAAATTTTACAAAATTAACTATTTAAAAAGTGATCATTTTCTCTTAGTATACAGGGCTAGACGGTAGCACTGTATGTTGAGCTACGGCCAGCTTTTCCCACTTGTGTTGGATCACTTGGTCTTCCCGGCCGATGGGCGGCATCAGTGCAGGCGTTTCCAGCCAGTTTCAAAGCCGAGCTCTCAGCTGTGGGTTGGTGAGCAAGAGAAGCACGTGTTGGGACTGGTGCTCAGACTCCGGGTTTTTTTGGCCATGCCTCCAAATGTCCTCAAGAGCTCGCCCTACAGGTCAGCTCAGCAGCCTTTTCCGTGAGTAAGTCCTGCTGAGGGGGCGCTTCCTGGAAACCACGCTGCGAAACGGAGAGAGGTCTTCCGCTGCCGTTCCCCACATGGAGTCGTCATCTGTGTAGGAGACAAAACAGTTTGTGAAAAATGCCGGCAGACATGCAGGAGGGAGGCAGGCAGAGACACACACAGCTGCTCGTGCAGGAGGAAAACTTCCGTTTGCCACCAGCGAGCAGAAAATCCAAATGGCGGTCCAAAGAAGCCTAAAACTGTTTCAAAACAGGGATTCTGTAGGGCGTTGGTGCTTCCGAAACCACAACATTCCCAAGTCCCTTTGAGCACCTTCAGGAAGCTCTTGCAAGACCACATCTATTAGACATGGAACTTAGCTCATTTTGAACACTTTTATCTGGGCTTTTCTCAAACGCTCCTAGCTGTTTAAACGGCAAGAGATCTTACCTGTGGGACATTTCCTTAGGGCTGCGCTGTGTCCCTGATAGAGAAGAGGAGACTGAGTCAGGGCCCAGAGACTGCTTGCAGAAATGGAGTTCTTTGAAGACGACCTGGGTGGAGTCAGGGCGGAGCCTGGAGGAGGGAGGAGTCAAAATGAGAGAGTGCGACACTGAAATGCTTTCAAAATCCACAGGTCTCCCACGGCTGTGATGTACAAGGCACTGTAGAAACAGGGTGTGTGTGAGAAACAATCAAGGAAAGCTTTAGCTCAGTGGTTCTCAAACTCTTTAGCACCGGGACCAACTTTTTAGAAAGAATCTGTCCAGGACCCACCGGAAGTGCCGTCATTGTGACGCCAGAGTCGGCTGCTTTCCTGAGAATGCAGCAATAAGTTGGGTTATTTCTCAGCCATTTTCCAGTAGTAACGTGAATCGGAAAGAAAAAATCTATTTAGAACCTTGACACAAGCAGAACAGCCACACAGCCCTCCCCCTTTCCAGCATCCCATCTTTTCAACATGGCTGCTCTGGGTGCTTTGCGACCCACTGATGGGTCCTGACCCACAGGTTGGGAACCACTGCTATAGCCGATTCATTAGGGTAAGCAAGCGTTTGTGCACGTGGCATACAATTAAGAAATCATTCAACAAGCGAATAAGCTTTAGTTGCCTGCTTTTAGCCAACTATATGTATCTAATCCACTAACAACCCTACTAACTGTTGCTCCAGAGTTGCTAAGCTGCGGTGGGAGTGGGGGGTTCATTCTAAGTACCTAGGAATGGGAACCATGCCTGAATACAGAAGGTAGATTAAACAGGTAGAGGCGTATTTCCTGTAAAGAGACCAGTGAAGGTCTAACTGTGGAGCAGCTTCAGTATCTGTCTAGCTTGAAAGGGGGCAGGGCAAAGGCTCTCCAACAGGTCCCTGAAGACTTGCTTAATTTAAATCAATCCTCACCAGTGCCTGAAGGTGAGAAAAGCTGGCTTTAGTTTTGAGAGCCTGAAGGTGTTGTCGGTGGAGGGCAATAAAGCCCACCCACCCCCAAAAAAGCCCACAACCACCAACCACTTTTCAATAGGTCCTTTGCTTTTTGAACAGCACAATTCTGTGCTTGCCTCCCGCCCAGCGTTCCGGCTGCATGACACCGCTGTGTGCATCAGACTGTCGCTCTGGTTGGTTTGCATCCTCCTCCCAACACGGCCCTGAATTGCACTGCAGAAGTACCTGAGATGCTGAAGATGTCCCCGTCCTCCTCCAGGCCCGTCCTGCTGGGGTCCACGCCCCCTTTCCCCGTGCTCAGCAGCTCCGCCACGTCAGGCTCCTCCCGTCTCAGGCAGGGCCTTTTCACGTCCTGCGCCACGCCCTCCTCTGGCGCCAGGCCCTGCTCCAAGGCCCGCTTCCTGAACTTCAGGCTGCCGCCGCCGTCGTCCCCACTGGCCTCCGCGTCGCTGCAAGGCGACTGAAGCCGACACACTCCCTCCAGCTCAAACTCCAAGAGCAGGGCTTTGTCGGCGCCGAGCAGCTCCGGCGCGTTGGTGGGCCTCTCGCTTCTGCTGCAGCCCACGGTGGCCCTTTTCCGCCGGGGCCAGTCCTTGATGGCCTCGGGGGTCACTTTCCCTTTCTGCCTTGGAGAAGGCGTCCACAGAAGAGCAGCACCGCCCTGAGGCGGAGAAGTGGCACTGGGGGGGCAGCGCGTTGGCGTGTACGACTGGCAGATGTAGGTCTGCCCGCCTCCCCCTTTGCCTGGGGTCGTGTGGGCAGAGCGAAAGCAGGATGGGGAGACCGAGGCCGGCTCAGATTTGCCTGGGTGCCGGTTGCACCAGATCACAGAAAGATCCCCCGCAGCTGGATCACTCTCCTCGCCCTGCCGTTTTCCGGTCTCTGCAGGAGGGTGCGGTTCAGGAGCTGACCCAGAGGCCACTTTCTTGATGCGGAGCTTGGGCAGGCCAGAAGCTTGCATCTCAAGCTCCACCGCGTATGTTGGCGGACTCGACGCCGGAAGCCAGGCTCGTGTGCTCGGAGGAGTGCGACAAACAGGCGCCTTCACAGGGTTCCCCAGCCGCGCAGCAGCCTCCCGCTGCCTCCTGTCCGGAGTGCAGCGCAGCACGTAGGCGCGACAGGCGGACGTGGGCGTTGCTGACGAGGAAGGCAGGTCATCCCTGTGGGGGCTCGGGAAAAGTGGCCCCTGCAAACCCGCCGACTTTTCTGCCGGCAAAACTCTATCTGCAAAACCCTGCGAAGTCTCGGGGCCCAGTTCTACTGCAGAGCTACCTGCAAGGGACTCGAAGCCCGAAGCACCAGCTACAGAGGAGGAACGGAGGCGCTTGCACACCCCAACACCAGCTGGGACACGCGCGGGGTCTTTGGCAGAGAGCTCCGAGGACAGGCGTCTTTCTAAACTCCTCTTACTTGGGGGGCTCATAGCGTCAGCCGTCTGTTCAGGCCTCTGTATTGAAAGCATTTGCTCAGCGGTCCCAGCTTTGCCGGGCAGTTTGGCTTCGGTTAGAAGACGATCACAACCGTACGGGAGCTGTTCAGACACGCAGGAAGGGGACTGGACGTCTTCTGGTGGGGAGGTGTCTGCGATGCTCAGAGGCTCTCTTGGACATTCTGGGGGTGTGTGAGACATCCTGCTCAGCTTACGAGCTCTCACCGGGGAGAGAGTGTGTGTGCCCACAGCACTCAAGGCCGGGCTAGAATCTGGGGAGTTAGCAGCAGGCAGGAAAGCAGAATGAGCCTGCAGAAGCTCGGCACTCTGTGGACTCGATGGCAGCTCTGAAGATGCTCCTCTCGATTTTGTGGGTGCAATTTCTGGTTGCGCCGAGTCCACCTCTAATGGCGAAAGCAGCTCTGGCTCTGCCTCAAGGGACCCTCTCTGAACAGCGGGAGAGGTTGCTTTCGGGGGCTGCAGCTCTCCCCAGGAGCTCAACAGGAACGGCGCTGCCACGAATGAGGCAGCTGCCGAACTGGAGTTGCTTAGAGGCGACATGAATACATCGTCGAATGCCTCGTCCCTGGCCTGCTTTCCTGACGTTTGCAGCTGTGATGTCTTGGAAGGGGAAGAAAACCTTTCCTTTGCTGGAGTGGTGGGTACCAAATGCTCTTCTCCCTTCCCCCTGCACTCAGGTAAGGACTTGCTCTTCTGCCGGCAAGGGGAGAAAAGCTTTCCCAAATTCTTTGCTGCAGTCTGCCTTGGGAGCGGGATTTTCTGTAGCTTCTCCTGCAGCCGAGGAGACCTTCTTGGCGTATTGTGGGGTGGGCTCAGGAGCCTCTGGGAACGGCGGAGGGGAGTTTTTCTTGGTGTCTGTGGAAGAACAACAAGAACTGCTTTGGAAAAGAAACAGGAATTCCACATACTAACAGCTTGATGACCATCAGGTAATGAAATCACCATCCTAACCTAAAGGCATCTTACACACTAGAAGTGGTAAGGTTAAAAATGGCACACAGGCCAGATGCAAACATATGTGGACAGGACCACAAAGGTAGCAACTCTACCTGATAAACGGGCGGGTCATCTGCTGCCAAGGCTTTTCTTCTTGTCCCGGGAGAATCCATTCCTTCCAACGATGACACCCCAAGAACTGCACCGAAGAGAAGACTCTTTGGAGACTGGATGGCTCTCTTGACATTAGGCAATGCCGGACCTATAAAACAAAGGAGGCAACCCTTTGGACTGGCAGCGACAACAGCAGTGCCGGATCCTCAAATTCTGAGCAGCGCATTCGCTTGTTTGGTTTTCTGTCCCAAAGTAGAACTGAAGAGGGGTTTGGTAACCCCGTAACTCAGAGCCAGAACCTTCGGTTTGCCGTGGGGCGCAATCCAAAGCTGTGCTGGAATTGTTAGGCCGGTGGGCCTGGGCTATCTCCTGCACAGCTTGGGTGCGCTGGGGGGCCTCCCTGGGGCAAGGGCACGTTCGCGCCCTTGGATGCCCTTGGATGTGCCATTCCTGCTAAACAGCACACGCAGAGCCGAGGAGGTTGTGCAGCCCGAATCCAGAGGCTTAGAAGTAGCCCACTGGCCACATCCCATCTCCGCCCCCCCTCCACGGGCCAGGGGCAAGACAGGGCTTTCCAGGCTGGGGCATCGCAACACCCCAGTTTGCAAACCCCTACCATATTCTGAAAAAGCCTCACTGAAGCCTTGAGCTGCGGCATGTGGCGGCTCATTTCCTTTCCTCCAAGCCACGTTCATCAGAGGTTAAACAATTACCTGCTCAGACACAAGCAACTACCTCCTCGCTCCCATACCTGTTGAACCCTCTGGAGCACCCGGTCCTTCTCCACGCGGGGAGCCTGCACGTGTATTCCTCAGACTATGCTGGGAGGGCAGGAAGGAGCTAGACAGTGTTCTGTCCGGGAACAGGTGCTTAAACCGCGGACTTCTTCTTAAACCACCTTTAAGGAAGCGGAAAAAATTGAGTTTCTTTTACACCCACAACTGTGTCATTGAGTCGCCTTGAGCATTTGCTCCGGCCGAGGAAAAGCGGGATGCAAATATTTCTAATTAATTAAAGATCAAATTGACACATGAAAAAAAACTAGTTTAAGCATAATGAAGAGTTCTGACATCATCTTTGCATTTAAAATAATACATTTGAAGTTAGCATGTCATGAAAAACAAGTCAATATCACCATATTTTTCCCTGGCAACTTGTAATCTCTGCAGTGTGGGAGAAAATTCCAGGTCATGAGCATCCCTCCCAAGAAACACACACGCTTCTTCAGGGAGGGGGGTCTTTTAAACTGGTGTAAAGTACTAACACAGAGGTCTGTTTGACCTCCCTTTTTTGCTCTTCATAGGCTTCTTCATTTCTCTCCATCGGCCAAGACAAGCACAGATAATCTGTTGGTTATGCCAAAATTCTTCTTTCCTTCTACTCCATGAAAAATGACGCTCAAGTGACCATATTTTGAAGTCATTCAAAACCAAAAAGCAAAGTAAGAGGCTGTCTGGACAGCGATACTTACAGCTTATGGTTTTTTCAGGAGATTCTTCAACAATACCAACTTCAGACCCAGGATCCGAACACCTGTGGGTGAGACCAGAGTTTTAGATGCCATGAAACATCAAACTCATCTAGTACAGAAAGCAAAAAAAAAAAAGTTTCTACTTTCTACCAGCCAGCAGGCTTCCCAGCGGTGCCTCCACTCACCGGCCTTTAATCTGCTTGTGCAGCAGCCTCCCGGAGATCTGCTTGTGCAGCGGTGTCTCTGCCACCCTCTTGGTGAGTAGTTTGTGGTTGTCTGAAATGAATAAAGAATTAAGTCCTGCAAGGAAGCAAACGGGTCACCCGGCTTGCTCAGTATCGGGTCATCACACAATGACTTCTTGTTTAGCAGAAACTGAGAAGTGCTCTTCTGAAGTTTAGTTAGGATGGTTTGGGGTGCCAATCCTATTCTCAGTGCTTTCCTTTTGCTTCCATCCTGGTGCCTCAAAAGAGAAGAAAGGGGATGGGCATGCCCCTTGACCTCACCTGGTCTTACAGGGATTTGAGGTTATTCCCCTTCCGGGCTTCCCACTCAACTGATCTCACTTAGCCATCTTCCTCAGCTTCTCCCCTCTTCTCTTCCTCAGCTTCTCCCAGACATCTTACTTCAGGCCACCAAACTGCATCTCAAGGAGACTTTATGAGGTTTACCAATTTCTGGGTACTGACCCAGAAACCCAGCAAGTTCTTTCCCTGGATGCAACCTGACAAAAACTTGCAACTAACTGCAACGTCCCCTGAGCCTTCCTAGAGGCTCACATCCAACTCCGCCCAATGCAAAATCTTGCTTGTTTCTTGCAAGACCTGTCCTCCCTTGACAACAACAAAATGCTGATTCTCATTCATTCATCCCTGTAAGGCTGAAGAACCTGATGCTTTGGGTGAGGAGTGCACTGGTGGGCTCTTTCCCCACATGGAAAAAAACCCCATAGCTGATGTCTTAGTTTTTTTAAAAAACACCAAAAATGTAAATTCCAGAATTAAAGAACAGGGAAGAAAACGGTATTGATCAGAGCACTCAATTTAATCTCACCTCTTGTGACATCATTAGATTGGCTGCGTTTGTGCTTAAGACCTTCCAGAACAGATACTGACTGGCTTCGAGGAATCTTTTTTAGGGCACTGGTGCCTGCAGAAAGCATCTCCTCATTGAAGAGGTTCCTTCGCACCTTTGTCACCTCTGAAATGATTAGAATGGCAAAATATTAAGCAGATGACTGTTGTTCCCATAAGGAAGATACAATAGCCTGGGGAAATTTAACCTTTCTAAGCAGCTTAAGAACAATTAGTTCTGCCCATGACTGTTCAGTTCACCCATAAGGCTGGGATTCTTTTAGTTTAAATTCAGCTGTTTAGACTTAACAATGATTGTGTCTTAATTGCACACAGATGCTTCCAAACAACATTTAGGTGCTTGAAAAATATCTACTTGCTCTAGGCCGTTTCCAGTATTGCCCTTTCAGCCAGCGGCGTCATTCACCCGGTAAGCTGGGCGGGACTTACCTTTGAGCGGCAGTCCGCCCATTGCGTCACGCCACGTTCCGCC
>JAJKFI010000026.1:2531661-2543331 GCA_029204185.1 Lerista edwardsae
CCCCCCCCGGTGGGGGTAAGAGAGGTCCGAGATCGTCTGAGTCGCTCTCCTCACTTTCCCCGGATTGCTCGGGTTCTCCTGGGTCGCCAGCGTCCTCTTCCCCCGCGCCGTCTCCGAGGTCTTCCTCTGTCTCCTCCTTGACTCCACCGGTAGCTCCTTCCTCATCAGACATCTGTCAGGATGTCCGCGAGTGTAGGGATGCAGCCACATTCACCACTCAGTCTCTGCTCCGTGGATTGGGTCCGCAGCAAACCCCTGCAGGGATACGGCTGAATCTTCCATAACCTGTTGTGTGTTTGGAGTGTTTATAGCAGAGTTGGGGGCTTGTGGACCCATTCAGCGCTTGCCTAGCGCGATCGGAGCGGAGGGACGAAGCGATCGCTACATTTCAATAACAAAGTCTTTTATTGGTTACAGTAGCGATAGTCAGAAAGCAAGAAGTTCTATTTGCCGGTCAGCGAAAGCCGGCGAAGGCTTGCCGCGTACAAGCGGCTTTTCAACGCATGTTGTTACATTCTCAGTCTCAGTGCGCACACATGGTACAGACAGACGAACAAAGGGTGCAGCTAGAGTATATCTGGTAGGTGGGTACCTGCAGACCCTTGTGCCCCATGTTAACCAATGGGGTGCCCCTTTGAACATCATGATCTCATGAGAAAGTGGATGTTTGCTAGCCAGTGCTTCCCGTGAGAAACTTTGCCTGCTTATGTTACACTAACTAAAGGGAGTTCAGCTACTGTGTAGCAGGTTGCACTAACAAGCTGGGAAGCTGACTACCTCAAGGACACGCAGGTGCTCTATCTGATCTGGAGACGGAGAGACGGAATGCCAGTTTCAACCAGTTCTGGAGTGTGTGGTGTGAAACTGCAACAAACCTGTGCCTGGTTTTATTTGTTTTTATATCTTCATTCATTGTACCCACTCTTTCCGTTTCCAAGAAAAGCCCAAGAAAAGCTTGAAAAGAAAGAGCTCTCCCTCCATCATTTCAATAACATCTAAAAATTCAAAGCTACAACTACATTAAATAAAAAGTGGCAGAAAGCAGTATGTACTTGCAGTTAGAACCTCCTCCATCCTTTTCCTGATGGTTTTAGATAGAAAATTTGCAGACAAGGTCTTGCAACTGTGAATTTTATTGTCATACAGTACCATGATTTTAGGTGCTTTAACAATGAGAATGCATTGCATTTGTTGTATTAATATATACAAAATCAAGAGCAATAATAATAACAGTTATTATTACTATTACTACTTATTATTATTATTACTACTACTGTACATCCATCCATCCATCCATCCATCCATCCATCCATTTGCCAGGAAGCAAATGTACAAACAGAAAGGTTTTTATATACAGTACTAATAAAATATCATTCGGCCTCCCTAGACAGAATTCCCAAACCTAGGTGCAGCCAGAGAGAAAATACCATCAAATGATTTCATAGTTTTAGGCAAACAAAAGGAAGCATTATGCCACACAATGAACTTTGCCAGATGTTGTGATCTTACAAAAGGATCAAGCAAACTCAGGATCAGTCTGTCATTGACTAGGAGAGTCTATAGGTTAGCTATGAATGAACATTTCCAGGCAACATATGCTCTGTCAGTCCTCTTTATTTGAAACCTTGTTATCTGCGACCTCATTTATCTGCTGCAGAAATCTTTTGGCACTTCCTGCTGCATGCTGCTGGCTTCCTGAGGGTCTCTGCTGGATCCTTCTGATGGCAGATAAGGTACCCTCTGCACCTAACCCTGTGGATTCCATAGGATCAGTGGTTCATTACCTGAGAATTCGCTATCCACGAGGATTTCCAGGAACCTAACTTTAGCAGATAATGAGGATTGACTGTATAACTCTGATTACTGATCACTGGTCAATTGTTTATTATTTTGTATACAAAGTTATATATAAATATTCAAATACAGAATATTTATATTATACAAACAAATATTAAACAAATATACAAACGTACAAAATATATAGACAACATCCCATAACAAAAATATCCACAGCCTGAGCTTCGTCTCTTGCCATTGTTGTTATTCATTTTATTTCATGACGATTACTGAAAATAATTTTGTCATGGGGGTGCGTGTGCAAAAATGCATGGCTCTGGGTGCCTAATGACCTTGATACGCTGCTGCTATTTCCTGCTTGAAATGGAGTCAGATTGGCTCCAGCTATTTGAAGCTGGGAAGAGCCTGTCCCTCAATCGTCACAGTTTATTATTTAAAACCACGAAAACACTCACAATCTAGCACATGCCCGAGGGCGCAGTCCAAACCTGGGGTTAGGCCGGCATAGTTAAGCCAGCACAAAGGCCATCGTAAAGCACATTTGGACTACTCTTGGAGTCAGGGAGGATGGTGCACGCCTGTGTGCTGGCCTCTCTGAATCCTCCTATCAACGCTTGCTTCTGTTGCACTCCAAAATGGATGCGACGAGGCTGTGTGGAGAGTGCGGCGATGTCTTCCGTCACCGCGCCGCCCCAGGCCGGATAAGTCTGTTCCAGCACTGGCCTGTATAACCTGACCCATATGAATTCAACAATCTAATGACCTACAGTAAGGCAGTGTTTTCCCAAACATTTCAGTGAAATGAACATTTCCTGAACAGGAACATGAAAACTGGGTACATATAATCCCCTCATGCTCAGAGCATCCCCTGTCGCTCAGAGCACCCTTCGTACACATCTGTTGGCCCCTCTTCCCCCTCAGCTGCTTTCACGTTCTCTTTCCCACTCTCAGCCCCTGAAGTTTTTAGACACAAGGCCGTGGCCTCTCCCAGAGCCCCCTATGCGCCTTCATTTGCATTTTCACCAGCCCCCATTAATGCCAGAGCTTGTTTATAGAGTTACAATCTCCAAATTAGGTTGCCGAAGGCATCCTTGGCTAGCCCTGCCCTCTCTCTCTCCCCCCCCCCCCAAATCTCTGTGGGAGAAAGGAGCCCATAACTAAGCTTTAAGCAGACATCTTTATTCAGCTGTAATTGACGTTTAACAGACGTCTGTAACTTTGTCTGGACTTGGAAAAAAAGTTCTCCCCCATTTCTTTATGTTCCCCCCCCCCTTTATCCAGCAGTCAAAAGTGTAAGAAACTACTGTTCTGCAGGGCCGTGACAATAGAGGCCTAGGAACAAAGAGGTGTCCCCTCGCAGCACACAGTAGCTGCTTGTATGTCTATTTATCTGCTAGAGTGTTTTATGCTAATTCATGGCCAAGCGGCGACCACTTGTGCATACTGATTTGACGTGGCTTCAGTCTAGGCCGCAGCTTGTTGTCTGGGACCAGGGCGGTGAAGGGCCCAGTCAAAAAGGACATCTATGTTGTTTGTTAGTGTTGGAGTGAAAGAAAAAAATGTCCGTCCCCCCACCACAGACCCATCGGAATGGCCATTCTGACTACATTACGGCTTTAAAAAAACACCCCACAATCTATTCACCTATGGTCAAGTCACAACGAAGTTGACAGGAACAGACTGGCCAGACAAAACAAGGGACCCCCGTCTGCCATTCCCCACTGGGATAGAACTCCCACAGCGGGGCAGACAAGCTCTAAAGGAAGAAAAAGTGAAAGGAAATCATTATACAGCATTTGCTTCCAGAAAGTTCCGTATAGGCATTCACAGGTTTGGTGTGTTTTTTCCCCCCTCCATTTTCCCTGGTTGATCATCTCCCACCCCCTGCCAAGAACCAACCAGGGTCCTCTCAAGAGAGGGTATTCTGGATAGCAAGTTCCTACTGTGTGTGATCTTTGAATGACAACCAATAAGGAAGAAAATAAATGCAGATAAGAAAAATGCTGAGATTCAGATACTGGTGAGAGGGAATAGTCCAGCGCACTTACCATATCAAATCAAAAGAATTCAAACGAAAGCCCTCTCAACTGGATTCGACAGTACTAGGTGTGCATATTGCCAGGATGAAACCCCGGGAAACTCCGAGTACCAGAAGTGGGCCATTTACAAGATGCCATTCTGAGAATAGGCCAAAATGCATTGAAAAGTCCTATACGTAAACTGCGCCAGTCCCAAGCTCGGACACAGTCCAACCACAGGTATGACTGCAGTTTTTCTCAGAGCTGGGTGTGCACATTGCAGGAAAGACAGTCCGGGAACTTTGGAGTACCCGGGGTGGGCCATTTCCACCAGGTTCCAGTCTGAGGTTTTAGGATTTTGCATGCATTTTGGCCCATTTACAGATTGGGACCTGGTGGAAATGGCCCACCCCGGGTACTCCAAAGTTCCCGGACTGCCTTTCCTGCAATGTGCACACCCAGCTCTGAGAAAAACTGCAGTCATACCTGTGGTTGGACTGTGTCCGAGCTTGGGACTGGCGCAGTTTACGTATAGGACTTTTCAATGCATTTTGGCCTATTCTCAGAATGGCATCTTGTAAATGGCCCACTTCTGGTACTCGGAGTTTCCCGGGGTTTCATCCTGGCAATATGCACACCTAGTACTGTCGAATCCAGTTGAGAGGGCTTTCGTTTGAATTCTTTTGATTTGATATGGTAAGTGCGCTGGTAAGGAACTGGACTAGAAGAAAAATTGCCCAGATCTGATGTTTGGACATCGACTGAAGTTTCTCCACCTCCTAACCACTGTGCTTTTCCTTAGGTGTTCATAGATTGAGGGAAGTGTTGTAAGAACAGGGCTGGAATTTTCCTACAAAAGAGGGGAATGTCTCAGGAAATAGGAAGCAGAGAATTATACAGAACGTTCTGGAAGGTAAGCAGAAAATTTGTTGAACACAGCAAGGACGGTATTCAGCTTATACTGAAACGTGTCCAGACATAACCAAAGCTTTAAATTCAAAGTGGATTTAGCCTTCTAAGACGGCTGCCTGAAATGTGCATAACCTGCTTGGACTCTCTACCAAGTTTGGAGTGGTCCAGACGTGTTTTACGGTAGCCCTTGTGCCAGCCAAACTTTGCTGGCCTAACTGGGCCGGCCTAACTCCAGGTTAGGATTGCACTCTCAAACTGGGACAGAGTGCCTATACCTTTAACCATTGTATAGAAGAGAGAATTTTGGCAGGTGCAGCTTTTAAAACGCTTCCATCCTGAGCTGCAGCAGCCCAAATTCCCTCTTCTATACAATGGTTAAAGGTATAGGCACTCTGTCCTTGTTTGTATCTGGTAATGCTAACCTTATCTGCCATCAGAAGAATCCAGCAGAGACCCCCCAAGGAAGCCAGCAGAGTGCAGCAGGAAGTGCCAAAAGATCTCGGAATGCTGCAGAGCCCTTCCAGAGGCTGCAGGGACCTTCAGAATGGCACCTGTGACCAGTGGCGTTTCTACAGGGAGGGCAAAGCTCTAAGTTTTGCAAGAAGCCTTACCTTGCAGTGGAAATCACTCCTCTCCTGCACCGTTTTAGCCAATCCTCACAGGGAACAGCAACATCTTGGCGTTGCTTACTGGCTACAGCAGCAAAGGAGAGGAGGGATTTACATGACAGGGTAAGGCTTCTTGCAACACTTAGAGCTTTGCCCTCCCTGTAGAAATGCCTCTGCCTGTGACCAGCATGGACCTCTTCAACATGGCCGGCAGACCAGTGACGGGCATTCCTATGGGGCCCCAAACCCTCCCTGCGGGGGGCCCAACTCACCAAGAAGAGCTCTGTTCATGCCACGTGCAAAGCATGGCTTGTGGAAGTAGTTGGTGGTGATATCATAACATCACTGCCAACTGCTTCCAGGTGGCCCATCTTGGGCTGTTCAGAGGCAGAGGCAGGTGGGAGAGACCAAGGTAAAGCTGCTCTGCTCGCCCCACTGACTTACAGCCCATCGAGATCCCAGCTGCAGCCACAGGCAATATGCTTACCCTGCTAGTGCGGAGCCCCCTGAAGCATGGGGCCTGGTGTGATGACATTGGTCACATTGGCTTAAAGCCGGCCCTGCGGCAGACGCTTCTGCCAGAACTTTTAAAGGGGTCAGTGCTGGTCGCAGGTGCCATTCAGGAAGGTCTCTACATAGTGGATAATTGGGACAGAGGTGCAGATAAAGAGAAAAGTAGCAATTCTGCCCCTCGCAGTAAAGCAGATTTGCAGATAGCGAGTTTCCATATAAAGAGGACTGACTGTATCTTGAATATGTCTTGTAGAGCAGTCCCCGTCCCCACCCCAGCGTGAGAAGGGCCAGATAATAAGAACCTCCATGTTTCAGGGCAGTGTTCCAGGTGAGTACCAGATGCTGGGGCTTAACAACAGTCGATGCCCAGCCCATGATTGTCCCATTGAGGGGCTGCTGTCAGAAAAAATGATAAGGTGAGAAATTGTTCTGTCCACACCCAGCAGGACATTCTCACATGGTTTTTTTTTGTCGGGGGGGGGGGGAGGTTAAAATTTGCTGCTACTTCTTGCAGGACCTGACAGCTATCACCAAACAGGAAGACACCCCCATGCGTGGATTGCACATTTAGCGCACAGGCTGAGCTGGCACAGCTATTGCTGGGTGCTCACACCCTTCTGCCTTGTGATAGCCGGACATCTGGAGAGATCACCATACAGAAGGACAGCTGTGAAAGATTTAATTGCTCCTCCAGACTGTAGCAGCTCTCCTCCTTTCCCTCCCTCCCGGTCTCTGATCTGCATTTCAATGTGAGAGGAGACATAAGTGGGATGCTGCTGGAAGGGGTTAGAATGATTAATCATTTAAAAAGCAAGATCTTAATTACAGGGTGCAATTTTTTCTATTTAAGGAGTCCATTAGTTTTGAGAAAAGGGGGGAAAAATACCACAGGTTATTCTCTTTCTAAAGAAAATTAGAGCGGGAGAAGGAGATGGGGGGAGGGTGGAATCTATTAGGTGGGGTAGTGGTGTTTCAGGAACAGAGGCAGAAATGTTGACTTTACAGTCAAGTCAGCCAGTATGTGGCAACACACTCACCCACCGACACATTTGTCCATTGCAAAAACACGGTTTGGAAAAGTGGGCGGATGCTCGCGTTCTTTGCAAAGGGTCCTGTTCTAGCCCTTATCATGGCAGGAAACATGATTTTCAACATGCAGAATAGATGTCAACCCTTGGAAAGTGGTTTTGCAGCATCTAACCGCCATTTGAAATTTCTCTCTGCCAAGAGATTTCAGCTGGGGGGGGGAAGGAAAAATTCACAGATGTGTGTTTTTCAAGGCCGTTTAGGGTTGCTTTTCTTGTATCAATAGCTCGTCATAACTATAGCAACTATAGCGTAACTCGGCAAAGGTCAGTTGCCCGCCCTGGAGCCAAAGACTTGGGAACAAATACTTGGTGCTCAGATCCAGTAAGTTGTTTTAGAACAAGAATCACAAGTGGGAGAAGTACACATTGTTATGGCAAATGCGTCCTGCTGAAGTTGTGAAATGCTTGCATTCTTTTTCCCTTGGAGCCCCCTAGAATGGAAATGTTGTTCTATATGACATTCAACCCTCTGGTTTTGTATTCCAGTTTTTGCATTCCTTTAAGAAACAATGCTTTGCTCCGCCATCCCCCAACTTGGCCTCCCTTCCTTTCCATCTTGTTTGGAGTCCTTGATTATAAGGTAGTGTATCTGTTTTCAGTTTAAGATTCGTACAGCACCTTGCCATTTGAGAAACTTTATACACAATATTATTATATATCTTTGGGGGAACTTCGTGGCTGCATGGATTCTCCCTTGAAAATGCTCCTGACAAGCTTTCTTCCTAGTTCTGAGCCTGGCTAGAATAACCACACAATTAATGATGGCTGGATGGGGTGTGTGGCATTTATAGGGGTGGTTCCGTGGTGGTGGGTGGGAAGATTAAATTAATGCAGAGGAAATTTGGAATCATCAATGCAGGTTTGGCATTAATGTCAGGATCCGATTTAAAACAAAGCCTGTGTAAGCTGCAAAATGAAAAAAAAAGTCTGTGATTCTGAATAATTAAAGACCAGTTATTAGAGTTGTCTTTCTTTCTTTTTTTTAGTTAGAAGCTGCATGCTAGACAGAAATCCATCAGGCACAGCTTTCCAGCAAGGAAATGTGGTAGCCAAGAAATCTTTCCATGTTGAAATTCTGCCTGTCACACAGTGGTGAAAGCATTGTGTACTGAGCATAGACTTGCTGTGGATGAATGTGCTTTTCATTGCCACATTTATGTTCTGGAGGGATAAAAAATCATTATGAAAAATTAGCCACAAGAGAAGATTCATTTCATGACCTGTCTTCTACCAAGGAGGCAAATAGGACTACAGATCATGAATTCAAGACCCTTAAAAAAGAAAAGGTCTGGGAACCCTATATTACAGACAGTCATCAAGAGGTGGCAGCTTTTTCTCACTATTACACACTGACTTGAAGGTGATGCTGAGTTTAGCTTTACTCTCCGCCACCCTCTCGTTTAAAAATTCCTTTCATTTTTCATCAGAAGGGCAGGTGAAAAAATGGATTGTGGGGCAATGGGCCTGGGCTGAATAAATAAATAAATAAATAAATAAATAAATAAAGCGATGGCGTAAAACATTGGTCCATAGGTAACTGTGCTTATTGCAACATGGCTGGGATGGATGTTATAGAATAGGGGTCCCCAAACTGGCCCTTAGGCCACATCCATCCCACCAGCTGAACCCAAGGGCATTATAAGGACTTGTGACCCCCCACCCCTTCACCTTTTCTCACCCATCCCACCACATCTTCTTCCTGCTGGATGAAGTGATTGATTGATTGATCTCTCTCTCAGAGATCAAGATCTCAGAGATCAATATTTGCAAAATATGGACCATCTCTCTCTCACACTCTCTATCAATCAATCAATCAATCAATCAATCAATTATTGATTGATTGATTGATTGATTGAGTGAGTGAGAGAGAGAGAGAGAGAGAGAGAGAGAGAGAGAGAGATGGTCCATGTTTTGCAAACATTTTTCTCCTCTTGGAAACATATAAAGTGATGTACAAAATGAATCTTATTTTTAAAAACAATAATTTGCCTGTTCCAGCCCACTACAAGAGCAACACTGAGGGTGCCATCCTAACCTGGAGATAGGCTGGCACAGTTAGGCCAGCAAAGTTTGGTTGGCACAAGGGACACAGTAAGGCGTGTTTGGACTACTCTCGGAGTCAGGGAAGACGGTGCACATCTGTGTGCTGGCCTCTCTGACTCGGAGAGTGGTCCAAACATCCTTTAAGGTGTCTCTTGTGCCTGTTAAACTTTGCTGGCCTAACTGTGCCGGCCTCATTCCAGGTTAGGATTGCGCCTTAAGAGCGCACTGCAATTTTGACAACAATCCTGCCTCTTTATCAATTATCATTATCAATATGGGAGAATAAGGAGGGAAAATGCAGCAGTCTAGAGATGTCTGGAGAGCAAAACAAATGCTGCCATGGGCCAGGGTGGCAGACCAGGATAGCTTTGCAGACTGGAGCTGCTTTGGGGGAAATGAAACCTCTTCGGACGACAGAAAAATTAAGCCGTGCTCCCTCTTCGGAACCACGAAATCTGGGCCGCTCTTGCTTCCCTTTGCCACTCAATTCCTCTTCCTTCTTGCTGGTTGGTAATTGTGAGCCATATTTCCTGACGGTTTCTTGGCTTCTGGTCAAGCCCTTTTGCCCCAGCAACGCAGAGGTTAGGAAGGTTAATCACCCACCGTGTCCCTCTTTGACCCCCGTGTGGGTTTTTTCCTTTGTATGGTCATTTAGCCCTTGCCGTACACAAAAGAGGGCGATTAAACACAGCTCAGGCCCTTCATGCTTTAGTGGCTTAATTTACTGATCCCCATGGATTAAAGGTCCCTACGGGGTTGTCCCGCGGCCTGGCAGAGTGAGCCGGCAAGAGGTCAGGGGCAGCCCTGCGATGATGATCTCGATGATGAGAGAGCAATTTCTCCCCTTGAGATGCTCACATCCCCTTTCTGCACCGCAGAGCCGTGTCAAGGTTCAAATAATCGATTTTAAGGCTGAATTGAAGAGTGCTTCTCTCAAATCTTCTTGTTCACTTAGCAAAACAAACAACAGCCCATTCTCCTTGCACGCGGGGTGGGGTGGTGGGGGGGTGGGTGGAGAGGGGCTCACGCTGAAATGAACCAGCAGCCTCACCTGATCTTGTGCTATATAGCAGTGGTCGGGACCCACTTTTTAGAATGACAATCTGTCCAGGACCCACAGGAAGTGATGTCACGGACAGAAGTGCCGTCATTGTGATGCCAGAGCCTGCTGCCAAATACTATTACTGGTCAGTTAACACGCTTAAAGTGAAATACCATGGATGAAGTGCAGCATGCAAGATACCTCACAATAGATATTGCACTACAATTTATTTCATAGCTTCCTGCTTCCCCCACCACCACCACCACCACCACCATGGGTTCAAGGAAAGAGGAAGGGTTCCAACATCAAACAGAGAATTATATCGTCGACATTTCAAATTTCATCCTCATATTGTTTCTGTTTTTGTTTAAATTTTGCCACCTTTCTACTTAAAAAAATTACCCAAATCAGCTTTTGGGGCACCCTAGGTGGGAACACATGAGGTACTGAGGAGATGTCACTCAGGGCACAATCCTAACCTGGAATTAGGCTGGCACAGTTAGGCCAGCAAAGTTTGTCCTGCACAAGGGACACCATAAAGTATGTTTGGACCTCTCTCGGAGTCAGAGAAGCCAGCACACAGACGGGTGCCATTCTCTCTGACTCTGAGAGTGGTCCAAACGCCACTCCCTTGTACCTGGCATTCTGAGGTAAATATAAGGTAAATAAATCGAAGTCTATCCAGCACAAGGGACACTGTAAAGCATGTTTAGACCACTCTCGGAGTCAGAGAGGCCAGCACACAGTTGGGCGCCATCCTCCCTGTCTCTGAGAGTGGTCCAAACGCCACTCCCTTATATCTGGCATTCTGAGGTAAATATAAGGTAAATAAATCAAAGTCTGTCCAGCACAAGGGACACTGTAAAGCATGTTTGGACCACTCTCGGAGTCAGAGAGGCCAGCACACAGATGTGCGCCATCATCCCTGACTCCGAGAGTGGGCCAAACACGCTTTATGGTGTCCCTTGTGCCGGCCAAACTTTGCTGGCCTAACTCTGCCAGCCTAACTCCAGGTTAGGATTGCACCCTTAGGCAGTGATCATTGGTATTCTGCATCTTGATTTGTAGCTACGAAATGTTGGAGGGTAAGGCCATCGTGTTATAGTAATGGTCTAGCACAGGGGTCTCCAAACTACCGCCCGGAAGCCAAATCCGGCCTGCCACAGGATTTTATCCAGCCCTCAGCAAAATATTTGACATTTTTACTCATTATATATCATTTCTCAGTTCAAGTTTGGCCTTGTTTCTTTGCAAATGTCACATTTCTCTTTTGTTCTGACTCATATCACGCTGATTACTAAAAAAGATCCCAAGAAAACGTATTTGTTTCTTTAAATTTCACTAATTCAATTATAACACTGATTTTTTTGGGCGGCAAAAAATCTGTAAAATATATGATGTGGCCCTTGTACTGAAAAGTCTGGAGACCCCTGGTCTAGCCTTGCCAAATAGCGAGAAAAAGATTAAGCAGGGGGAATTGCAAGTCCAGGAGCAATGCTTGGAATTAGAGGCAGAAACAGCAGCATCTCTGTGTTTTTTAAGGATGCTCTTCCTATCCCAGTTTCCCCTCCCCCCTTCCCCAAAAGCATCTGCCTTTAATTACTCTCTCTCTCTCTCTCTCTCTCTCTCTCTCTCTCTCTCTCTCTCTC
>JAJKFI010000026.1:2543341-2570266 GCA_029204185.1 Lerista edwardsae
CTCTCTCTCTCTCTCTCTCTCTCTCTCTCTCTCTCTCTCTCTCTCTCTCTCTCTCTCTGTACATATCAGATGTGCTTTGCACCTTCTTCACATGAATGCTGATTAATTGCAGGGTTAGGCTCTAAGGC
Source organism: Lerista edwardsae (assembly GCA_029204185.1). Lineage (NCBI taxonomy): Eukaryota > Metazoa > Chordata > Lepidosauria > Squamata > Scincidae > Lerista > Lerista edwardsae. Next base: position 2,543,470 of record JAJKFI010000026.1, read on the forward strand.
AGGCTGGACCACATTATTTCTGATGTTTGCTCTTTTCACTGGGAGAATAAATGCCATGAATCCACAGTAATCAGCAGCTTTTAGCTTGTCACTCTTATGACACTCTTTACTTAGACCAGGAAATGGCAAATGTGCTGGAATAAGAACTTTATTATCAGGGTGAGTTTCCCCCCCTTTTCCCCCAAAAGAGGGAGGGTGCTGGGGTCTGTATCTTTCAGATGCTACAGCAGGGGGACAAGAGGAAAAGGGGCAAGAGAGGCAGCTTAGATCTGAGTCTCATAGCTTCATGCCTCTAAAACTGCAGATGTGAATTTCCTAAAAGGCTACAATTTCCCAGGAAGCAAAAGCCGATCCACTCGAGCTGTGTTTGTTTATTTTGATCCTGATTCTCTGGAGGTCCAGAACAGCTAACAGAATTCTTCAAAGACCTTTGAAAATTCTATTAAAAGCAAGGGCTAAAATAGCTCAGCAGTGATTTGAGAGAAACCCCCCCCCCCAAATCCTAAGCCAAAATAATCATTAAATGAAAGAACCCCAAACACCCACCTTATAATGCAGACGTCTACTCTCCCAGCCTGCTTAGGGCCTGCATGGAATTCCCAAGCCCTTTTGACACCTACCATTTGTTTGGTCTTTTTTCATATAATAGGTACAAGGGCTGCTTGGCACATTTTGATGAGCTGCTGTTCCCTTTCTAAGAAGATGGAGAACACCAGTGGAGGACCTGAGGGGGAGCCAGGGGTGCAAATGCTCTGGGTCCTGGGCTGGAGGGGTGGTGACAGTGGCTGCTTCCCACCTGACCCCTGCCAATGACAAGGAGTGTGAAGCCACTCTGGGAAGTGGCTTTCATGGCTTCTAGCTGCGAAAGCCACTTCCTGGAGCAACCAGGCTTGGCTCTAAAGGACTACCCCACCCAGCGGCGTCATGCAGCTGGAACGCTGGGCGGGAGGAACAGGTGAGCGGCAGCCTGCCCGTTGCGTACCGCTCTGTTTCACCGTCTTCCCCGCCCCCCATGCGGTACGGAGCGGTACGGAGCGGTATGCAACGGGCAGGCTGCCGCTCACCCGTTCCTCCCGCCCAGCATTCCGGCTGCATGACGCCGCTGACCCCACCCCTCCAAGAAGGGGCAGGCAGTTCCTTCCGCAGCTGCTTCTTGAAGCAACCAGGCTTGGAGGCCAGCAACCCCTTCTTGGAGGGGCAGGCAGCCTTTCGGAGTCACATGCGGAGTCGTGGGGGGAAGTGGGGGCAGCTTCACACCCCCATTTCTTCTCCTGTTGAGAAGAGGGCCCCTCACCAAGGGGGTGCCACTGAGTAGAGGGAATGGGGGTGGGAAGCTGTGAGTGCAAGCATTCCCTCTGGGAGAACCATAATTAGCACAAGGCAGTCATGCACCCCCTTGGTGCACCCCCGGGGGCAGGTGCCCATCAAACCCCATCCTTGTGACGCCTCTGACTGTATTTCAATTCACTTTGAGAGCGCAATCCTAACCTGGAGTTAGGCTGGCACAGTTAGGCCAGCAAAGTTTGGCCGGCACAAGGGCCATTGTAAAGCACGTTTTGACCACTCTCGAAGTCAGGGAGCATGGCGCATGTCTGTGTGCTGGCCTCTCTGACTCTGAGAGTGGTCCAAACATACTTTACGGTGTCCCTTCTGCCGGCCAAACTTTGCTGGCCTAACTCTGCTGGCCTAACTCCAGGTTAGGATTGAGCTCCCAATGTCAGAGTGGGAAATACAGTATAAATGTTTTAGCCGGTGGTTCTCAGAGCGTTTAGCACTGCAACCCACTTTGTCAGCTGCAGTGGTTATGTTGTACCTCAGAATGCCTTGTGGCTTCTGGATCATGCTGGTCACATGACCTACGAAAAATCTGGTTGCAACCCACTTGTGAGGCTCAACCCACAGTTTGAGTAACACTAAATTAGGTGCTGAGCGGAGGAGGGAACGAAAAAAGGACAGTCAGTCAGCTGAATGTATGAATCAGGCGCAGACACCCAAGTGACTGGGCTTGCCGCTGAAATGCTCTAAATATGACCGGATTTGTCATATTACATTCCTTATTTTCCATATTATATTCCTTATTTTCCTGTAGACAACTACATTCCTTATTTTGAGGGCTAGGCCTGAAAATGCTGATAGCACTTTTGAATTCCAATGTCCAGCATACTTTTGGGTATGCTGAGTTCTACTCAGGAGTTACACTTCCACACATGAGTACCATCAGTGGTGTCATTCAAATGATTTAGGAACAGGAACTCACTTTTTGAGTTCAAATTCAAATGTTGAAAAAAAAAACAAAAAAACAACAACCCGGAAGCAGCCACGGAGCCCATTAGGATCTGGAACGCCCGTTCTGGTCCGTTCCCCCTGAATGACATCACTGAGTACCATGTCCTGAGAGCCAGTCTAGTGTCGTGGCAAGGGTTTTCGATGCTAGGTGTGGTAAGATCCAAGTTCCGGCTGTCACTCCTCTCTGAAGCTCACTTCGGTCGGTCTCAACTCTCCATCTAATGCTGCTCTGCAGGGTTACCGTATCAGCCATGTAGTTGTAGCGGGGGGGGGGGGGTCCCCTGCAATGTTCTGAGCAGCTGCGCTGAAAACACCCCAACGTCCACTTTTGAAACAGAAAAGTGCGTTTGAAATGTGTGCCCTGCCTTTTGCAGCGAACAGGTTGCCGGTCCTATTCAGGCCCAGCCTGGCCCCATCAGTTTCGGTGGGGGCCCTTTTCACAGCCCCTTTCAATGCCCTGCTAGTGATCTGATTGCCACCTTGTTAGCTCAGTGAGCTGCCAGCCTCCCCCCTTCCCGCTCTGAACATCTGGTGTGCCGCGTGATGCTGGCGTAGGGGCTGGGGGCCTCCCAGTTTTGTCCAAAGCTCCTGCCCCATGCTGAGATGAAGGTAAGCTGGCAATTAGCCAATGCCTTCCCCCCCTTTCCACAACAATACACACACGCACACACACACACACACACACACACACACACACGGAGCATCTTCCTAAGCTCAGGTGAGCGCCACAGGCCCCAAAGATTGAAGATGAAAATTAAGGTTAATAAGAGGGTTGGTGGGTCAGGGCTGTGGTGAGGGAGAGACAGCGAGGAGATAACGGTGGCCATAATTAGGCAGCTGTGATGGAGCAGCTAATGTCAAAAAGGCCGGCAACTGCGAATTTCTGAGCCTGCATTATGCTCAGTGCAATTGAGGGACTTGTAAATGCCACCTCCCTGTCCACTGTGGGCAGCATACTGCAGAGATGCAGGGGGATAGGCCCATGACAGGGGTGCAACCCCCGCTGATTGTCTGATGAAGGGATGCAAATGACATCAGGTCCACAGGGCAAGCCGCCAGTTTGGGAAGACTGGCCTTGATGAATCAAGAGCACAATCCTAACCTGGATTTAGGCTGGCACAGTTAGGCCAGCAAAGTTTGGCCGGCAGAAGGGCCACCTGACTCTCAGAGTCAGGGAGGCCAGCACACAGACATGCGCCATCCTCCCTGACTGAGAGTGGTCCAAATGTGCTTCATGGTGTCCCTTGTGCTGGCCGAACTTTGCTGACTTAAACTGTGCCGGCCTAACTCCAGGTTAGGATTGCACTCCAAAGCTTCGGAAAGGCTCAAAAGAAGACTTGTGCCTTGTTTTTTAAGGTGCTTGGGGATGGGAGGAAAGAAAGTATTCCAGCAGAGCAACACTTACAGCAGTGCCCTGGTGTCTGCTGGGGATAGGTTCCTGCCCCCCCCCACGGATACCTGAAACTGCAGATAAAAGGGAATCCAATGTTAACTATGGTCCTCCTTCCACCATCACCCCTGAACAAGCATGTTTTTAGTGACCCAAAGTAAGAATAAAGGAAGGTAAGCCCCTCCCCCAAATCCATGCTCCCACAGATACAGGTTCTGTGGACACGGGGGCCCACCTGTACAGGTCTTTGAGGAAAGAGTGAAGGTTGCCCTGGAAAAGTTAAGCAACATTGAGACATAATGAACACATGGAATGCACTGCTACAAGGTGTTAGTTTGATGGTCCTTAGCACTGGGGAAACTAAATGGGGCACATGTGTGTGTGTGTGTGTGTGTGTGTGTGTGTGAGAGAGAGAGAGAGAGAGAGAGAGAGAGAGAGAGAGAGAGAGAGAGAGAGAGAGAGAGAGACTCACTTCTTACCAAAAATATACGGATATATTTCTGGGAAGCCTGCAAGCAAAGGCAGAAGCCTTCTCTTGCTGTTGCTCACCCAAAATTGCACTCCAAGATATACTACCTCAGAGTGCCAGATGCAGGAGAGTGGTAATGAGATGCAAGTATCTGGTTGTCTTGTGTGCTCCCTGAGGCATCTGGTGGGCCACTGTGAGATACAGGAAGCTGGACTAGATGGGCCTTGGCCTGATCCAGTGGGGCTGCTCCTTTGTTCCTATGAGTACATGTCTGAAGAGGAGCATCTGGTTCTGGTGGCTGTCAAAGAGAAGTGCTGTGGAGAATCTTGACTAGCCACCAGTGTGTTTACCTCAAAATTTATCTCAGAATGCCAAGTGCAAGGGAGTGGCAAGAGGATGGAGGCAGCCTGGAGGATGCAGGATGTTGTCTCGTGTGCTCCCTGAAGCATCTGGTGGGCTGCTATGAGATACAGGAAGCTGGACTAGATGGCCCTTGGCCTGATCCAGTGCAACTCTTCTTATGTTCTTAGCATAGCAAATTTACCTCATTTTTACCTCAGAATGTTACCTCAGAAATTTACCTCAGAATGCCAGATACAAGGGAGTGGCAACAGGATGCAGGCATCTTGCCATCTTGTGTGCTCCTTGAGGCATCTGGTGGGCTAATGTGAAATACAGGAAGCTGGCCTAGATGGGCCTTTGGCCTGATCCAGCAGGGCACTTCTTATGTTCTTAGCTTATGTTCTTACCTTCTTCTTGCAAAGTTGGTGGTCTATTTCTGAGCCACAGCCTCAACACCCAAAAGCTGCCTGGAAAAACCTGAAAGGGGTTTGCCACATGCTGTCTGAGCTTGTGGATCGCACTTCTTGCAGCGCATCTCCTCTCTCTCTCCCCTCCCCCGCTGCCGTGTTTTTTTGTTTGTGACGAGGTGGTTCAAGGTTTTGTCTCTGAAGTAGGCATGAGGGAGATGTCGTGCCCTCAGCTCTCTAGCGAGAAAGGACATGAGGCCAATGGTGTCTCTGCCCCTCCTCAGGCTCTCTGCCCCGTTGCGTTCTCTGGGATTCCTTTGAGGGAGAATGAAAGCCGTCGGCAGGGACTTCATCACCAGATGCTTTCATTTCCCACGCCCGCCTCTGCATTATGTGATTTCCCCCCTCCCGTAGCCCCTCAGCTGAGGGGTTCAGCTATTCTCCTCCCACCCACCCCCATCACTGCAGTGATGTCACCATCACTCCGAGGCCCTGGGAACATGCATTGTTAGCTCGGCAAATAGAGAAATCCCCACTCAAGCATTGCAAATGAGGGCAGAAGGGGAGCTGGGGCGGGGGGGGGGCACATGCCGTCGCGGGGCTGCAGAGTCTGTCTGTCTCTCAGATGTGTCAGATGAATTTGGTGATTAACAAATAATGGGAGGGGCAAGATGCTGCCATTGCAGTTGTGTGGACAAGAAGGGAGAAGGTGGAAATGTGACTGGCAGCTGTTGGTACAAAGGATGGCACTGAATATCGTCTCATCTGCAAAGATGGGGCTTAGTTTTCTGGCAGGTGGACCAAACACAAAGAGCTGAGGACATTCATGGTGCCTTGAATACAAGTCTAAGGGTACAATCCTAACCTAGACTGGCACAGTTAGGCCAGCAAAGTTTGGCCGGCACCAGGGCCTCTGTTAAGCACATTTGGACCACTCTCAGAGTCAGGGAGGATGGCACACATCTGTGCGCTGGCCTCTCTGACTCCGAGAATGGTCCAAACGCACTTTACAGTGTCCCTTGTGCCAGCCAAACCTTGCTGGCCTAACTGTGCCAGTCTAACTCCAGGTTAGGATTGCGCCCTAAGGCAGTGATACTCAAAGTGGTGGTCTGTGGATTGGTGCCGGACTGTAGCCATAAGCTGCCAGTTCGTGGAAAATTTCCAGGAAGGAAAGAAAGGATAGTAAGGAACATGGCACAGATATGGTATCGGTTCCTGTTAAATTGGAAGGAAAAATTGCTGATCCACCTCATCAGATAGTTTGAGAAGCAAATGCTCTCGGGGAGCAATTTTTAACTTGTGTGTTGTGGCCCACTGGTGGGCCGTGAATGGTCCACAGGTGTACCATGGAAGTTTGGGGGAGGATCATTTATTAGTAGGGCCATTGGGGGATGTGAACCACCCACCAGCAGTGCGCTGTGCCTTGTCAAAAACTGGATGATGTGCCTTGACAATTTTAGTGTCTTGTCAGTGATCCATGAGCTAAAAATGTTGAATATTGCTACTCTACAGAACCCAGATAGCATGACTTCTATGGAGAATGAAATTCAGTACTGAAGGAGATGCAGATTCACATTCACTGCATCCTCTCCTAAACTCCACACATTGGTTAATCCTTTTGTACAAGTACATGCTTACGATTTGTACACTAAATACTCTGGAACAAACCTTGCATCCTGGCATCTCCTTCCCACATGAGTCTTCCCAAATCCTTCCTTCTTCATCCTCTGCATCCCCCAGCACCAGCAATTGGGAAGGTCTCATTGGAGAGAGGGACTTCTTGGGTATGGGACCTTGGAGTGGTTATGTTGAGGAGTTTTTGGAAATATGTGTGTAATATCTGGCATTAATATTGCAATATCATGTACAGGTCCTCAGAATGTGCTTGGAACTGCAGGTCAACTTTTTTGGTCCAAACTATGGCTTTCAAAGAGGAAGAGGAAGTAATGTGTAGGAGAAAATTGGAATTGTGTAGGAGAAAACAGCAGTGAGGTAAAGCATCATCGGTGTTCCAGCCTGTGTGGAATGAATTGGAGGGTTCTTTTTTTATGAATATATTTTACGGACATTTTCCTTTCTTTCATCCATGTTTCTTGGAAAATATCTTGTGTGACTATTCAATACATCTGTAGTGTATTTCAATACAGTGCGTAATTAACCTGTGGAACTCCTTGCCACACTATGTGGTGATGGCATCTGGCCTAAATGCCTTTCAAAGGGGATTGGATGGATTTATGGAGGAAGAGTCCATCACAAGTTACAAGTTATGGTGGATATGTGAAACCTCCTGGTTTTAGAAGTAGGCTACCTCAGAATGCCATATGCAATTGGGTGAAAAGAGGAAGCAGACCTCTTGTTGTCTTGTGTGCTCCCTGAGGCATCTGGTGAGTCACTGTGAGATACATGAAGCTGGGCTAGATAGTCCTGATCCAATGGTGCTCTTGTGTTTTTAAATAAGGGTCAAAATTCTTTTTTGTGGGTCTTTGTAAATTCATCTTGGCTATGATGCAATTCAATGCAGTCCTGACCATGAGCCGGACCCCATGGGGCACAAGGAGGCCTTTGACAATGGCAGGTAGAGCCACAGTCACTCAACCAGCATAGCTGGTCAGGCTAGAGTTGCAGGACCTTGGACAGCTCCAAGTGGGCCATTTGCTCTGAGAAAGCCATTTATCCTTCTTGGGCTGGACTTCTTTTCCAAGCTCCGCCCACTTAATAATCTTAAAGTGACAGTCCTCTGATCTAGAACCCAGCTGTCTGGCACCTTTCAATCTACCCCCACCTGGCACAGTGTTCACAAGCAGGTGAGGGGCCTGGTAAGGAGGGAACTGGATTTTTTTCCAAGGGAATCTGGCTCTAGTGATCTCGGTTCAGAGGGGTCTGGTTGGATTACCTGCTGACAGGCCCATGCTCAGTGTTTGGGGCTGATCCTGGTTCTAGCATTTCTGTGGCTTGTGCCACTAGCAAGAGGCTTGTTGCTTCCCTGTGTTGCTCTCCCAATTGCTGCTTTAGGATGAGGCCACAACAAGACAGCAAGGCAGGACAGATCCTAGAAACATGGCTGAGGCATATACCACGACTGAAATTCTCAAAATGTAGTTTATTACTGAAAAGAACACAAATCACTGATATAGGAGATAATACAATGTACAGTGTTTGGAAGGAACAGGTTGTATACCTATCTTGGGTTTGTTTGTTTTACTGTGAAAAAGCAGGATATATATAATTAAATACATATCAATCAATCAATCAATCAATCACAAGTATTTATATACCGCTTTTCAACACAAAGTTCACAAAGCGGTTTACAGGCAAATAATAACATTAAATGGCTCCCTGTCTCAAAAGGGCTCACAATCTGAAAGAATGGAGAACACCACCAGCAACAGCCACGAGAAAGACACTGTGCTGGGGTTAAGAGGGACAATTGCTCTCCCCCTGCTAAATGTAAGAGGACCCCACTTGAAAAAGTGCCTCTTGCCCAGTTAGCAGGGGTTAAAATATAAATACATTTTGCATAGTTTATCAGTAGCAGATCCCCCACCCTATTTTCACTGGGGGGATATTTGTTCCAGCTTCACTGATTATCAGGCTTGGATCTCAAGGGAGCATGATATGATGACCTTGAGGGTCTTCAGCTGCCCATTCACCTATAAAAAGCAAAGAAAAAGAAACATTGAGAGAGCAATCCTAACCTGGAGTTAGGCCAGACTTGGCCAGCATAGTTGGGCTGGCACAAGGGCCACCATAAAGTGCATGTGGACTACTCCGAGTCAGGGAGGATGGACCAAATGCAAAATAACACAGCTTTTGCTTATTTTTGACACAATTTGACACAAATTTAGATCCATTTCACAAAAATAACACCACTTTTGTTTATTTCTGACACAGTTTTGCGGAATCCACAAATAGTTTTCAGCAAGGGAACAGGAGGGGCAGAAATAGGAGGAAGTTTGCTTAATGAACTTGTGTGTTCACAGTGCATGCTGGGGTAACTTTAATGGAATATGGAAGTAAGAAGCAGCAGTATATTGATGCTCCAACAGCAACCAGAGTGTGACTCGGGAACTTTTGAACAGGTCATTTTGGGCCGGGATATGTGTGCCAGTGATTGCTTGCCTTTGTAGAGCCATCCACCCTTACTTATTGTGCTGTTTGTACAATTTTCAATAAAAAATTCGGATACAAACACATAACACTGCAATTTGCTATTTTAATCAAGGGAATTTTGGGGAAAATATCACCAAAAAAACCCACCCCTACCCATGACATTCTTTAAAGATTTCTCCTAAACAGAAAATTACAAATCCGCCTTGAAATTGTGCTTTAGTGGACATTTCGGGGGGTAGCAGCCCCCCAACTCTGGCGCACCTCAGCTCGTGTTCGAGGCTGCCTGCCTTATTCTGATTGCTGTCTGCATTTATCCACATGGCCTAGGATTTCAGGCAGAACACAGTGCTGATTGCTGCCATTAAATCAGCCCATGCGAAAAATCGGGACGCTCCCGTTAAGACAGCCTGTTCATGGACTGTATATTTAAACTCATATAAACAGGTTCCTCTTAAACCAAGCAGACAGCTGAAGGGGCCTTTTCCACAACACCCGACTTGTGCCAGCCAATCGTGGCATAGGGTGCATCTGCTCTGCAACCGTTAATCAGCAGATGAGCAGGAAGACTTTGGCTTCAGGGGTGTTAGTGTTCCTCTTTGGGGGATTTGCTTGTATGTTTTACACTCGGCTGCATAAATTAGTTGGCACAGACAACAGTCCCTTTTCATTCTGGGTTGCTGTGCCTGCCCTACTGCTGTCCATAGTGGCCTGGCTCCCAGGTCTTTGTGTGTGTGTGTGTGTGTATGTGTGTGTGTGTGTGTGTGTGTGTGTGTGTGAGAGAGAGAGAGAGAGAGGGGGGGTAATGAATCAAAAGTTTTAAGCAAATTGTACCTACTTCTAGATTCAAAACAAACACAGGAGGGAAAATGAGTAATTCTGATGGGGCTCAATTTAGTTGCAACTAAGGGTTCTATTGGTTTTTCAATTGCTAGGGGTGGCTTTTGGGGTGAAATATTTTCCAAAATTTCTTGATTAATTAAAATAGCAAATTGCATTGTTATGTGTTTTTATCCAAATTTTTGCTGAAAACTGTACGAACAGCGCAATAAATAAGGGTGAGCGCACCAGGCACGCAATCACCGGCACACACATCCCAGCTTGAAATGACCTGCTCAGAAATTCCCGAGTTGCACTCTGGTTGCTGCTTGGAGCATCAAGAAAGTGCTACTTACTACTTCCACATTCCATTAAAGTCTTGCCAGTATGCATTGTGAACTATGAACACACATGTTCATAATTTAAGCAGGATTTCTCCTGTTTCTGCCTCTCCTCCTCCTGATCCTTTGCTGAAAACTATTTGTGAATTCCACAAAACTGTGACAAAAATAAACAAAAGTGGTGTTGTTTCGTGATTTGATCTAAATTTCATTTTATGTAGTGTTTTGAGTAGATACTAATTATTTAGCATTCTGTGCTGATCACCAAAAAAACCCCCACCCCTATCAATGGGGCAGAGTCACAATTCACTGTTGCTGTATAAGGATCTAGATCAGAGGCCCCCGAACTATGGGTCCATGGCCCACCAGTGGTCGCAACCCACTTTTTGGTGGTTTGCAAAACTGACAGGGTTGGTTAAGCTATGTGCATCAAGGGTTAATTAACCTGCTATTTGCGGGATGCATTGCTGCCCAATCACCATTATAGCTACAAAGGCTTGAGTGGTTGGTAAATTGCATATTTTTTTAAGTGGGTCCTGATACTAAAAATTTTGAGAACCACTGACCTAGATATAATAGTCAATCCTTCTGTGTCCCACTTCATATAGAAATGTCCAGTGATCTAACAAAAGTCTGAAACATGTTTCAGGGAAGCTAGAAAGATGGGATGTTGTCAACTGCTATGGGAGAACAGCACCAGCTAGTCAAGCACCAAAAAGAGAAATTCAAAATAGTGTAGATTCCAGGGGCATAGCTAAATAAGTTCAGGGGGTGCAATTGCACCAGGCAACAAATTTAGGGGGGGCAACAAACTGAGCTTGACACTGGTGACCAAAATGGTGAAAATCTTGGTATGTATGGATAATACCGTCATGTTACAGTATACTGTATATCATTGGAAAAGTGTTTTAATGCAGAATGCAATGAAACAAACCAGAGTGCAATATCTTTAATCTATCAAACATTATGGGGGGAAAAACAGGAAATGAAAATATAACTGTCATGTAAAAATTGCGGTTTGCTAAAACGGGGGGTATGCTGCTAAGGTGAGGTTGTGGGTTCCCTCCCATTTTTCACCATTTTTTGAAGCCCAGCCATGCTGGTACTTCTGGAAGTGACATCACTTCCTGTTCTGACCTCACTTCCGGGGCATCATTTGCACTCGGCATCGGGCTACATTTTCATTAGCCACACCACTGGTGTAGATAGTTATTGTTAGACATTTTCAAATACTGGTGCATTTCAAGCTAAATGTTCTCTTTAGGGAAACAACCACTAACCACAAACAAGTCCTATTCCTTATACATGTAAACCTTAGTGAGACTAAAACAGCCTTACAGAATTCATGTTGCTTGTTGGGTATCAAAGAACATTTCCCTTGAATAAGGACATTTTGCTCAAAACACATTTTTTCTAATAAATATTGACCTAGACTAGACCGTTCTGGATTCTTCTTCTTGTGCACATTTATCATGAGCCTAAAAATAACAAAGGTGACATCGGCAAAGAATGAGAGACTTGAAGTACTGTCATTTTCAGTGGATTTTCACTAAATTTTCAACTAGCAGGGGAATGATTCAATTTCATGGAAAACAAAACCTGGAGAAGTGTTTTGGATTTATCTCAAAACTTGGAGTCAGAAGCCCAGACTTAGAGAATTGTGTGTGTTCAACCATTTTAGCCATAAAATTGCATTATTGAGGGCGCAATCCTAAACTGAGTTAGGCCAGCATATACTAAGCCAGCAAAGTTTGGCCAGCACAAGGGACACCGTAAAGTATGTTTTGACCACCCTTGGAGTCAGAGAGGCCAGCACATAGACATGCACCCTCCTCCTTGACTCCAATAGCGGTCCAAACATGCTTTATGGTGGCCCTTATGCCGGCCAAATTTTGCTGGCTTAGTTTATGCCGGCCTAACTCCAGTTTAGGATTGTGCTCTGGATCATTGTCATGAAGAAGAACATAGATGAGTACCACTAACTGGGGGTACTTTTCCCACAACAGTTTTAAAAATTCTCTATAGAAGGATGATAAAGCAGAATTCTGCACGTGTGTGTGTGTGTGTGTGTGTGTGTGTGTGTGTGTGTGTGTGTGTGGGCATGCGTGCATTTGTGTAAAGCACATTTGACCTCCTCTCTGAGTCAAGGAGGATTGTGTATGTCTGTGTGCTGGCTTCTCTGACTCTGAGAGTGGCACAAACATACTTTACAGTGTCCCTTGTGCTGGCCAAACTTTGCTGGCCACCTGTGCAAACTTAACTCCAGGTTGGGATTGCTCTCTCTCTCTCTCTCTCTCTCTCTCTCTCTCTCTCTCTCTCTCTCTCTCTGTGTGTGTGTGTGTGTGTGTGTGTGTGTGTGTGTGGGTGGGTGGGTGGGTGGGAGAGAGAGAGACTCCACATAGCTTTCAAAAAACAGCATTTTTTGAAAGATAGAACCTGAGTAACTGGACTAGACAACAGATCTATTCATCTATATTATAGGATTGTTTAGGAATAAAATGCACTCATTTTGGCAAATCTGAAGTGACACATTTGCCATTCCTACACAGCATGTTTCTGTTTCGAAAAGCACTTGGAGCGGTGTGAAGATGGTTTTAATCTGTGCTGTAGTTATAGACTGTATGTCAAGCTGCCAACTTTTCAACTGGCCCTCTGTCTCTTGAATAGCAGCTAGGTGAGTGTGTAGACATTAGCAAGTGATAATGTTTAGCTGCATGCTGAGAAGGGTTTCATTTGCTGATTTCTGTGCATTAGACTGCAGTTCAGGGCACAAGAGAAGCCCTTGTTTGTTTCTGTTTGGTTTGTACCTCTGCTTTGATGCAGTTTCTAGTACTTTGATGAATGGAGACATGCTAGGCAGAAATCTAATATATAAGCAAATATACAGGAAACACACACACGCACACGCACGCGCACACGCACGCACACACACACCAATGTTTTCAAGTGTAGAGAATTCTGTGTCCTCCCCCTCCCCACTATGGGCAACTTTCTCTTGTGATAAGTGCACACATGAGAACAGAAGAAGAGCCCTGCTGGATCAGGCCAAAGGCCCATCTAGTCCAGCTTCCTGTATCTCCCAGTGACCCACCAGATGGCTCCAGGAACACATGAGACAAGTAGATACCTGCATCCTGTTGCCACTCCCTTGCACCAGGCATTCTGAAGTAGCCTACAACTAATGTAAGAAGGTTGCACCATCCATCATGGCCTATAGCCCACGACGGACTTTTCCTCCAGAAATCTGCCCACTCCCCTTTTAAAGGCACCTAGGCCAGATGCCATCACCACCACCTGTGGTGAGGAGTTCCGCAGATTAATTACCCGCTGGTTAAAAAAGTATTTCTTTTTATCCGTTCTAACTCTCCAAACACTCATTTTTAGTGGATGTCCCCTGTTTCTGGTGTGCGGGAAAAGAACATCCCTCTATCAACTCTATCCATCCCATGCATAATTTTGTATGTCTCAATCATGTCCCCCCTCAGGCGCCTTTTTTCTAGACTGAAGAGCCCCAAATGCTGCAGTCTTTCTTTATAAGGGAGGTGCCCCAGCCCTGTAATCATTTTCATCTCGCTCTCCTGCACTTTTTCCAGTCCTATTATGTCCTTTTTCGAGACATGGCAAACAGAACTGTAAGCAATACTCCAGATGTGGCCTTACCATCAATTTGTACAATGGTATAATAATTTTATGGGGACGTGGTGGTGCAGCGATGGGGATGTGGTGACACAGCAGGTTAAACCGCTGCTGCTGGGCTTTCCGTCCGGAAGGTTGGGAGTTCAAGACTGCGTGACGGAGTGAACTCCCGTGGCTTGTCCCAGCTCCTGCCAACCTAGCAGTTCGAAAGCACCTCAATGCAAGTAGATAAATAGGGACCACTTCGGTGGGAAGGGAACGGTGTTCCGTGCGCTACGGAGTAGAGTCATGCTGGCCACATGACCACGGAAGCTTGTCCTCCTAAAAAACGCCGGCTCTACAGGCTTTGAAGCGGAGATGAGCACCGCCCCCTACAGTCAGTCACGACTAGACCATTCGGTCGTGGGGAAACTTTGACCTTTACCTTATAATAATTTTGGCCTTGTTTTGGCTATTTTGCCATGTGAACACAGCCATATATTCACACAATAAAATAAACACATGTGTTCATCTGATGTGCTCATCACGCATATGTTCATCACATGTGATGCTGCATGCAAGAGGTAAATGGAATTTTCCTTTATCACAGCCATAACTGTGTAGGAAATGCACCTTTCATGAAGTAGCCTACAGTGGCCATAACAACAGGCATTGCGCTGAAAAGCAATCAAAGTTCTAAAAGCACTGCTAGAACGTGCGTTTAAACAGAATGAAAAAAAATATATTTCCCTTTGGTGGCCGATTCTTTTTGCTCCTCACAATATGGAACATGACAGAGTATTTTTCAGTGCTATTTCTGTACTTTCTTTCGCAGCCTATATTTAAAACAACATTTAAATCTGCCAAATGGAGCAGCGTTTTTAAAAATGGTTGTCAGATCAGCTCTTTCCACCCACGTACAGTATATTTCTGACATGGTTTGGGGAGGCAAAGTGGGAGAAATCGGGAAAGAGTCCACATCTGGCTTGAGAAGGCAGTAACCATATTTGTGATGGTACACAAAGGAGGATGGGGGCAAGAATGGTACCCCAGGAATCTTTTATAAAGACATTTACATGGAAGAAGTAACTCCCTGCCCCACCTGGAACTCCATCTGCACCAACAGGGGCATCTCCACACCCAACAGGTGTGTGTGTGTGTGGGGGGGGGTGAACACACATAGGAGTGTGTCTCTGCCTCCCAGGGGAAACATGCATCACTGCAAAAAATCACTGCAGGAGAGGTTTATTTCAATCCCAAGGTACAACTATGGGCTCTGGGCCAGTTCTCAGTCCAAGGCTATGTAACTTAAACTCCTTAAGAACATAAGAGGAGCCCTGCTGGATCAGGCCAAGGCGCATCTAGTCCAGCTTCCTGCATCTCACAGTGGCCCACCAGATGCCTCAGGGAGCACACAAGACAACAGGCTGCCTACATTCTGTTGCCACTCCCTTGCACCTGGCATTCTGAGGTAAATTCTGAGGTAAACACATCGGTGGCTAGTCAAGATTCTCCACAGCATCTCTCTTTGACAGCCATCAAAACCAGACGCTCTTCTTCAGACATGTAGTCATAGGAACAAAGAAACAGCCTCGTTAGATCAGGCCAAGGCCCATCTAATCCAGCTTCCTGTATCTTACAGTGGCCCACCAGATGCCTCAGGGAGCACACAAGACAACAGGCTGCCTGCATTCTGTTGCCACTCCCTTGCACCTGGCATTCTGAGGTAAATTCTGAGGTAAACATACTGGTGGCCAGTAAAGATTCTCCACAGCATTTCTCTTGGACAGCCACCAGAACCAGATGCTCCTCTTCAGACATGTACTCATAGGAACAAAAGAACAGCCCCACAGGATCAGGCCAAGGCGCGTCTAGTTCAGCTTCCTGTATCTCACAGTGGCCCACCAGATGCCTCAGGGAGCAGAAAAGACACTTGTATCTTGCTGCCACTCCCCTACATCTGGCTTTCTGGGGCAAATTCTGAGGCAAACACACTCTACACTGAGCTCCTGTGGGGCAGGGGTTAGAGGGTTGACTGGAAGGAGGTGCCAGACCCAACTGGGGACACCCCTCAATGTGGCAAAGCTGGGCCTGGGAACAGGAAGGAGCAGCCACTTGATTCTCTTGACTCTTCCAGGGTGAGGTGAAAGGTGAGGGCAAAAAACTTGGGGTGGCAGCTCTTGCCAACCACTGTGTTTCCCCTTCCAGTCCTTGTCCTTCCTTGAACCTGGCATTCTAAGCCTGCTTCTAAAATAAGGTCGTTGTACCACCCATCATGGCCTGTAGCCTGCAATTGACCTTTCCTCCAGAAATCTGTCCAATCCTCTTTTAAAGGGGTCTAGGCCAGACACCTTCACTGAATCCTGTGGCAAGGAGCTCCACAGATTAATTGCACTCTGGACAACACCCTCAAGAAGCTTTTTGATCTTTCTGGTGGTCTGGGGTTGCGGGCGGAAAATGAACCACTTGGACAGTGCAGCGTCCCTGAGCAAAATAAATAATGGCGGTGCCTCCCTTTAGAATTCTCACTGCCAGCTACACAGTAAATAAATGCACCCCATTTTGTGGCACTGAATCTGAATGTGGAACTGTTCCAAGGGCTCAGAATGGGAGTGTGGATCGGTCAGGAGGAAGTCCTTTCCACCAGTGTGTTTGCAATGGCCCACCGCCAGAGAAGACAATGCCCCCTTTCTGAAGGCATTGGCACT
This sequence comes from Lerista edwardsae, assembly GCA_029204185.1. Taxonomy (NCBI): domain Eukaryota; kingdom Metazoa; phylum Chordata; class Lepidosauria; order Squamata; family Scincidae; genus Lerista; species Lerista edwardsae. The sequence continues at coordinate 2,559,954 of JAJKFI010000026.1, forward strand.
GTGTCCGGAGGGTTGCCGTCACCCCCCCAAGTGCTCTGCCACATCGGAAGTACAGAGAGTTCCCTTCTTTTGGAGGGGCCCCATTGCCAAGTCACTGTGGTTGTGCTGGAGGAAGGGCTGCTTTCTTTGGCCTCGGGACAGACAAAAGCCTTCAAACAAACGCCGTTGCCAATCTGCAGCCACGACTACAACAAAGCCTCTTTGCTGAGGAAGCTGAGCGATTCAGACAGAGGGGATGTGTGATGGATGAAATTTTTGTACTGCTTTTCAGCCCCAAAATGGCCTCCCTAGCTGACAGGCGGAGTTACGCTTTGATACAAATAAGTGTGGAAATGCATCTGAAATGTTGCTGGGGAATAGCGTGGCCAGAGGAGTGGGGCGCAGTATGTACTGCAGGCACTGCAATGTGCTGTGAAAGCGGCCCCTCCCACTCTCTGTCGGAGCCATTCTGGGCACTGATGGAAATGCAATGTGTAAGCAGCCCCTCCCACTTGCTGTCAGAGCCATTCCAGGTAGCATTGGTAACATGTGCATCGGTAACATGGAGCCTGGCAGGGGGTGGAGTGAAGTGGCGCACAGGGGCAAGGAAACAGTGGTGGGGGCGGATTGGCTTGGTCCGCAACTGGGTGGTTGCAGGGTAAGCAGGGAGAGAACAGGAAGGAGGACATTAGAAAAGGGCAAAGCCTTTATTCTGAATTAAATGCTTTTCTGCTCCAGGCTTAGAGCGCACTCCTAAACAGGAATTAGGCCAGCATAAACTAAGCCAGCAAAGTGTGGCCAGCAAAAGGGCCACCCTAAAGTGTTTTTGGACTACTCTCGGAGTCAGGGAGGATGGCTCACGTCTGTGTGCTGACTCCGAGAGTGGCCCAAACATACTTTACGGTGTCCCTTGTGCTGGCCAAACTTTGTTGGCTTAGTTTATGCCTGCCTAACTCAGTTTAGGATTGTGCCCTTAATAGTTTTTGGGAGGGGATTTAAGGTGGGGAAACAGCATGAGGGTAAAGTTAAACAGCATGGAGGGTAAAGTCCATCATGGGCTATAGGCCATGATGGATTGTGCAACCTCCTTACATTAGTAGTAGGCTACTTCAGAGTCCTGGGTGCAAGGGAGTGGCAACAAGATGCAAGCGTCTTGTGTCTCGTGCCTCCCTGGGGCACCTGGTGGGCTGCTGTGGGATACAGGAAGCTGGACTAGATGGGCCCTTGGCCTGATCCTGCAGGGCTCTTCTTATGTTCTTAAACTCTGTCCTTGTACACCATAGCTCTGATCCAAATCTCAAATCCCTATTTTGTTTTGTTTTGTTTTTTTTGAGACAGATAACAACCCATTTCAGCAACACACAAGAAACAAAATAGCTTAATAAATAAAGGAGTATGCCCCTTAACTCACACCCCTGCTTATTATAATTGACCCATCAATTTACTAAAGCCCACTGACTTATCAATGGAAGCTTTAGGCAGGCTGCCCAAGGGCAGTAGTTCCCAGTGGTTAGCATGCATGCACCCCTTCCCACTTCCCACTTTCTCTTTATGGAACCAGCAGATGAATGGGGGGAAAAATCTTGGTTGTACCCACTACCACCATCCCAGGCTCAGAGGCGTTTCTACAGGGATGGCAAAGCTTTAAGTTTTGCAAGAAGCCTTACCCTGTCATGTAAAGCCCTCCTCTCCCTTGCTGCTGTAGCCAGTAAGCAACACCAAGATGTTGCTGTTCCCTGTGAGGATTGGCTAAAACGGTGCAGGAGAGGAGTGATTCCCACTGCAAGGTGAGGCTTCTTGCAAAACTTATAGCTTTGCCATCCCTTTAGAAATGCCTCTGCCCAGGCTACAGAGACCAGGCAAAGGAGGACCAAATGGGAGGAAAAAAGCCTCCCAGGAGGACACTGACTCCCTCTGGGTTCTTATGGAAAGTCAATTCCACAGCAGTGCCTGCATGGCAAAAAGATGGGACAATTCAGTGAATTATCTATGGGGTAAGATGGACAAGGGTCAACCTGTAACTAGTTTATTAAAAGGGAATTAATAAACTAATGAAAGGGAATTAAACTTGGGAAAGACAGGTTGGTAGTAAAAATACAAGCAGACTGATGGAAAATACCTGGGTTTGGTTGAAAAATGCTAAAGAAATGGTTTTGTCAGGTGGATGCAGTAACTAATAATGCCCAGCAGATGGAGCTGGGACGCTACACAGTGAACTCCATCCAGGGACCACCCCTATCACCTCTAATGCACAGGTTGCTAGTTAATCTGTGAAGTTTGCAATCTGGCTGGATGGGAAAGAACAGACAAAGCAACAATAATTTCCCTGATTGCCTTTTAGCTAGAAACAGTTCCTGTTTGTTGGCTGCTTACCTTTGTCCACAGAATCCCCAGGCCTTGCATTTGTAGGTGGGGAAGTGGGTGAACCTCTGTGAGCTACCAATGAATGGGTCACTCAGTGACTGGCAGGGAACAAATTGCCTGTGTGTTATCGAATACATGACTTTTGCAAGGCAGTGGTGGGCTGTGCACATGCAATACGTGCTGCATTGATGTGCGCATGCAACAAAGTGGGGCGGAATTTGGGTTTCTTTGGGAATTTGGGTGCCTCAGGCTTCCTGCCACCTGCACCTTTTTTTACTTTACCTTCCAGCATGATGGAAAATTCTGGAAAGCTGGAGAACTTGTCCAAAGTGTGTTCTTTGGGTGAGAACCTTTTTTTTGGGGGGGGGGGTGTTATAGTAAAGACATGCATTGGTCAACTGTGGGTTCAACCATATATAGCCACTGTATATAGATGGAGTTTGTGTGGAACAGGTGGTGGAATGCAAGTTCCTTGGGACCATCATAACTAATGACCTGACTTGGAGTGCGAACACCGCTGCTTTAATTAGGAAGGCGCAACAACGGTTGTATTTCCTAAGGATTCTGAGAAAGCAAGAATTGGCTGAGAGTCTGCTAATCACCTTCTATCGGAGTTCAACTGAGAGCATACTATCCTACTGTCTCTGTGTATGGTTCACGAGCTGCACAGTGGCAGAGAAAAAGGCAATTCAAAGGGTGATTAGGACGGCCCAAAACATCATTGGCTGTTCACTCCCCTCTTTGGAAGAACTATATAAGAATAGATGTAAGAGGAAGATATCTAATATACTGAAGGACTCCTCCCATCCGGGACATCAGCTCTTTGAACTATTACCATTGAGAAGGAGATTCAGGGTATTGAAAGCAAGGACGAGCAGATTTAAGAGCAGTTTCTATCCAAGTGCAGTATTGAGTTTAAATGTGGGGTCATAAGTGTGTGTGGAAGCTATATTGCGGGAAGTAAAGGGGTATTTATATTTGTATAAGTGATTGTTGTATGGTTGATTGTGCATATTTTAGTTTTGGTGTTGTCCAGTTTTACCGTGGGGAAGAGCACCTCATTTCGTTGTGAGTGTAATGACAAATAAATTTCTTATCTTATCTTATCTTATATCACTGCTTCAAATATATCTACCAAGGACCAGCGCCGTAACCGGCTTGCAGGGTGCCAGGGGTGCAGCAACATCACTGTGCCCCTAACGCCACTGCTTCACCCCTTCACAGCCCACCCATACACACCCAGTGCCTGGAATTGCTCCCTTTAAGGGCATTCCGGATGCAAGGGGGTGGGTGGGTGGGTAAAAAAAAAGGCACAGCTCTTTCCCGAAGAGCTCTGCTCCAGCATCCTGTTCCCAACCACGGCAAGCAGAGGAAGAAGGCCAGAGCCCTCTCCTGCTGTTCCCCTCTCCTGCTGTTCCTGACCCCTGGCAAATGGCAATCAAAGGTACACTGCCACTGAACATGGCGGTTCCATTTAGCGATCATAGGTAATAGCGCCCACTGCTCCTGCCCCCCCCCTCACAGCACCTTCAATACGCCTCTGCCTAGGAAACCTTTGTTCTTTTGTCTTTCTTGGGGGGGGGGGAGATCCTGGCAAATTCCTCCCAGGCCTGTAGAAGCTCCAGTTTCCTGTGCCCCTCTCCCACCACACTGCTGAGTTCCGTATGCCTCCTGCTCTCTCCTGGGAAATGTCTGTCTGGGTTTGATATCTCTTCCCTGCACTTCTTGGTAAACACAAGTTGAAGGAAGGATGTATTTAATTTTTCGCCATGTGCCCCTTGTGTCAACAACTCCCCCTTATGCTCTCTTAGGCAACCGCGATCTCTTCTTTGCTGATCTTCTGTTTCTTATTGCCTATTATGCAGTTTTCTTCTTCCTTTCTGTTCCTTCGGTATTTTTCACCATTCCTCATCATCAATTTTCTCCTGCACCTGAATTCCTTTTCATCTTGCAGAATCTGCTATCTTCCTTGTTCTTATTTTACTGACGACGTGCAGCTAGTCTCTTTTTATTTAGAAATAGAGGGCTGCAGCTGCCAGAAGGACATGGTGCTGAACTGGTTTTTTCCTCCCTTCCCTGCATGTATGCCTTGTCTGGGCTCCGTATGCCAACACACCCCTCAATGTGGAGTCCTGTGCATGTCAAAAGGCCAAGAGCGTCCAAGAGAGGAAGACTGGAAATCAACTGGCAAAATAGCCACAAAATTAATATCGGAATCCCTTGCATCTGCAAATCAGATGGAAGACATGAGTCTTTGGGTGCAATCCTGACCTGGAGTTAGGCTGGCACAGTTAGGCCAGCAAAGTTGGGCTGACACAAGGGACACCGTATAGTATGCTTGAACCGCACAGACGTGCACCATCCTCTCGGACTCCAAGAGTGGTCCAAACGTGCTTCACTGTGACCCTTCTGCCAGTCAAACTTTGCTGGCCTAACTCTGCCAGCCTAACTCCAGGTTAGGATTGCACCCTTAGTCGGCTTGTTGTCGTTCTGAACGACGAGACTATGATGTTGCAAACCCTAATTCCCACTCGTCTTCTTGACCAAACACAAAGCAGTAGTGAGTTAAAGCAGGCTTTAAAGTTTAATTTGAAACAGCTGAAATTCTGTTGCGTTTTCCTCAAATAAATGCATTTTGAAACAACTCTTTATTTTGTCTGCTGGTTTGCGGTTTGCCTCTGGCTGTTCCAACTTATTATCACCCACAAAAAGCTTTCCTAAATGTTGGGATTGGTTTGCTTATTTTTCAATGAATATGCCACCTCTTGCAACGAGCCATAAGGCAGTGCACCACATGCTTAAAAATAAAACAGGCAAAACCATTTAAAACACTCCAACAGAGAGGCAGCAATAAACCTACAGATCAGATCAGATCCAACCTACAGATCCTGTCTCATCCTGAGCAGTACAAAACTTGGAGGTAGGGCCAGCCAAGATGGCCAGACCTCCTGACAACCCGAGGCAGCCCAAATGCATCCGGCAACCAATGATGTGTCATCCTCTGCTCCTCCCACTTGCCAATGTTCTAGCTCAGCACTGCCCTGCCACCCCCACATTTCCTCTTCCTCCCTGTCCCCTCTTCCTTTACCAATCTAGCAGTGGGGGCAGGTAGGCGGACAGAGATGGGAGGGGGGGGCCCAAGCTGCTTCCTTGATTTGCCTCTGGGAGCAATCCTAACCCGGAGTTAGGCCAGCACAGCTAGACCAGCAAAGTTTGGCCGGCATAAGGGCCACTGTAAAGTGCATTTGGACCACTCTCAGAGTCAGGGAGGATGGCGCACGTCTGTGTGTTGGCCTCTCTGACTCCAAGAGTGGTCCAAACATACTTGACGGTGTCCCTTGTGCCGGCCAAACTTTGCAGGCCTAACTGTGCCAGCCTAACTCCAGGTCAGGATTGCACCTTCAGTGGCTTTCCTACCATTAAAAGAGGGGCAATTTCCCCTTGGCAGTGCCCACCACAGGCCTTGTGTGGTCTCCTGGTTGCACACCAAAAGTGTTCTGAAGGCATCAGAATGCCTTTTCATAATACTTCCAGTTTTTGTTGGAAAACAAGAAGTGTTGTTTAAAGGCTTCCTGATGCCTTCAGAATGCACGTGATAAGATGTCATGTGATGCTCTGGTGGTAGAGGGTCTGCAGTTGTTGGACAGTGGCAGTCTGCAGTCCTGGCCCCTGGCAGGAAAAAGTCCAGGGAGGCAACTGGTCTGCCTCACGGTCGGGCTAGTCTTGCTGGAGGGATAACTATGTCTTCTGTCGGCAAGTGATGCCATGACGGTGAAGTGAAGTCAAGTGAAGTCAAGTGAAGTCAAGTGAAGGCCATGATGGGTTGGGCAACCTCCTTACATTAATAGTAGGCTACTTCAGAATGCCAGGTGTAAGGGAGTGGCCACAGGATGCAAGCATCTTGTTGTCTACTGAGCTCCCTGAGGCACCTGGTGGGCCACTGGGAGATGCAGGAAGATGGACTAGATGGGCCTTTGGCCTGATCCAGTGGGGCTCTTCTTATGTTCTTATCTAAGTGAGAAGTCCAGAAAGAATGGGGCACTCCAAACATCTGTGGTGATAGTTTCAACGAATGCTTGAGTGTAACTACCAAAAATTGCCCCATGACGTGCTCACCAGTCAAGCCTCCGTCTAAAAGGACTGGAACTTCCTCGGTTCTGCTACCGCGATTTCGCGGATAGGAGTACATCAAGGAAGTTGGCGCTTCTTGCGAACGTGCCCTTGCGCCGAGGAGGCTCCAGTTGCCCCGGAAGCTGCACCGGATAGAGCACAGGCCCGCTGGCCTACCTGCTCCAGTGCAGTTATGATTGGGCTGCCTGAGATTTTAGGGTCAGATTCAGTTCGGGTTTAGATCCAGTCCCACATCCTGCTTAAAAGTGTTTGAAATCCACCATCGGTCCTCTTTCGGGATCACGTCCGGCTGGTATTTGTCCATGGCCCTTTCAGTTTTCAAAGATAAAAGAGACAGGGGAAATTGAGTGCCACATTTTTATGGACCAAGAAGGCAGACGGTGAGTTAGCAAAGTTTTAGGGGAGCCAAAGTCACCTGCACTTTCAACTTTGCAAATTCCGAGAATGTTTGAAAGAACCAAGAGGTCATAACTGGTTTTGTGGATTAGCGAACTTTGTGGCAAAGCTGCTGAAGTGATGAAAGACGCTGCAAAACATTCATTTCTTTGAAGCCTCCTGGAATTAATAAAAAGGGTTACTTGTTTGGGAACCTTGGTGAACTTTGGCTGATGTTTGGGGAAAAAATGTCCTTAACTTGTAAGCATGGAAGTTCACAGTCTATTCATTTCTGATGCGGTAATGAGCAATTTGTGAAGTTGTAATTCCCATTTGATCCTAATTCCTAATTTTGTATTTCATTATGTCACTAATGATGTAGCGTAACTATTGCCATGGCTAAAGCTACAATGACTTGTGCAGTTATATTCCATACGATGGTTGTTTTTACCTCCTTCTGTTGTCTCTCATCACTCTCAGGTGCACTGAGAATAATAAATGTGAGAAGGCAGGTAGATTTTTGAGATTGAACCCTGGGCCTTGTGCATACAAAGCACATGCTCTTTCCAGCGGCGTCTGCAGCCGGAACGGTGGGCAGGAGGAACGGGTGAGCGGCAGCCCGCCCGTTGCGTACCGCTCCATTTCGCTGTCTTCCTTGCCCCCGCGGGAGCGGAGAAGATGGCAAAACGGAGCGGTACGCAACGGGCGGGCTGCCGCTCACCCGTTCCTCCCGCCCACCGTTCCGGCTGCATGACGTCGCTGGCTCTTTCCCACTACAAGTTCTCTTCAGCAAAGGTGGCATAGATATTTATTTTTTTTAAAAAAATGTAGATCCCACCTTCCCCTTTATTGCTCTGGAGGCGAACAATACAGTGTGACAAAACCCAATAGTACAATACAGCCGTAATACCTGGATGATGAACAACAGTACTGAAGCAGAAGAGACTAGCAAGGAACGCGAACATAAAAAAGGCAGAATGAAACCGAAAGGTCCTTAGACTCTGCCAGATTAGGATCAGCTTCTAACTCAAGAAGGAGGAATTCCCTAACTGTGGGCGTAGCTGCAAAAAAGGCTTCTCCCCTCATTGAGACCAACTGAGCCTTGACTAATGGCAGCATGTGAAGGGTCCTGCACCATAACTTCAGGGAGGGCCATCTCATATGAGAAGGAGGCAGTCATAAGCTGGGAGGGGCTTTAAAGGTCAACACCAGCGACTTGAATCGTGGCCAAAAACAAATTGGCAGCTACTGCAGCTAAAGGACCAAAAGCTTGACAGACAAGATTGTTCTGTTTTTAGGGCGGGGGGGAGAAGCCTGGTTTTATTATGTCTTTTTTAAATTAGAAATACTGTAAAATCAATTGTGGAATTCCATGGACTGAAAAAAAGCCTTGTATACCTAGCACTAAGATATACCAAAAAGACTGGGATTGTTTAGCTGGACAAAGGAAGCAACTCTCAGGACACACAATCAAAAGAGAGCATCAGGAAGCTCTGAGGATGCAGACAGGAAATGACATAAGAACATAAGAAGAGCCCTGCTGGATCAGGCCAAAGGCCCATCTAGTCCAGCTTCCTGTATCTCACAGCGGCCCACCAGGTGCCCCAGGGAGGCATGAGACACAAGACGCTTGCATCTTGTTGACCTGCATATTATGACCTGCAGGAAATGGCCCACGGCAGTGGTTCTCAAACTTTTTAGACTGGGGCCCACTTTTTAGAATGGCACTCGTGTCAGGATCCACCATTAGTGATGTCATTAACCTGGAAGTGATGTCATAGCCGGAAGTTACATCATCATGCAGGAAGTGCCATCATTGCAGCATAATAAAATGAGACTCCTGGAATGCAAACTAGCATCCTTGGACTGCAGCAATTGCAGAACCAGGAAACATCCCTGACAGAAAGCATAATAGGACAAAATAATATGTAAATGCACTGAACTAAAAATAAAATTTAAAAAGCCCTCACTTGAGCACTCACAAAAGGAATGTAGCAAGAGTAAGGTCTGCAGTTTCCAAGATGGCTGCTTCCAGCTTTCTGCAACCCTCCTTACATCTGGTAGCTACTCACCAAATGGGTCCCAACCCACAGTTTGAAAAACACTGGCCTATGGGAAACTTTGTTGCTGTCTGACCATCATAAGCAACAGTGTGCTTCTCTTTTTCTTCCCTCTTGGCATGCAATGGAAGGAGCTTGGAGATTTCTGTTTGTGGTTTGCAACAAGCTTCAGTTTCCGTTCTGTCTGAACATTGGAAACTGTGGTTTGTACAAACCACTGTTAAAACAAAATCAAGATATTCAATTTTTTTGGTGTATTATCTACTTTTTGGCCAAAGCCCTCCAGATCAGATCCTGGTTTGATATTCTGGTTTGTTAACTAACTGTGGTTTGTACAACACTGTTTTTGAAAGTGCTAGGAAAGTGTGGTTTGTTACAAACAGCAAATAGAAGCGTTCTCTTGTGTGCAAAGGAGCGAAGATGAGCGAGGAGTACACAAACTCTGTTGTGTTCTCAACCCAACAGACCACTTTGTTGTGATGTCTGTGCCTGGTTTATGACATGTTGTCTCTTACCCACTTTTGAACAATGGGCACGGCACTAGATGACGGGAGATTTGTCAAAGTTCTATGAAAAGGCTTGGGACAGTTCCATCTTTGTAAAAGGAAACTCCTCTTTCTGTGTGCTTTTTCAAGGCTCCTGGCATTGAGGTCTTTTTAAAAGGAACTTACAGGACTTGGGGAATATAGAACTCCTCCATTTCAGTCCATTTTTCATTTCCCACTGATGAGCTCGTTCAACGTGTTTATCGACGGCATTAGGAATAGGTGCCACAAAGGGGTGCTGGCTATGCATATTATTGAGCCTCCAGTGTGAACATTCAGCACATTAAAATTCCAAAGCAGCTCCCAACAAAGTCTCTCTGTTCTGTGGGAGATGGCGAGGAAACTCTGATGACAAGAGCTGTAATAGGCAGGCACCCCAGGCAGACAAAGAGCTCACTGTGTCACCCTTTCCCAGCGCTCAAAAGAGGGATGCCTTCGAAGCCAACTAAACCCCACCAGCAGCGAACACTCAGGATGAAGGTGACTCCCATCCTAATGCCCAATTCTTTGCTCCAAGCAGAGATGCATGAAAAACTTCAAGGAAAATAAGCTTCCTGTTCATATTCATACCCCCCACCCCTCACAAAAGCTTTGGGCGATGCTATACATCCACAACAGGGAAAGTGTCCCCTTGCAGATGAATGTAGAACAGATAGAAAGTACTTTTTAACCCAGCGGGTAATTAATCTGTGGAAGTCCTTACCACAGGGGTGTGTGGGTGTGGGTGTGTATACAGTGGTGTCCAGTGGTGTTATTCTACCGGAACGCTGGGCGGGACATCCGGGTGATCGACAGCCTGCCCGTCGCGTTACGCAGCGTTCCGCCGTTTGCGTAACCAATTACGCTGCTTGCGTACGTT
>JAJKFI010000026.1:2572498-2609126 GCA_029204185.1 Lerista edwardsae
GAGAGAGAGAGAGAGAGAGAGAGAGAGAGAGAGAGAGAGAGAGAGAGTACAGAAGAGGGCAAAAATGAACAACTACGAGCGCAAGCCTAACCTGGAGTTAGGCCGGCACAGTTAGGCCAGCAAAGTTTGGCTGGCACAAGGGACACTGTAACGTATGTTTGGACCCCTCTCTAAGTCAAAGAGATCAGCACACAGATGTGTGCCATCCCCCCTAACTCCGAGAGTGGTCCAAACACACTTTACAGTGCCCTTTGTGCTGGCCAAACTTTGCTGGCCTAACTGTGCCGGCCTAACTTCAGGTCAGGATTGCGCTCCAAGAGAAAGAAGGCTTTGTTTGAAAATTAAGGTTAGTGATGAACTTGAAGTGATATAGACAGATTTGCCAGGTTACCATACAGTGAAAGCCATTATGAATTTTGGACTGAGATTTCACAGGGGTTCAAGCAAGCCATGGTGGTCCCATGTGGTGTTGTGGCTGGCGTGTTGGACTGGAAGACTGCAACCCATTGTGACATTTGATCTAGCATTTCCCCAACCTAACGTACCTCACTTAGTGTGCACTCCCAACCAACTTTCCAGCACTGGGGTAAGGGCAATGCAGCTCCAAAGCAAAGGAACAAACATTCCCTTCCCTTGAAGACACCTCTGTGACTAGGACTCCACTGCAGAATGCAGCACATGCCCCATTGGCACAGCTATATCAGTGCTGGAATGTAAGTTAGGATTGTGCCCACAGTTGCAGTGGGGCATGGGGGAGAACCTTCCTGAGGATTACAAGACAAATGTAATAATAACCCAATTCTCTCAAGGGGAGAGAATTGCAGCAACCACAGGGCCTAAGGCAACTTTTTTTCCCCATCAATACATGCAAGGTGGTTAGGTAGTGCTCCTTGTCACAGCAGTGTCTGTGAAAACCCAGGCTAGCGATTTGCAACCAGATTTTCTTTTTTTAAGAAAATCTTTTAAAACTGTAATTTTTCATTTGAATCTTGAAATATGTTTTTCCCTCCTCTTTTTGTTCCTGAATGGTCTCAAAAAACCACGCAAACTCACACACACACACACACACACACACACACACACACACACAAAGGAGTCTTTGAAAGAGCCAGTCAAATTCTTGGTTATGTGTTTTGTTTTTTTTGTTTCCTGAAAATTAGATGTTCAAAACAAGCCAACCAAAATATTATCAATCGAAATATTAAAAGATACTTGCGTCTTTTCAAGTTGTTTGGCTTCCACCCTCTTTCCTTTGCTTTCCCCCCCCTCCCCTTTCAATTTAAATTTCAGTGACAATACACGTTTTGATTGACATTAAAACTATTTATTGTCAGGTGGTGGGTGTTGAGTTCATTGTGCCTGCTCTGCGGCTGAAAAACACTTTGTATCTTTAGCAAATGCTTTGTTTATTTCGGGGGGGGGGGGAAATAAGTCTCCCAGGGCACCCTTTGTTCACCAGGGGGTGTAAAACATTATGAACGCTTTGCACGTGGGCAAGGAACCTGAGATCAACATTTGCTCTGGGCCATTGTTGACATAATTCACCAAATCTTGTGGTATGACAAGCCGCACAATAATAAAGGGCATTCTGTAGTGGCAAGATGTGTATTATTTGAACCAGCATTGCCAGGCTGTATTCATCACACTCACCACAAAGCACCAGACCAAAAGCTAAAATTAAACGCAGCTATATGCACAATATGAATTGCATATATTCTGGGAATAAATAGGCTGTAGTATCAAAGGACAAAAGTCTTCATGGGGAAAAGCTATCGGGTGGGCTTGTTTTCCAATTCCTCTTTGCTATGTTAAAATCCTATTTCCTAAAAATCCAATGCAATAGTGCAACTCTCTCTCTCTCTCTCTCTCTCTCCCTCACACACACACACACACACACACACACACACACACACACACACACTGCCGTTTGTACCTTTGCATCACCACGGTAGTTGAGATCTGCTGTTCTAAACCTAGGCACCAGGAAAATGTAGAACAGTTCCCACTCTGGAAAAAAATTTCTTCTGAACGAAGTACTGTATTTACAACACTGAGGTTGCTGGAGAACGTACTGTTTACAGCCACTGCTGCTATTTATTTAATTAAACAGGGGAATGGATATATTCCCTGCACTGTCAACAGTCCAGGGCAAAACTGGCTCCATCATCGCACATGCCACAAACAGTGCTGGGTCAGACCTTATTTCCAAACAAATCAGCAGCATCGCTCATTGAGACTGGGCCGAGATTCAAAAGAAGAGGAGAGCTATTTCTCCAAGGGAGAATCGTGGACTCGAGCAGATGCTTTCTGTATCTCTTTGGATATAGGCTCCTTTGCAACTGTCCAGGCTTCAGTCCAACGAACCATGAGCGGAAGGGAAGCAAACCCAGTACAGTGTGTAGGCATTAAGGGAAGATTTCTTGACTCAAACCAACCACTGTGGGGGCAAAGATCTAAAGGCCCTCAAACCCTTCAGCAGTGTCCCCCCATTGCGTGTGCTTCCCCATATGTTCTGTAGAGTCACGATGGCCCAACACATGTGTCCTACATAAAATTGGGTCTTCCCTCAGATATCTGTCACTGTGAAACGTTAGATTAGAAACTCGGCGGGGCTTGTTGCTTGTTTGTTTACAGTGCTCTACAAAGACTAATTGCAGTGGCAGGACTACATAATTAACACGGACTATTCATCAGCATCATTAGGCCCTTCTTGACCACCCTAGCAGGGTCTAATCCTATCCCCCGCCAGCCCAGACCAAGCGGCGCCATCAACCGAGATCGAGCTGCATGCAAAGAGCTTGGGGGGTGGGGTGGGGAACCGCACCGTCCAGGAGATGGAAGCAAGAAGAATGTATTTGCCTCTCCAGAGGCCACCTGATCTCCAGTGAATCTCCTTGAATCTACACCAGTTCTTTCAGGGCTGGCCTTAGGCCAACGTGACCAATGTCGTCACATTGGGCCCCGCACTTTGAGGGGCCCCACACCAGAGCAGCATATTGCCTGCGGCTGCAGCCAGGATCTCTGTGGGCTGTAAGTCAGTGGGGCAAGCACAACAGCTTTACCTTGGGCCCTCCCACCTGCCCCTGCCTCTGAACAGCCCAAAATAAGCCCCCTGGAAGCCGTTGGTAATGACACCATCATGTCACCACCAACTATTTCCAAGTGTCGCATGCAGCATTGCAAGCACAAGATGCAAGGTGTCATTGGGGAGCAGGGGGTGCAGTGGGGAGGGTGGGGGCCCCATAGGAATGGCCCACATTAGGCCCCGCCATTCCTGGAGCCGGCCCTGAGTTCTTTAGCTGGCATAAGCCTGAGAAAAGCTACAGGGTGGGTCCAGAAAGGGGGTAGAACCTTGACATGTACCACTGCCTCCATGGTCCTGCCCCTCCTGCCCCCCCCACCTGGCCCACTCACTGTCCTGATCCTCCCCAGATCCTCCCCCAAACTGCCCCTGCAGGTGACCCGCCTGCTCCAGCAAATACTCTGAGACCGCCCCAGCCAGTGCAGAACCTTCTGGCTCCTGGGCTACCAATAAGCTGAAGAACAACAGAGTGGTTGTGGTGCTCAAAGTCCCAACTTTACTCTTGCAGATCATGAGCTCCACCAGGATAAGACCAGCATAAGACGGGGGCCATCAGTATCTTTAGCCTTAGCCTCTTGGCCCCAATCTCTACCTGAAATGGAACCTAAGTAAAATATCAGTGCATTAGCACTGATAGCGACCCATTCATCCTTGGTTTTCTTTGCCTCTGCTTTTCCTTCTCCAGGGCCAAATTTAGGAGCACAGGGTGCAGGTAAGCCCCCAAAGTGCCAGTCATTTTGATTATTTTTTTAAAACGGGAGAGCGTCTATAAGATGAGATGAAACACATTTGTTTTCATTTGCGTAGGTACGGCGTGAATAAATACAGATATACAGATCTGCGTGTGCAAATTCATCATCTTGTATGACAAGGATAAATCATGCATGCAGATTGTGCATCAGAGTAATGAAAGGGGCTACAAAAATGGAATATAAGAAACAAGGTAGGCAAAAGCTGAACGAATGGAGAAGGGTGCTGAAAATGGCCCTTGCCCGAGGTGCTGCTTGGCCATGCCACCCTTCAGTGCCTTCTGTCTGCAGGTCTGTTAAAATTTAAATTGTAAGGTCCTCAGGGCAGGGGCCTGACCTTTGAATTCCAAAACTGTACACTGTACATGTACTATGTACATCAATCCAATTATATAAATAAGCAGATACATACATGGCAATAAGAATGTTTGTATATATTATTGTCTAATCTAACTACTATAGGACTGCTATTTATCAATATATTGCATTATGAATGATTTCAAATCTTGGATTCTAGCTTAAATAAAATCTGCCTATAGCCCCACTAGTAAACAGAAGATTTAGCCGAGAGGGTTAATGCCTCCGTTTGCCCGAAGATAACAGCTGAAGATCTGAAGGTCGTGAGCTCGAGACTACCGGAAGTCTCTGTGAGTGGCAGGCCTTGCAAACTGCGGCTGATTAAAAGCTGAGTTCCAGCTACCTTGTGGGAGGAGGAGTGTGCTGAAGTCAGCTGCGTCTCTGGTGGGAGCAGGGAAGCCTCTTATCAGCCAGCAGATGGTAGATGGGTGGCTAAGGAAGAAGGCTAAATCCAGAAAGAAAGATCTGTATGAGTGTTGTTCTTGAAAGATAGAACATTTCTGTAAATCGTAAAAACCTTTGGGTTTACGAATAAAGTCTGCCTATGTAAACCGCCTTGAGTTACAGTCATTAGAGAAATCTAGTGATCTTAAGAAAGGTGGTATATAAATACATGTATTATTATTATTATTATTATTATTATTATTATTATTATTATTATTATTATGCCAACATATAAGACATACAGATCAGATGTTGTTTATTCCCCACAAAGGAAACTAAGGGGCCAATCCTATGCTGGTGCACTGCTGGCAGCCCACACATTGCCCCAGCTACCAGCATCACAAAAGTGCCATAAGGCATGCTGATGCAGGAAGCGGAGCCAGCGCCAGTTGGCACATGGCCTCAACACTGGGTGGGAGGATATGTTGCTGGAGGCCTTTTGGGGTGGGGGGTTGGGGGCAGGGGCAGGGTAGGAGGAAAGTGGAACTGGGTGGGCCAAGGGATCAGATCCAGAACAGGGTGGGGAAAGCAGCAGATGCTGCCACTGAATTTTGGACAACCCTCCTGTACCCGAGAGCCCTACCTGGGCCTCCTCAGTTCTGCACCCACTAAATTGAGGGCACAGTTCTGAGTAGACCCTGAGTAGCACTAAGCAGGCTTGACACGGGGTAAGGGATCTGATGTTCCCTTACCCAGCGGTGTTATGCTGCCGGAACGCTGGGCGGGACATCCGGGTGATCGACAGCCCGCCCGTCGCGTTCTGGAGCGTTACGTCATTTGTGTAACCAATTACGCCGCTTGCGTACGTTATGCAAACGGCGGAACGCTCCGGAACGTGACGGGCGGGCTGTCGATCACCCGGATGTCCCGCCCAGTGTTCCGGCAGCATAACACCGCTGCCCTTACCACAAGCTGTACATAGTTGTGCAGCTGTACATAGTTGTGCATGGGCTAGAGATGAGGAATGGGTTAAAAAAATGGAAACACACACACACACACACACACACACACACATACATACATACATACATACATACATACAAACTGGGTACATGTACTGATTGCCACAGTTACGTCCTTTGTTTCTGCATTCCCCATTGGGCCTGGCAACCTGAGCCAATTGCATAGTTCAAACGTTTTGGTCTTCCCTCCGCCGCCTCTAAACTAAAGTCGCTGGGTGGCTGCTCAATGAACTGTGAGGGCCAGAGCAGTTTACAGCTTCCTAATTGGTCTTAAATTGCCCTCCCCTTTTCACATTCCTGCTTCAGAACATCTTTATGGAGTGACCACAAAGCAGGTGACCTCTCCAAGGTCACCTCCGCGGAGAGCGACAAGGACACCGCATTGTGGCCAGTTAAGGGTTCAGGCATGTGATGAACAAACTGCCCGGCCTTCATCTATTCTTCTGTGTCCCTCCTTCTCCTGCTGTCATGGCCAGCTTGTGACGGGGATCCCATTGCTTTGGGTTAGGAAGGCAGTGAGAAGACACCTACATTACTCTAGATATGGCAAAACCTTCATGCTTAGATCACACTTCAGTTTTCTATAGATTTGAAAGCAGAACCATTGTGTCCAGAAAATGACCTTGCTTCAAATTTCCTAATTCAGGTTGCAAACCCAACCTGGAGTTAGGCTGGCAAAGTTTGACCAGCACCAGGACCACCATAAAGCACATCTGGACCACATCTGGAGCACATCTGGAGTCAGGGGGGATGGTGCACATCTGTGTGCTGGTCTCTCTGACTCTGAGACTGGTCCAAACATACTTTACGGTGTCCCTTGCGCCAGCCAAACTTTGCCAGCCTAACTCCAGGTTAGGATTACTCTCTTACAGGGGCAATCTGGGAGGCGGGATTGGCGTCCAGGGACACATCTCCAGGGGTGCATCTCCCAGCAGGTCCCCCAGCATTCCCTCACATGGTTCCGAAGGGCCACTCGCCCCTGCAAGAAGGCACACCAGGTGCACTCCGAAGGGCCACCCTCCTCTTCTTAGAGGGCAGGCAGTCCTTTGGTGCTGCATGGGGTTGCTCTGGGAAGCAGCTTCCATGGCTATTAGTAGCCACAAAAGCTGCTTCCTGAAGGGGCTTCATGCTCCTTTTCAGAGGGGAAGGTGGGGGCGGCTAGTGTTGCCACCTCCCTAGCCCAGCGCCCAGGGCAATTGCATCCCTTCCCCCTCCCCCAGGTCTGCCACTGTTGTGCAATAAAGGAATGTAGGAAAGGAGAGGTTCATAGAAGGCATCTTTTAGAAAAGGGCAGGGCCGGCATCAGAGCCAGCCAGCGTGCCCGTGCCACCTGATCCTGGAAGAGGGGAGAGACCTCGTCTGCTGTCATGACTGCCCAGCACTGCCTGGCCAATTTCTTTATTGACCTGCCTCCTAGCACATTTGTCACCACAAACCTGCCTGGAACCAAGAAAGTGAGCCACTCAGCGAGGGGGCAGAGCGGAAGCAGGCCAGACAGTGGACGCTACACAGTAAGGCTGTGAGGGAGTGTTCCAGGCTATTACTCAAAGGTTAACCGCCCCCAAGTGGACTTGTGGACAGGCTTGCCTTAGAAGCAGCCCAGAGTGCTCCAAGGCAGTGTGCCGTCTTTGTTATTTTCCCACAATGCAATGCGCCTGTGCTGCTACTTAGAGGCCTTTCCCAGTCTTAGAAAGAGACCCAGAGATGGGACCTTCTCCCTCCAAGGCAGGCACTCTATCCCTTGAGGTATTCTACACCTTAGCACCTCCACGCCTTTCTAAGTCCATGCTCTTCCTTGTTTCACCCGCTCTTCCCTATTTTGTGCTGTGCAGCCAGCTATCAAACGGCTCTTTCATTTGTGCTGTCTTTCATTTGTGGCCCTGGCAGCCATTTTGTCAAGGGGTTGCCCAGCAACCATGTCATCCATGGTCACCAAGCCCTTCTGAATGACCTGGATGCACTTGAGGCCTGCAGTTGCCAGGCAACTGCAAGGTATGCCCTGACTCCCAAAGAATCAGGACAAGAGCCTCCTGGCAGAAGCTGAAGTCTAGTGGTGACGCTTGGACTCCATTCACTGTTGCTTTTGTAGAACAATATCAGCAGGACCAGACGAGCTTTTCCTCCTCCAATGCATGGACGTCCTGCACTTTCGGAGGCAGGGAGGAGGATGTGCTGGCCTCTCTGACTCCGAGAGTGGTCCAAACATACTTTAATATGTCCCTTGTGCTGGCCAAACTTTGCTGGCTTAACTGTGCCGGCCGAACTCCAGGTTAGGATTGTGTCCATTGTCTTGCAGACTGAGGACCAAATCCTATCCAATTTCCAGCCCTGGAATAGCTATTCCTATAGTGTGTGTGCTGCATTCTATGATGGGGGGGGGCAGTCATGGAGGCCTCCTCAAGGTAAGGGAACCGTTGTTCACTTACCTCGGGGCTGCATTGCAGTTGCATCAGTACCAGAAAGGTAGATAGGATTGGGCCCTCAACCGCTACCATTTGCAACAGGGGAATTATTGTATTTAGCTACCTTGCAGGGTGGTTGTACAGATACCCGAGGGTACAGTCCTAACCAACTATCCAGCACTGACGTAGTTGTGCCAGTGGGGCATGTGCTGCACTCTGCAGGTGAGGAGCAGTCACGGAGGCCTCCTCAAGGTAAGGGAATGCTTGTTCCCTTACCTTGGAGCTGCACTGCCCTTACCCCGGTGCTGGAACGTTGCTTAGGATTGCACCCTGAGTATGTAATGCACTTCGGACATTAAGTGAAATGCGACGTCATGTTACAAGAAGAGCTACCAATCTGTCTGATTCTTGCTTTTCAGAGCCTAAGAATGTCACTGTTTTGCTCCTCTGCTTTTTCTTTTTAGGGAGATGAATAAAATGGAGAAGAAAGACAAGGACGAAAGGGTTTTATTATTGCACAAGGAACTTCCTTGATATAGAAAATATTTTTTTTGTTAAAAGTAACCCTAATGAGGCGTCCTTCCAGCCCTTAATTGTTGCCAAGGCAATGACCCCCAAGCCAGCCATCTTTAATTAACTTTGAACAGATCTCCTGAAATGAGTTTCTCTGGCAAATTGCTCGCCATACCTCCCAGGCATGCAGCAGTGTGCGCAGAGCCCACCCTCTCAAGCATAACGCCTTCTGGAGAGGAGGTGGGAGGGCAGGAGGTGGTCCCATGGCACCGCCTCCATCACTCCCCGCTTCTCTTTCTGGTGCTCCTGGAGAAGAGAGCAGAGACCAGGAACCATCCTCTGAGGTTCAACGTATACAGTGTGGTGCTGGTGGAGGTTTAAAGCAGGCTTCCTTTAGTGGCTTCACAGGCAGATGAGACAAATTCATGGACAAGTTCATAGACCAGCATCTGGCTCTTAGCTAGGATAGCTAAGATGAACCTCCAGCCTCAGAGGCAAGATACCTCTGCACACCAGATGCTGGGGATGAGCCACGGGGGGGGGCAGTTGCTTTCATGCAGGGCTGGCTCTAGAAGAAGGGGTGTCAGACCAATTCCTTAAAAGGGCATAATTGTGTTATTTGAATGGTGGAGAGGATAATGTTGCTTGTGTCACTGTTATTTCTTGTTGTTGCTGTGATTGCACTCCATGAAAGCTCTTCATTCAAGTGGCATTGTTGACAAAAGGGGGGGAAAACGCCTCTGTGGTCTGAGTGTCTCCACTTCATCACTTGCCTGGTGTCTCTCTGGTTCTATTCTGTCGTTACTCTTGCCACATTCATCAAACCAATAGGAGGCGCATCTTTCTTACAGGGAATGGGAAACTCCAGGGTGGAATCCATGTCAGGGTGGAATCCACTGGGAGACTTCTGGCCAATTGCCACTATTCACGGTGCAATCCTAACCAACTCCCCAGCACTCCCAGCTGTGCCAATGGGGCATGTGCTGCATTCTGCAGTGGAGTAGTAGTCACGGAGGTCTCTTCAGGGTAAGGGGGTGTTTGTTCCCTTACCTTACCCCAGTGCTGGAGAGTTGGTTAGGATTGTGCCCTCAGTGTAATCCACCTCGCAGGGTTGTTGTGAAGATAAAATAGGGAGGGAGAAAAATCACACAAAGACCACTTTGTGAGTTCATGGCGGAGGAGAGAATGAGCCAGGGGAAGTTCACGGCTCAGGGTGCAATTCCAACCAATTTTCCTGTACCTGGGTAATGGCAATGCAGCTCCAAGGTAAGGGAACGAACATTCCTTTACCTTGAGGAGGCCTCCGTGACTGCCCCCCCACTGCAGGATGCAGCACATGCCCCATTGGCACAGCTATGTCAGAGATAGAAAGCTGAGTACCGGTCTCTTCAGTGCTACGCCACACCACTCTATACGTTGACAATAACAGGTTGTATCCGAGGAAAGTCATGGTCATGACATGTCCTATTGAAATCAATGGGATTTCAGTTAATCATGACTAACTTGTTTTAGACACAAGCCAGAAATATGCACCATGACATGGAAAAACGTAACAATTAATGAATATTCAATGAGAATTTTGGAGAGCAGACTCCGTTCTGTTCTCATATGTCCTCTCCTAAAATGCAGGGTTTTTCAATTGCTCTGAAGGACCTGCATCTGCACTCACTCTCCCCATTCAAAAGAACACTCCAGGCACTCACTCCCCCCCTACACACACACACACACACACACACACACACACACACGCACACACACAAAAAAATTTGTTCCATTCATGCATAGTATTTATTCCCCATAAAGAGTACTCGCTCTTCCTTTCCGGTCTTCACAAAAGCCTTCAGTGAATTCAATTCACACTGCAAAATGTCTTGACATAAATAGATGTTGGGCAGTATCCAAAACTCTCTCTCTCTCTCTCTCTCTCTCTCTCTCTCTCTCTCATTTGCAAACATCAAGTTTAGCCCCTGCTGAAGTAGATTTCCAATGTTCATCATAAATACATTTTTTAAAAAAACTAAGGAAACATTCCAGAATTCCATGTGGGTGGGTTGCCTTTTCCCCACATCTGAAGCTAGTTTAGGTGAAGAACCTGAGTTTTTAGTCCAGTTTTTATACATGTGGCAGAACAGGGTGGTAGAGTTGTACTGTGGAAGGACGATCAAAACTACTGCATAAAGAATTCTCCTGTAGCCCTGTATGTAGTAAACTAGCATCTTAAGGAGAACGTTCTTGCATAGCTGGCTGGGCCCCAGGGTTCTGGTTCTTTGCTTGGGAGGTGTTGCTTTACTCTCCTCTGTCTACTCCCTCCTTCTGCAATATGGATAGAACCAGAATATTGTTTTGGTGAAAGCATCCAACATAGTACAGCCCACGACCCCCACAGAAGCCAGCAGGAAAAAAAAAATACTACAGAATGATTTTCTATTTTATGCAGAGGGAGGCAGTAGAATTCTGCACTGCCTCACTTCAGACTTCCAGGGCGGAGAAATGCATTTGTCCACTTATTCCTGCTCCAGTCAATGGGATTGAATGGTGACGGTGGAGAGATGACAAACAGGAACATGTTAAGTGATACGAGTACAGCCTCCAGATTATTCAGAAAAGGCTGCGATCCTGCGTGTCGTTTATGCAGCGTCAACTCCATTCGCTTCAATGAGTTTAAGCAGAGTGCGCAGGGCTGCAAACAACATCGCTCATGACAAGCATTGTTGTCACTCCTTTTCAGAGTCCCTCAGCAACAAACCTGAACATCTTAAAATCCATCATTCCGAGCACGTTGCATACATACCCCCCAAGCACGTAAGGATATTGTTTAGGCGTGTCCCCTCTCCCTCTCCTACAACACAAGTTTGTCTTTGGTATTTACTATCACCAAATTTGTTTTGGTTGCTAAGCCTATGCTAAGCCTCAAGATGGTGTCTCTTCCTTATAGATCTAGATATTACTTCTTCGCGTCTGATTTGATTAGGCTTCATTTTTTTCAGTTTGCTGGAAGTAGCTTGGCCCTTCTGCCATTTCCAAATTACACTGCAGTTTGACTAGGTTTTCTACCAAAATTGTTAAAAGACCAGCTGGGACAGCAAAAGGAAGAAGACGCGCCGACTGGAGGAGGGGGAAGAAAGAAGTTACTACATTGGACTTAGAGTTACTTCAAAGTCTCGGTGTAGAATCATAACGTATCTAGTGGAATGACTGTAATGCCCTAATAATTACTGTTTATGTCCTCTTTCATCTCCATTGGGATTGCAATTCTTTGTACACTTATCTTATTGCTCACAGTGATTTAGTTCCGAGTACACATTCAGGGGATGGGGTTATATATCGGTGTCATCGGTGACAATGAACATCTTCCATTTCTTCTTTCCCACCCACCCAACTTTCAGCAAGTTGCCATCATCCATCGTCATTTATTTTGGGCCAGAAATAAATACCACACCCTTTTAGGTATTCTACTTTTCGTAATGTTCTAGGAGGACTGTATCTTCCCAATGGTCCTGCGCTTCCGGGGCGCTTCAGCACCATGATGTCCGGACAGCGACCTCTTCACCTTCAACGGTGATTAACCGGAAGGTTTGTTGCCCTCTCAAATTCGCGGTAATGAGAAAACACGTTTGCCAGGAGCCCTGAGCTGAGGCTACATGTACGTGGGCGACACGTGAGAAAACCTCCCATGAGAATTAGTGGGCTCTAAAAGTGCCTGACTGTGGCAAGATAATTGCTGATCTTGTGGAATACCTGTGAAGATCTGCTCCCCCACCCCAATTTAAGAAAAGCCCCTTAAAAAGTATTTTTATTTTAAATAGGTTGACTTCTTTTTTAATCAAATTATTATCCCAAAGTTATAAGGACTCTCTCTCTCTCTCTCTCTCTCTCTCTGTGTGTGTGTGTGTGTGTGTGTGTGCGCGCGTGCGTGCGTGTGTGTGTTTGATTCAAATATGTCTACCATTTGTAATAGTTTTTGTTGTGTATGTTATTACCAGTTTTGCATTCAATCATTTTACCTATCTTGCTCTAGTGGGGGGGGATCTTTTTAAAAATAAAAACCTTCATCTTTCATCGTTTAAAAAAAGAATCTTCCTTTAAATACATAAATATTCTATAATAGAAATACTGGGTTAAAACAAAAGTCATTTGAAAATTCGCCTGTTTCCAAACAAAACTTTTTGCAATGGGAAATAAAATGACCAAATCATCTGTTCAGCTCTCTAAGACTGCAGTCCTACATTCACTTACCTGGGAGTAAGTGAATGGGACTTAACGTCTGGGTAGACATGCGTAAGATAATAAAGAGCTTATGTGTAGAGGGAGGGAGTGGCCTCCAAACGGGGACATTTTTAGAAAGTGAACGGATTCTACATTTTTAGGCGCTCTCGAACAAGATCTGAGCGTTCATAAAATGATAAAACAACCTACTTGAAAACCATATTATTCTGGAAACATCGAGAGGAAGCTCTGTTTACCAGGTTTTTTTTGTGCCGCTGAAAGTTACTTCTTTGCCAACTCAATTATAATTTAAATATTATAATTTCGCCAGAATCCTCAGAGTGGATTGAATTTACCACGTGGAAATTAGCATGCGATTTAGCAGGTGAAACGCATTCCCCAATGCATAATCTGTGCTTGTAGTTCTTCTCCCCTTGTAGTTCCCCATCATCAAAATGTGACTTCCTGGGGCAAAACCGGTTCTTTATTTGCTTCTGCTGTTTTATTAATGTGCCGTGTGTTGAGGGCGAAATACTAAACAATAGTGAACAAACGGAGGAACAACAGGTTTTTTTTTTTATTATTATTTTATGTTTTAATATGGGTAGAATTGGATCAATATATTTAAGTACGTCCTATTAAATGCTGTGGAACTTACTCTCAAGTAAGTGTGTATAGGATTGGAGCCTTAATAGTTTACTTTTTGCATCTTCGGGATTAACTCCCCTCCCCTTTTTTCCTGCTACCAAATATTTACGTCTTACGTGAGATCATTAAATTGTATTATTCAGAATGAATATTTATAGCTGGAAAAATGTGAATTTGGAATCAGTCTTTTTTTCTGGCTATTAAAAAAAATGTTCCTGGCTAATCCTTTCCGCTGATAAATCGATTAATACTAAAACGTACTTCAGTGTCAAAGGAGCCCAAAATTAGACCAGTGTATACTTGATTCGCAGCCACGCTAACTTTTCCCCATCTGATTAAACTTTGACTTACTCTGATTAATCAACTTAAACTTGAGTTGATTAATTCACCGATTAAAAGTTGCAACCCTACTGTGAAATAATTATAAATAGGAAATCGCGGATCAGATTTCCTACTCTGCTAACTAATAACGCTTCTAGAACTACACTATACATTTATGTGTTCCTCCTAGGATGCGGGATGTTTCACATGCATAATTATAAATGTGATCAATCTTTTATACACTTTTCTGAACATAAACCACATTGAACTCTTCCCCTTCGACAGCTGCAAGAGAAAATGAAAGTCCGTAGGAAGAACCTCTCATCTCGACAACGCCAAAGTTGCACCTGTTGAATGCAAGCCTGTCCTACTGCATCTGTTAAAAAGATACATCACCTCTCTCTGGGAAAAATGCAGGACTCATTTTAAACGTTTCTTGCTCCTCCACAACTGAGTAAAACTATAGTTCCTTTGTTTTTTTGAGATGGTGTGGAAGATAGTTTGGTCTCGCCTCAAAACAAAAACAAAAAACGAATTAGGCTGCACATACAGACGCTGACCAAAGGTTCTGTAGGACTTTTGAGATGAACTAGTTTTCTCTACAGATCCTGTAAGGGCATTTCTAAAGGAAGGGTAAAACCCTAGTTAGAAATCTGGCAACCTTGGCATAAGGCAGTAATCTTATGCCCACGTTCCTGGGAGCAAGCCCCATTAGACATAATGAGACTTACTTCTAAGTAGGACATGCATAGGTTTGTGTTGCAAGTTTCATAGGATGCCATTTTGTTTTGGCAACCTATGAAACTTACAGCTCAATCCTATGCATGTCCTATTTATTTATTTATTTATTTATTTATTTAATTTATACCCCGCCTTTTTGCCCATAGGCACCCAAGGTGCAGAGGCGTTTCTACAAAGCTCTAAGTTTTGCAAGAAGCTTTACCCTGTCATGTAAATCCCTCCTCTCCCTTGCTGCTGTAGCCAGTAAGCAACGCCAAGATTGGCTAAAACGGTGCAGGAGAGGAGTGATTTCCACTGCAAGGTAAGGCTTCTTGCAAAACTTAGAGCTTTGCCATCCCTGCAGAAACGCCACTGCCAAGGTGGCTTACAACAAAAACAGTAAAATACAATAAAATTCACAATTTAACATTAAAAAGCAATAATTTAAAAACAATATTAAAACAATTAAAATTTAAAACTTACTTACTTAAAAGTAAGTCCCCTTGTGGCTACCAGTGACGACAAGGTTTCCTTTCTCCTGCGCCTATCTAGAGATTCCTACACAAATGCGCATGCTCTACTATGCACATATAATTTGTGTACACGTGTTTCCCATCTCTGGGTGGCATTGTGTTTGTTTTAAACTATCCAAATACCATTTTTGAGCCCTCTCATAGTCTTTATTAGGGTTTCAATCACAGACAAATGAGTCCTGTTAGTGACTTCATTCCTTGGGAAGTGGCTTGTGTTTAATAACTACTGGACTATACTAGATTATACAAAAAAAAAATATCCACCTTTCCAGTCAAGATATTATGAATAATATAATTAATTAATAAATATAGTATATAGTGCATACATTACAATGTGTACATGCATATACTATTACATATGCATACGTTATATACAACTCATTTATCACCTATACTGTAATATAATGTACCATACAATGCATCATATATTATGTCTGCTTACAGCATGCATTACATTATGTATGAAGTATGATGATAATAAATAGAAATAGAATAGATCCAGCATGGCTCTTCTTATGTTCTTATGTTCTTATGTTCTTATGTTCTTAAATATGTAGGCTGTTGTATTGGTAAACTACAATTTCACATTTTTGTGTAAAATCTCTCTCTCTCTCTCTCTCTCTCTCTCTCTCTCTCTCTGTGTGTGTGTGTGTGTGTGTGTGTGTGTGTGTGTGTGTGTGTGTACACAGTATAATTCACAGGTTAGGATAAATGTCCAACTAATAAATAAGTTTCAAAAGGTGCAACTGAGTTTTTGCAAGATAATTATTTGGGGGGGGGGGCGTCTCCGGGTCCTATTTCCTTCACCCTCAGTTAAAACTCCGCAGGTACCAGGTTGGCTGGGGAAAGCTCTTTTTTTCTGAGACTGCTGTGTATTGGCATAAGCACCTGGGGCAGGTGGGCCAGTGGTCTGATTCAGCGACCTGCAGTGCGGGTGTGGCAGGTGAGGCCAACTGCCCTACAGGCGTTCACTGAAAAGTGCTCCCCACTGCTGTGATTCACGCAAGCACTTACAACCATGGGCTTTGAGCAGCTGGAGCCTAAAGTTGTAAGTGTTTGCAGGATCATAGCCACTGCAACAGCAATGGGGGCACTTTTCAAAGAATTAGGGCAGGGCAGTTCTGTCTCACCTGCCACACACACCCGCACTGCACGTAGCTGGTTTGCTTGGTTATCAGGCACATTCACAAACCATTTTAAATATAATCATTCGCACGCCAGCATTCACACGAATTCACTTGCCTCTGCCAGATGTGGTGATTCCCGCCCCGAAGACACACAAGTAACTTTTTTTTTTTAAAGGATGAGACAAATTCCTGTAGAAAAAATTCCTGGAGTACCTCTATAAAGAGCTACTAGCCCTGTTAGATAAATAGAACCTCCAAGTTGAAATAATGGTTCTGAATTCCAGATGTAGGGAGGGATAGACCTCCAAAGAGGGTCTGTGGGCTTCCAGAGGTTTCTGGCTCAAAAGTATTGGGAGACAGGATGCTGAGCGAGGTGGACGTTGGTCTGAGCAGTCTGGCAGTTCTGAAACATTGCCAGATCTACTGCAATTAGCGTTCATAAAGGAAAAAAAAAATAAAGTCGAATGCATCCAATTGATTCTCTTAAATTATGGTCAGTTTAATTTAAATTTAAATATGCGCAAATTTGCCTTTTGAGATAAGTTTGCAAAATAAGCTTCCAAGAATTTGGCATGATAAATTTTGAACCACAGAGTACACGTGGAGTTGCGTGTTATAAGGGCTTCGGGCATGATTTACCCTCCATGTTTCTGAACTGAACTGTGTATCTATATCTGTCAAGGATTCAAGGAAACAAGCTCACAAAAACACTTGCAAATGCAGGCATGTGGGCACTAGTGCTCCTTCACACAGCCCTGGGTTGTAATCCTATGCACAAGGACACCACAAGCCTAAGCATGTCTACTTAAAAGTAAGTCCCATTGGATTCAATGGGGCTTACTCCCAGGAAAACGTGAATAGGATTGCAGCGTTATTTGGGAGTAAGTTCCATTGAAACCAGCGGGGACTTATTCCCACGGATTGCACTGCTAATTTATGTACATGTTGTCGCAGCTGATTTTTTTTTTTGTATACTGTCGCAATGTAGGCAGGTATGTGTGAACCAAGCCACATAGTTGTGTTTATCTCATTTGAATTCCTTTTCCAGCTTGCGATACGTGAAATAAACAAAGTTGGATCCCATTGATTTCAATAGAAAACTCTTCTTTAATTATCTCCCTTTGAAGTCACCGGGACTAAACAGTGCTTAACTTTAAATAAATCTTGCAATATTGATTCAATTAATCGAATTATTTCTAGGTATTTATACCCCCGCCTTTCCGTTCTCAAAAATGCCCTCAAACATAAAAGCCCTTCCTCCATTGCCAATAAAAACGAGGAGCATTTGGCAACTAAATAAATTCAAATAAAATGAGTAGTCAGTGGAAAGACCCCAAGGATGTTCGCTGGAATTTCTTATCGGGATGAATTTAAAAACATTTTTTTAAAATGCAGAGGCTACACACACACACACACGCCCGTGTGTTGGACAATCTTCTTTACACTCACAGCCTCCCTAACTCTTCGATCTCCCCAGCCATCCACGCATCTTGCAGGCAAACCCTTGCTCGTGCCAATTTCATGTTGTCAGTTTCATTCTAACTCTCCGTATTTATAGAGCGCCCTCTGGAATTCTGCCACGGCACCTGCTACAGTGCAGACCTGCTACCGTAATTGCAGGAAGCTCACCTGAACAAGGTGGAACCCGCGGACGGGGCGGGGGGGGCGTGTATTTTGACGAAATGCACACCACATCGCACGACTGCCCCGCTTAAGGCAACAAAAATTGCCTCGCCCTATCAGCCTGGGGTTTAAATGGCAGGCAGGTGAAAGCCTTGCTCAGGGAGAAAGGCGAGGCCTCTGACATCTCTCTGTAACCAAGGAAGCCTCACTGCGGTGGCAGCTACTCCCACGGAGGGCACAGGAAGGCTACATGGATGGATCATCCCTTTTTCGTGTCTACGACCGTCGTCGAACACGCCAGTGTGTGGTTCTCTTCTCAGTCGCCTCCGAGCCAAGGCGGTGCGGCGGACCCCGTCTCACCGTCCACAACGGCTCTCCTTTCTCCACTCCCCTCCTCGGACTGGTTGTTTTGTTTAATTAAACTCAATGTCAGCTTTAATTTTCCGCCTGGGCGGCTCGCCGTGACTTTATTGGGATTAGCATTTTGTTTAGATATGTCACTGCGCTTCGTATGGACCGGTGCGTAGATGTCGCGCGGAGAGGCGATTGATTGGCCGTCGAGGGGCGCCCTGGAGAAACTGAGGCCTGGGAGGACGGGCCGATGCGGCGGGACTACTGGTGTGTGTGTGTGTGTGTGTGTGTGTGTGTGTACGAAAAACAAACCGGGGCAACGCGCATAAACGGGAAGGCCCAAGAAAGGGAAATAATCCAAGATTCTCCGTTGCACAAAGATAAGACGTCGTTATATCCCGCATTAATTATTCCGGAATAATGGCTCCTTGTTCTCTGTTCATAGGGCAGCAATCCTGTGCACGCTCACTTGAAAGCAAGTCCCAGTAAGAGGGCTGGCTTCTGACAAAACAGGCATAGAATTAATCCACCTAGAAAGGTGCAATGATTTACCAGCCTTTCACCTCCCTTCTTGTGAATTGAAATTTTGTGTGTGTGTGTGTGTAAGGGGCTTAAAGGGGTTGGTAGAGTGGGGGGAGGAGTCTGCCTAATTTGTACAAGATCTTCTCAGGTTCTGAGTGCAATGCTAACCAATTTGCCAGCACTGGGGTAAGGACAATGTGGCTCAAGATCAAGCAAGCGAGCAGTACTTATATACTGCTTTTCAACACAAAGTGGTATACAGGCTAATAATAATAATAAATTTAAATGGCTCCGAAAAGGGCTCACAATCTAAAAAAAAAAAAATGCAAAACACCACCAGCAACAGCCAGGGGTGAAGAGGACAGTTGCTCTCCTCCTGCTAAATGTAAGAGGAACACCATTTGAAAAAGTGCCTTTTGCTCAGTTAGCAGGTGTTAAGGTAAGGGAACAAACATTAGCAGGTGTTAAGGTAAGAGGCCTCCTTGGCTGCTACTCCACTGCAGAATGCAGCACATGCTTCATTGGCACAACTACGTCAGTCAGTGGCTTCCCTATATGGGGGCGGAGCTCTAAGTTTTGCAAGGAGCCTTACCTTGCTGTGGAAATCAGTCCTTTCTGCAACACTTTAGCCAAT
This sequence comes from Lerista edwardsae, assembly GCA_029204185.1. NCBI lineage: Eukaryota > Metazoa > Chordata > Lepidosauria > Squamata > Scincidae > Lerista > Lerista edwardsae. Next base: position 2,591,693 of record JAJKFI010000026.1, read on the forward strand.
CCTCAGGGGGATTTTCCTGGAAAAGCAACTTCTTGGTGTCACTTACTGGCTACAGCAGCAAGGGAGATGAGGGACTTACACGGGAGGGTAAGGCTCCTTGCAAAACTTAGAGCTTGCCCCCCCCCACCGTGTAGGGACACCACTGATGTCAGTGCTGGAAAGTTGGCTAGGATTGTAACTAAAATCCCAAATCTTGGCTCTGGGTTTATTTTCCTGCTTCATATGTAGAAAAAACAAAACCTGTTTGGGGTTATAAAAACATCCCAACTCTCTTTTCTTTGGAGTGGATGGAGGTTAAAAGAGTGGTTCTCTTAGCAGGGGCAGAGCAACTACACCTATTCATCCTGCCAGTGGCATCCCACTTCCTAATTGCTGCTGCAGGAGTCTGTATCTGTTGGTAAGATATGTTCCTTTCCCTCTCTCACAGTTCCACAACCAGGGGACAGCCACTAAAATTGAATGTTGGGAGAGTTAGGATAGATAAAAGGAAATACGTCTTTACCCAGTGGGTAATTAATCTGTGGAACTCCTTGACACAGGAGGTGGTGATGGCATCTGGCCTAGGTGCCTTTCAAAGGGAATTGGACAGATTTCTGGAGGAAAAGCAGTAGTGTCATCTAACAGGTATGCTGGGCAGGAGGAACGGGTGAGCGGCAGCCTGCCCGTTGCATATCGCTCCATTTCGCCGTCTTCCCCCACCTCCCACCCAGCGTACCCGTTAGATGACACTACTGAGGAAAAGTCCTTTGTGGGCTATAGGCCATGATGGGTTGTGCAACCTGCCTCCATTAGAAGTAGGCTACTTCAGAATGCCTGGTGCAAGGGAGTGGCAACAGGATGCAGGGACCTTGTTGTCTCGTGTGCTCCCTGAGGCATCTGGTGGGCCACTGTGAGATACAGGAAGCTGGACTAGATGGGCCTTTGACCTGATCCAGTGGGGCTGTTCCTTTGTTCCTATGAGTACATGTCTGAAGAGGAGCATCTGGTTCTGGTGGCTGTCAAAGAGAAATGCTGTGGAGAATCTTGACTGGCCACCAGTGTGTTTCCCTCAGGATTTACCTCAGAATAGCAAGTGCAAGGGATTGGCAACAGAATGCAGGCATCTTGTTGTCTTGTATGCTCCCTGAGGCATCTGGTGGCTACTGAGAGATACAGGAAGCTGGACTAGATGGGCCTTTGACCTGATCCAGTGGTGTTCTTCTTACGTTCTGAAGTGGTGAAGGGATTCTTGAAAGGTGGCAAAGAGATTCTGTTTTCTTTAAACTGGAGGAGGTGGAGGGAAGGGAGGCAGGCACAGCCCACAAAACATCCCCTTTGAAGTATATTTGTGATAACATACCCAGCAAAATGGATGTCATGTTTTTGCTCCAATGAACTGGATTTCCTGAAATAGCATCACAGTAATGATGCCTTCAGGCCCCTCCTGACTAGGCAGTTCGCCAACCACAGCAAGAGGGCTAATTATCCTGGAGATGCTTTAGCCACAAGTGCACATTGCTTTTGATTTAGTTCTCTGCAAATTGCCTGCCATCAGAGGCGGATCTAAGGGGGGGGGCAAATCTGTAAATTTTGCAAGAAGCCTTACCTTGCAGTGGAAAACACTCCTCTCCTGCACTGTTCTAGCCAATCCTCACAGGGAACAGCAACATCTTGGCATTGCTTACTGGCTACAGCAGCAAGGGAGAGGAGGGATTTACATGACAGGGTAAGGCTTCTTGCAACTCTTACAAATTTGCCCCCCCTTAGATCCGCCTCTGCCTGCCATCATTCATTCCCCACTCTCTTCCTGACCATTCCTCCTTTGCTCCAAAGCACTGGTTCCCAATCTGCGGAAGGTGCAGTGAGTGGCCACACATTTTTGGTTGTTGAAGATGCAAAAAACAACACAATTCTGCAGAACAGGGTTCAAGGTGGGCCTAACCCAGTGATGTCATGCAGGGGGAACGTGGAGGAACTCAGTTCCACTAGTTAAAATTAGGGCTGACTCCACCCACTTCACTTTCCCTCCTCCCCCCTCCCAATTCCTCTGCAAAGAGCTTTTCTTCCTGGTTGGCTGGCACTCAGAGGGTTAAAAGGAGCGACTCCAGATTCCTAGGGGGGCGAAGGCAGTGATGTCATTCAGGGGGAACGGACCAGAACGGGCGTTCCGGATCCTAACGGGCTCCGTGGCTGGTTCCGGGTTCCCGACAAGTGCCAATCAAAAGTGAGTTCCTGTTCCTAAATCATTTGAATGACACCACTGGCCTAACCTCTTGACAAGTTGAAGGCTATTGCCATAGAATTCAAAATGTGGTGCAATGCACAGGTTTTTGGTTTGGTTTGGTTTTTTGCAGACCAACCCATGCAAAGCAAAACAGGTAGAAAGTTTGAAAAACCCTGGCCTTCTTCAAGGCCAAGGAGGGATTGCTTCAAACAAAATCTGATTTGCAATCTCTATTTTAAATATATGATCAGAGCTTTCACTCCCTGCTGCTAATGCAGATTCACTGATGAATATGATAAGTGTAACTAAAATGCTACACATTGAACGCAATCCATCTCCCGTTGGATTAGTAAAAAAATAAAAATAAATTAAATATTCAGTGCAATCCATCTCCCACAGAAGTCACTGGCACAACTCCCCCTGATTTATAATAGATCTAGATTGCTTCTATTATTTTTTTGTGTTGTTCTAAGGACAGATGGAGCTGAGTGACAGAGAAACCCACGGTGCCTGTTTAAGATAGTGTCAGCAACAGCAACTCAAGGGTGATGGGAACGGCTTGGCCTGATTTACCTGCACTACATTAGATCATCCTTATGGCTCTTGCTCAGTAGTATAGCTGTGGGGGGAGCAAAACAGCAGGTGCCATTATGGGCAGTTATGGCAATGTTCAGGAGATGCTGTTTGGCCCTACGTACAGAGCCTTCATCCTTCTGGGGAACACCAAGAGGAGAAGGCAGGAGAAGGACGAATCACATGGATCTCTTCTTCCCTGCTCAACGAATGAAGCTATCTCCTTCCAAGTCAGACCACTGGTATATCTAGTTCAGTGGATCCCAACCTGTTTTGCATCAGGACCCCCTTTACTTTGTAAGTGCAATAACTGGTTGGGACCACCGCTAGGACCGGAAGTGATGTCATGAAGCAGGAAGTGATGTCATGAAGCAGGAAACAGTAAGTTATTCTGAATGCTTTACCTCTAAATGATGTTTAAGTCTGCTCTCCAAGAAAGCCTTCCTCTGTGTGTGTGTGTGTGTGTGTGTGTGTGTGTGTGTTGCTGGGATGCAGGAATGAATAATTCTCAATTTGGATTGTTCTGGAATTGAACTAGTCACAGGGTCACTAAGAGCACAATCCTTATCTCTAGTTAGGGCAACACAGTTAGGCCAGCAAAGTTTGGCTGGCACAAAGGCCTGTAAAACGCATTTGGACCACTCTCAGAGTCAGGGGGGATGACGCTCATCTGTGTGCTGGCCTCTCTGACTCCGATTGGTCCAAACATACATTACGGTGTCCCTTGTGCCATCCAAACTTTGCCGCCCTAACTGTGCCGCCCTAACTCCAGGTTAGGATTGCGTTCTCAGTCATTCTTGAGAGCTTGCATCAAGCAAGTCACTTTATAAACAACAGAACACATAAGCAAATCAAGCAACCTCTTTATTCTTTTTATCCAGAAAGTAAGTTTGCTTGGTTCAGTTTAATATCTGGTTGTGCAACCACTCCAGGTATTAGTGGTCTCTATCCACTAATATAGTGGATATGGCCTTGCTGGGCTATATGGGGGCCTTACTGGGGAAAGATTTTTAGGATATAGACATAGCAGGTGGTTCATAAAGGAAGCCATTGCAGGGAAGAAGGAGAAAGGCTCTTGGAGGATCCCTGGTACCTTTTAAAAAGGGATTTAAAAAATGATTAAACCAGCAATCCTTTCACAGTATTATTTCAAGAACCATGCAAGCTGATTAGCGGGCAGGACAGGTGATGGGCTGTGCCTGAACGGACTGGCTAGCCCATCTCCCCGGCCCACATACCTGCTGCCAGAAGTCCACACCCTCCAGCATGTCATTGGTGAAAATAGGATCATGCCTGATGTCAAGAGTTGATGACTGCCCCTCTCACTTGCCCAATTTAGAGGGTTCTTTGGATCCCCTTTTCTCCTCGCCCCACCCCCACTTTGAAAAAGAAGCCCCCTCAACATCCTTCAGTCCTTTCTCCACTCCTGGTGGCATTTGCAGAAGAGGGAAGTATCCCAGAATGCACCTAGACAGGCAGAGGGAAGGAAGCGCTCCATCCTTGGCTCTTGTTGCCATAGATACTGCTGCTGCAGGAGGCGGTGGGGGGGGGTGAGAGATGCAGAACTAAAACATTCCTTTGAACAATATATTCTTCCCTTGAACAGATGTCTCCCGTTTGGTTTGCCTCCACCCTATCCCCTTCCTCTTTGGTTTGCCTTGTATTCATTTCTAGATTATGAGCCCCATGGGAGAGGGACTGGTCCTCTCATCTGTTGTAAATTGTAAAAGACATGGATTGCACTGTACAAATAACAACAAACTACTCCTCGTTGAGATAACAGCTGCTGTCAAGCCAAGAAATTTCAATCTCTCTGCAACCATCATACTCGACCTTCTTCTCTTGGCCAGAGAAGGATCTGCTGCTACATTTATACTCCTCCTAGCACACGTGGCGTTTTGGACACAGAAGTGGAAACTATCTCAGACCTTGTTATGGATATCTTTGATTACTGAATCTGTGCAAGAATTCTTGCAGGCCTGACGACTTCTTTTAGGGTGCAATCCTAACCTGGAGTTAGGATGGCATAGTTCAGCCAACAAAGTTTGGCTGGCACAAGGGGCACCGTAAAGTATGTTTGGGCCACTGTTGGAGTCATAGAGGCCAGCACACAGACATGCGCCATCCTCCCTGACTCCAAGAGTGGTCCAAACGTGCTTTACAGTGGCCCTTGTGCCAGCTAAACGTTGCTGGCCTAACTGTGCCAGCCTAGCTTCAGGTTAGGATTGTGCCTTCCTCCTCCTGATCCCTTGATGAAAACTATTTGTGGATTCCCCAAAACTGTGCCAAAATTGGTGTTACTTTTGTGAAATTGATCAAAATTTGTGTCAAAATAAGCAAAAGTGGTGTTTTTTCTCGCTGTGATCTAAATTTTGTTTTGTGTAGCAATTTATGTAGCAATTTTATGTAAATAAAATCTCATTATTTAGCATTCTGTGTTGATCACCAAAAAAAACCCACCCCTAGCAGTATCACATCAATACTGACCATCTCATTTTTAAAGGAATTATTATAATCATCTTTGCATAGAGCCGGAAACTAGGGAGTTAAGGAGAGAGAAGAAAAAACCAAGAGAAAGATGGGCAGGCCTTGTCAAATGATTGAGAAGTGAATCCCTGGGTACAGGTTGGGCTGACAGGTGGGTTGCAGATCTGTCAACATGAAAGATGACCAGTCTGCAGGGCTGGTGGCTGCCTGCTTGTGTGGGATTCCACTCTGCGAGAATTCTGCGCCTCGCTCTCTGCTGCCTGACTGGTGCTGTGCAAGACAGACACACCCTCCTCCTTTTATGCAAATATGCTAAAGGCTGAAAAGAAAAGGGAAGGGAGAATTGGTCTAGGCCTGTCTGGAGAGGAGGATGCACAGCGCATATTAGTTTGCTAGACCACTGATTTTCCCAGCCAGGCCACACATAAATTATGGCATGCACCTGGCAACAAAATCCCTCCCCAGAGAGTCACATAGGCCAAGTTTAGACATGAAGCAGAATTGATCAGTAAAGCTGTTTCTGGACTGTATAACTTCAGGCTGCAAGGGAGGTTTGTCTGCCTGCAACTTCCCCATCATACAAATCCCTTCATGTAGAAAACTACCACACCAGGGAAAGAGGTTAGCATGCTGTTTTTCTAGGTGTGGGGAGTTGGGTTGTTGTTGTTGTTGTTTTCCCAGCAGAGCAGCATATTTGGACATGCAAATCCTCCCTGAAATGGCAAAGTCCAGGAAAAGCTTTGCTACTTTCAAAGAGGCAATACTGTCTCATACACTGCCAGCACCGCTCTAGAGTTCAGGCAGGAGACCTTCCCCAGTGCTGCATAGAACAGAACCTGGGATGTTTTGTGTACTCTGTGGGTTTGTGTACTTTATGAACCTGGGATGCTTTGTGTCAAGTTCTCTGCCCCTGAGCTACAGACCCATTCCTAATAAATCTTGGAGTGCAATCGTAAACTGGAGTTAGGCCAGCATAAGCTAAGCCAACAAAGTTTGGCCAGCACAAGGGCCACCATTAAGAGTGTTTGGACTACTCTTGTAGTCAGGGAAGATGCTGCACGTCTGTGTGCTGGCCTCTTTCTCTGAGAGTGGTCCAAATATACTTTATGGTGTCCTTTGTGCTGGCCAAACTTTGCTGGCTTAGCTTATGCCGGCCTAACTCAGTTTAGGATTGTGCCCTTAATATGGCTGCACATAAAAGCATCCCTCTGTACCAGCAGTTCTCAAACCTTTTCGCACTGGGACCCACTTTTTAAAATGACACTGTATTGCAATCATTTTCAACCAGCGTGCCATGGTACATTGGTGTGCCGCAAATGGTCTGCAGGTGTGCTGCGGGAGTTTGGGTGAGGGTCCTTCCTTAGTAGGGCCATTGGGGGATATGAGCTCCACGCCAGCATTTCAGTGTGCCGAAGGTGTACCTTGACAGTTTTAGAACATTGGGCTATGAGATGGAAAAAGGTTGGACATTGCTGCTCTGTCGGGATCCACCTATCAGGATGCATGTTGCCATCACTACCCCGAATGGCTCTGATGGTGAGTGGGAGGGGCTGCTTACATGGTGGTGTTGTGGTGCCTGCACTATTTACTGCACCAAACCCTCTCTTGCTATGCTACCTCCTGCTATGGGCAGGAGGTTTAGTCAAAAGGGTTAAAGCCTCCATTTGCTCAAAGATAAGATCCGAAGGTCACCAGTTCGACAACACCTGAAGTCTCTGTGAGCGGCAGACCTTGAGAATTGCAACTGATAAGAGCTGTCTCCAGCTGCCTGTGAGAGGGGAGTTGTGCGGGGCCAGCTGTTTCTTTGGTGGGAGCAGAGGAGCTGTTTATCAGCCAGCAGGAAGGCAATCATGCGGCCAGAAAGAAGGACTAGACCACGAAAGTTCCATCTGTATGTTGTTGTAGTTCTTGAAAGATAGAACTTTGTAATTTGTAAAAAAAAAACCTTGCGGGTTTAGAGAAATAAAGCCTGCCTATGTAAACCGCCTTGAATTAAAGCCAGGGGAGCAATCTAATGGCCAAAGAAAGGCGGTATATAAATACTAGCATCATCATCATCACCACCACCACCAGAGAGACTCCCTGCTACCTTAACTCCTCTCAGCTGAACCTAGGGTGTTCTGCATGCTAAATATGGTCCCTGCCCAGGGAGCTACACCCCCCTCCCTAGGGATATAAGCAGTGGTGAAATTCAGCCAGTTCTCACCAGTTCTGCAGAACCGGTTGCTAATTTATCGATATACAAAAAGTAGTGCTGTAGTAAGAAGCAGTACAAAGAAAGGAGGACATAGAACCGGTTGTTAATTTGAATCCCACCACTGGATATAAGGGCTCTATGGGTCAAGGTCTGACTTCTCCAGTTTGCCATATAGGATTTCTCTGCATAGGAAGTGTCTCCACTCTGTGTCCAAATTACTGCCAGCCAATAATTCTTTACCAACAGTCATATCTTTGTGGTAAATATTTTAAACATACAAAGAAAATGAAGAGGTTGCTTTAATAAAAAATGATTAATAAAGAAAGATGAGCTTGCTATGCATAATTCATAGATGGAGAACAATGGGGAATTAAACTGCTATTTGTCACCTCTACAAAGACACCGATGGGGAAGCACCCAACTATTTTGCCTTTACGTGGGATGTACAGTGCAATCCTATGCAGGTGGACTCAGAAGTAGGACCCACAGTGTTCAGTGGGGATTGCACTCAGGTACATGTAGGATTGTACATGGCTAAAGAAATAAAATAGCCCCCTTCAGATTCTACTGGGGCTCCTGTTGTATCTAGAAGCAAGACTTAGCTATGAGATGCAATGACAATTTTAGTCGCAGGGAACTTCCATTTTTTTTTTTAATGGACATTAGGCATTGGGTAAGGTAATACACGTAATACAGCAAGGTAATACCTTGAGCAAGGTAATACAGATGACCAATTTGCCACATACTTCCACCATATGGTTATACTGACAAAAAGAAAAATCAGGATTGGATCGTTGATACTGCAATCACAGGAGACAGTAGAACTGAACAAAGAACATGGAATGATGGCAAGGTATCAAGACCTGCAAGTGGAACATGGACATCTCTGGGAGAAGGTCAATATCATGCCACTTGTACTTGGAGCAGTGCCTAGAAGCCAGAAGAAACATCCTGACATTCTTGGCCTTGAGCAAATTTACCAGCTCGGCAGCACCTGAAAACGACACTGCATGACACAGCAAGAAAACTACCTGCTGGATTTTTCTGATGGCTGATAAGGTGCACTTTGCACTGAACCCTGTTGATCCCATAGGATCAGTGGTTCGTAATTGTGAATTCACCATCAGACTGGATTTCCAGGAACCTAACCCTAGCAGAAAATGAGGACTGACTGTAACTTGGTGTAAACACAGCACTGTTGTCTTTCAAGAGGAATTGTCCTAGCACTTTACAAGCCCCTGAACATAATGTCTTTCATTCCGGGAAAGAAACCATTGGCTTTATGCAATCCCGCTGCTCACTATCAACCTCTGGTAGATTAGTTCTGTCACGGTGCAAGCCTAAGCAAGCTTATTCAGACATACCATCCATTGCATTCATCAACGGAACACATTTAGCAAGTGCATTTAGAATTGCAGCCTGCCTGGTGAAGGCTAATTGCACTTACTGGCATGTACAGTGGTAAATAGGGGGATGTGGTGGCGCTGTGGGTTAAACTGCTGTTGCTGAACTTGCTGACCAGAAGGTTGGCAGTTCAAGACCACACGGCAGGGTCACTTGCCCCAGCTCCTGCCAACCTAGCAGTTCAAAAGCACATAAAAACGTGAGTAGATAAATAGGTACCAGTTTGGTGGGAAGGTAATGGCATTCCGTGTGCCTTGGCATATATTCATGCTGGCCACGTGACCACGGAAACTTGTCCTCTGACAAATGCTGGCTCTTGGGCTTTGAAACAGATGAGCACCACCCCCTACAGTCAGTCACGACTAGACCATTTGGTCATGGGGAAACCTTTACCTTACAGTAGTAAAAGGGCAAAATTAAAATTAAAAGGACAGAGAACTAAAACTAAAACCCTGCCTAACCTCCTGGTTCCAGAGCTGAACTGAACTGAGGGTGCAATCCTAACTTGCACTCGAATGGCAAGGCCAGTGGGCCTGCGCCGTATCCAGCGCAAGTTAGGAGCTGGCTGGAGCCTCCCTGGGGCAAGGGCAAGTTTGCACCCTGTTTAGCAGGCACAGCTCCGAGCAGGCTGTGTGGCTCAAATCAGGACTGCACAGCCTGGAGATGGAGGCTTGGGTGCAGCCTAATGGCCACATCCCATCTCCACCCATTCCCCAGGCTGGCCCACCTCCCAGCCCACCCAGTTAGCAGCTAGCGTCGGCCAAATGGAGGACTTTGGATTGCGCCCTGAATCTACTCTCAGGAGTTATCTCCAAAATGTCTCTACACCAGCGGCGTCATGCAGCCGGAACGCTGGGCGGGAGGAACGGGTGTGTGGCAGCCCGCCCATTGCATTCTGATCCATTTTGCTGTCTTTCCCGCCCCCGCGGGAGCGGGGAAGATGGCAAAACGGACCGGAACGCAACGGGCGGGCTGCCACTCACCCGTTCCTCCCACCCAGCGTTCCGGCTGCATGATGCTGCTGCTCTACACTCTCCGAAGAGACTACTACTTCTTAAATATTTGCCAGATATTCAATATCTCATGATATGCAATTGACATTTTTAAAAATAAGGTGAATGCTCCATCATGGATATAATTCTGCAGACTATACATTTTCTTTCATCTCTTGTGACTGCAAACACTGTTTTTAAAAAAAGTGTCAGATCAGTTCCTACATTATTTGTCAGTACTGTAATTAATACTGTACAATCGTCAGTATTTACCTCTCAACCAGCTTACCAAATGGTAACAGACAGGCTGCGTTGAGTTGCCGCATAAAAACAGTTGTTCGCTAGGACTGTCAATTTCTCAATTAGCCATGGCAGCTCTGCCTTCAACTTTGGCCTGATCTGTAAAAATTAACGGCAAAGTTGCTTTACCTCCCAATTTGAGTGAATCCTTCCTTTTGGTGGTAACTTTTTTCTCTCAATGTATTCACCCAATAGGTAGACATACTAATTAGGGAAGGAATCTTGTTTTCTCAGAGCTAAAAATATTGTGATTTTGAGTTGTAGGATATTCTGCAACAGAATCATCACCTTAAGGAATACTATTTGAATACATGAGCAATAGCTGCAAACTTGATTGCACTAATACTGGTCCTCTGTCCAGTTCTTCCTGCTTCAAGCTTGGATGTGGACTACATGGTCTTGAAAGCCCCTTCAGCTCTAGGATTCTGCGATCCTAAGCTTGGTAGGTCCAGATTCAGTCTACTAAAAAGGTAAACTCAAACTCTCAGGTTATTGTACTTGAATTTGATTTTCCTCACTATTGAGACATAATTGGAAGCACTCTGGAAATTTGAATTCACGACCTCTCAGTTAGCATTTCAAAGCAGAATCACAAGAAAAATGCCAATAAACCAGTACTGAACTGACAAAATTTACAGTGTGCTGTGCGCCCCCTGCTGGCTCTTCCTCAGTAATGCAAATTCCCAACCAAAATCGGAAATCCTTAGGTGCAGAAGTGGGGAAAAGGCGGAATCCTAAACATAGGGTGGGGAGGGGAATTCACAAGTATTTCAGGGTCAGAAGGAATTCAGGGTCAGAAATACTGCAGTCTTGTTCTAGTAAGTTCAGTGGGAGTTTAGTTACTGACTTTTTTTTTTTTTGCATTTTATTTATATCCTATTTTTCTTTCATCACAATCCTGAAGGTGACATGTATAGAACCATAGATGGTCTCCCCTCAAAATACTAACTAGACCCAAAATTGCTTAGAATTAGCAAGGTTGCTGCATCAGGTGCCTTCAAACTGTGTCCTGGGATACCCCATAAGATTGCATCAAGATTGCACCTAAAATGAACACAGAGAAGACTGGGACTTCTGAATTTCCCTTCATGTTTCGCAAACATTGGAGCCTAAGTGAGAGCAAAATGCTGATTAATAATTTCATAAGACTATACTTTAAATTTTTAATCTCTTCCTGTGGAAAGGTCGCTGGATGAGTGGATTAAGCAGTGGATTTTCAAGCAAAGCAACGCGCTCTGCATCTAAATGCTGTGGTGTGCTTGGCAGCATGGTGTGTGTGGAGGGGGTAAATTTCACTCTGTTTCAGAATTTGTGTTGCATAATTTGTGAATTGTATAAGAAGAATTGGCTCTATGTTCCAATTGCATGTAGGATTCTTCTGTAAACATAGTGACTTAATTATTTTCCAGACATTAGGATAATCTCCAAATTTGATTTCATTCTCCCCCCCCACAAATATTCTCACACTATGAATGCCATGGAATGTAGGAAAACCACCAGACTCCCTATGGATTAGGGCGCAATCCTAACCAACTGTCCAGTGCTGAGATAGCTGTGCCAATGGGGCATGTGCTGCATCCTGCTGTGGAGTTGCAGTCAACGGAGGCCTCCTCAAGGGAAGGGAATGTTTGTTCCCTTACCTCAGAGCTGCATTGCCCTTACTGCGGTGCTGGAGAGTTGGTTAGGATTGTACCTTAAGCATCTTCAGAATTTCTCCCAAACTGTAAAAGAAAAAAAGTACTTGAATGTACCCAATTGCCTTACAGTTAGTTATAGTATAGATCCTTTATTGGCATAAGACGGGGATAACATAGGACAAAAAAACAAAAGAACAAAAGCAAACATACACATTAAACCACATTAAATCTTCCAGGGCATAATTCAGCTTTTCGAATGTGCAAATCAGCTGACTTATGCAGGAAGGTTGCCACCCTTTCAGTTATTTCAACCGAAGAGTCCGATAAGAGATAGCATAATTTAGCCACATCAGAAAGCCCCCTCAGAATGGGGACCAGGAAACTTTGGCGGATCTCAACATAATTGTCTCGATATGCCCCTGTCCGCAAGGGCAGCATCTATCTGCATGGTGAATCTTATGGAATTTCCCATAAAGGACAGCAGATGGCAGGGCATCAAATCTGGCTAGAGAAAAAGCTGTCCGTTTCTGATGGCAGTGCAGCGAGTAAAAATATGGAGCGACTTGTCCATAGACTACTGGGATCTTCAAGCTTAGGGGAGAGCAGGCTCTGTTTGCTGCACTGAAAAGATCTTGCCTTTCAATGTCTAAGAGTCTGCGTTTAACACACTGAAATGCCTCTCGGTAAGGGTTATAGTCAGTGGTGAGATTCAGGGGGTTCGCCCAGGTTCTATAGAACCGGTTGTTAAATGGCCAGGCCCCGCCCACTCGCTTACCTCGGCTGGCTTTGGGTTTTCTTTGGCTCCGGCTATGATGTCATAGAACCGGTTGTTAATTCATTTGAATTGCACCACTGTTTATAGTACACCTAGGGTCTCCAGAGAGAGCCCAAGGGATTTGATTTTCTTGTCCAGGAGACCTATCACATCTATAGGAGATGACTGATTAAGTTCGAGAAGCATCTGGTAAAGTGAGCTACATGGATCATTGTAATATAGCCACATCCAATATTTAAAAGCCATCCGCCAGGCCCTTGTTTCCAGCAAAGATTGACCCGTTTCAAGGCACATGGCCGCATAAGTTGCACAGTTAGGTAGGCCGAAGATTTTTCGTAAAAAATTTACCCTGAATGCACTCCAGAGCCAGTGGTGGTATCTAAAGCGGGAGGAACCGGTACGCTGGGCGGGACTTACGTGTGATTGGCAGCCCGTCCATTCTGTTCCCCCGCCTGCTCACCGCATGGGCTGCCCTGGCCTCGGAGGGGGTGCCTGCTCGCCTGGGGGGACAGGTGGGGGGGGCACGCCGGGTGCCTGGGCAAGCAGCGGTGGGGCGTGCCAACCAGGGGCAGCCCGTGCGGTGGGCGGGCAGGCGGCGGAATGGAAAGGACGGGCTGCCAATCAACTGTATGTCCCGCCCAGCGTTCCAGTTCCTCCCACTTCAGATACCACCACTGTCCAGAGTGTTATTTGAAGCCCCAATCCAGAGAGGGCAACCATAGAGTAATTGAGGGATTACCTTGGCATTAAAGGTCTTCAAGGCTGCCGGGACATCACAATTACCCCTCCCAAGGAAAAAACGCACTATGGATTGGGCAGTTATGTTAGCTGAGTTGATGGCCATTTTTCCAGTGGGCAGCCCAGGAAGAGTTGTAACATAGGTTTCGACCAAGGTATTTAAACTGTTTGACTTGTTCTAGTTGGTGGCCATTTAGCTGCCAAGCAAGTGGCTTCCATGTTCTGGAGAACACCAGTATTTTAGATTTATCAAAATTGAGCTGTAGTCTATTTGCTGTCAGGAACTTTTTTCAGAAGACATTAGTTACTCTACTGTAACTAAGTGAAAATGAAATCATTACATATATGAATCAGTACATATTCTTCCACTTCATTTGTGTTGATTTTAGACGGTGAGCTCCTTATGTAGCAGGAACCTGTCTCCTTCACTGTGTGAAGTGCCCTGCACATAGATAGGTGGTGCGGTGTTAATCAGTAAGTAAATAATGAAGTGCAACAACCAGGTTTAAGATTTCATCTGGCAAAAGCATCCCTCCTCGTCCACTTGCAAAAAGCAGGCCTGACGAGATGGTGCCATTTAAACATTCAGGGCGCAATCCTAACTGGGTGTTGCGCCAGCGCAGCGTTCTTATGCCAGACCAACGTGATTTCAAAAGTGCTGTAAGGCGTGCCTTGGCCACAGGTTCGGTCACTGGGCTGGTGGAAGCAGCACTGCTGGCACATGTGTGGTGCAGCACCTGTCAGCTTTGCCAGCCAGGAGCTGGCTTAGTTCTGCCAGTGCAGGGCTGTGCCAAGGGCATGCCAGAGGTGGGCAGGGGGCATAGGGTGGAAAGGGGGTGAAGGCCATTGGGCCATATCCTAACCCACTTTCCCCTGTGTTCTGCCAAATTCCCTGCTGGGCCACCCCAAGGGCCCTAGTGCCCACACTAGGCTAACTAGTTTCCCCTCCAGAGCAACCTCAGAGATAGGCAAGAGGGAAGGGGTTCTTTCACCCACTGGGCCTCGTCTCTTCAGGCAGCTTTGCTTGGGATCACTGGCTGGTCAGCCTCCTCCAGACTGCCCTCATCACTGGCTTAGTTCCAAACTACCTTAATTCTAGCACCAACAAACCCCACCAACAAACAATAGGCAGTCAGCTTGCCTAAGCCACAAGTTCCTCCTCCACTCGGTGGCTCCAGGGGAGTGGCAGCCAAACAACTGTTCCCTGCAGTTATTCCCCACAATGAGCTTACCTTAGCCAGTCTTTCAGCCAGTTCATCAGTCTGTCCTTCAGGCAGGCAGTCCAGCCAGCACTCCCATCCATCCATCCACCCATCCATGCATGCATCCATGCATGCATGCATCCATGCATGCATGCATGCATGCATCCATGCATGCATGCATGCAGCACCTACCTGGTGCCCTCCTCCAGCACCTTCACAGGTCCTTTACTGCACCTCCTGCCTCCCACTTTATACTGAGGCCAGCCAATCAGTGGGCAGGCTTTAATTCATCCGCCGCACCCATCTGCACCTGTGCTAACCTCCCTTCAGAGCCAGAGCCCTTATCAGCCTACAGCTGTGCTCCTGAGGCTTGCAAAGACCTTGGGGGTTAACCCTATAATCCCTGGCGAATCTGGGACAAAGGGCCATTGCTGATACCACTCTCTGTCTCCTCGGGGGATCTCCTGTCTTTTCCAATACACCCTGGCTGGGCAGCCCCAATTCGGGCAGCTCCTGGGCGCGTGGACTTGTGCCTGCTATTTTGATGATGCAGATCTGAGCAGCCCCATAAGGCCCTCTGGGGCTTACCCAGGGGTAAGGAGGAAATCTCTCCTTGTGCCGCACTGAGCTGCTGCTGCCACCTAACATGGTTAGGATGCAGTGCAGGTGAGCCGGCCTGCGTGTTCCAGTGCAGGTTAGGATTGGGCTGCCCGAGAAGAATTCTGAAATGTGGCCCCATTTGGAATGCACAGAAAGTTTTTTTCCTGTCTTGGCTGATCCACGAATTGGGATGTGGTGTGTGTTGTCAGCGAGAGAGATCTGGGCCTGTTCATCAGTGAGATTGTGGCAGGCTATGGCTGGGAGCCTGTGTTTTGTCCAGCTGCAGACCGCTTTGGCTCCAATCCAACTTCAGTAATGTGGCAACTAATGGCATCCCCAGTAACATCCGGCACACCCATCAAGCTCAGTGGGGATCTTGCAGCTCTCTGTTGATCTATCAGGTCAAGTGCGGCTGTGTCTGGGTGGCTGTTTGGCCGTAATTCTGTGCAAAACCAGTTGCCGTAACTCCTATGGATTTGACCATGAATCCTACAGCAGAGTAATTGCACGCCTGATTACTCACAAGCAGGTCCTGCAGTAGTAAAGTGCAGGCAAGATTGCAGCTCTAACCATGTTGGAGCTCTAACCAGCTCTAACCATGCAGCATTTGTTGCATGCAGCTGGGGAGCCCTCCGGACTTATTGTTTCTGGATGGCCAGGCTGCACCAGTGGCCGGGGGGTGGGGTGGGGTGGGGGGTTTGCCCAGCAAGGCTCATGCACCAGTTGCAGCCACATTTGAGTTGGTCAGATCCAACCAGTGGTATCATTCAAATGATTTAGGAACAGGAACTCTCTTTTGATTGGCACTTGTCGGGAACCCAGAACCAGCCACGGAGCCCGTTAGGATCCGGAACGCCCGTTCTGGTCCATTCCCCCTGAATGACATCACTGGATCCAACCATAGTGGTCCGTGCCTTGGTAACCTCAGGGCCTGACTACTGCAATGCACTTGATGCAGTGCTGCCCTGGAAGACTGTTTGGAAACTGCCATTGGTGCAGAGCACAGTGGCCCATGCGGTGGCTGGGGCTCGGTATTTCGACTCTGTCAAGCCTCTGCTCCAGAGACTGCACTGGCTGCTGCTTTGTTTCCAAGCACATGTCCAAGGGGCTGGTTTTTGACCATTAGGAGCAGAATCCAGAGTTGTGCTTGGGCCAGCCCAAGTCTCTTGTGCCAGCCCAGGAGTGCCACAAATGTGCCATAAAGCGCATTTGCCCCTCCTTTGGAGGAGGCTGACCCAGGTCACAACCATGCGCTGGCTCAGCTGGGCCGGATCCAGGCCCTGCGCCGTCCAGACCCGGTAAATTTGCCATGGCTAAGTTTGGCTGGCGTGGGGGGATGGGGAGGGTGGAGAAAGGCAGACTGGCGTGTTGGGAGGTCAGAGGGAGGGTGGACCAGCCCGGGGGGGAGGGGGCTGGCCTCTGGCCGTTTCCAAACAGTCTTCAAGGGCAGCACTGCCTAAAGTGCATTACAGTAGTCAGGCCCTGAGGTCACCAAGGCAGGGACCACTATGATGATGGCCACAAAGGATCAGGTCCTTCCTTTTTCGGAACTGCCTCCCTGTTGTGCTAGGATCAGCACTCTCCCTCTCAGTATAGCCTTCCTAAAAATGCTCATGTTCTGCTTGGCATTCCAGACACTGGGGGAATGTTTTAGCTGTCGTCAATACACTGCTAATTGGTGGCTATGGATTTTCTCCTTTGTTGCTGTTGTTTTCATTGTTTTTACTGCTTTGCTGTCTTTTACGGCTTTGTTGTTATTTATTTGTTGCCTTTAGCCATTTGGGATTGTTGTGTTTTATTGTATTTTATTGAAATACAGGCATGCCTCAGTATCCACTGATTCCTATCCACAGTTTAAGTTATCCAGTGATACCATGGATACTGGGGAAAAGATAGGGGAGCATTAAACAAATCTCCCTTTTGACCTGGTTGCAGCCAAACCACTGATGTTCCCCTATCTTTAAAAAGGTGTCCCATCCCCAGCATTCATGATTTCAGGTGTCCACAGTGGGGCAGCGGTCCTCAACGGAAGGAACCCCAGCCGATACCGAGGCATACCTCAATTGTTTTTTGTTTGTTTGGTTATCTGCCTTGAATGTCCCATTTTATGCTTTAAATAAATAAGATAAATGCTTTAAATAAATAAATGCTTTAAATAAATAAAATATTCACTGCTTTGGGTTTTTAGAAAAGCAGTATAAAAATCCAATAAATAAAAAAAAGATTTTTAGTTGTGAGGTTCAGAGCAAAAAGTTTTGGACAGCCTATTGTTCCCATGTGCTCTCTCTCTCTCTCTCTCTCTCTCTCTCTCTCTCTCTCTCTCTCT
>JAJKFI010000026.1:2609136-2625502 GCA_029204185.1 Lerista edwardsae
CTCTCTCTCTCTCTCTCTCTCTCTCTCTCTCTCTCTCTCTCTCTCTGTGTGTGTGTGTGTGTGTGTGTGTGTGTGTGTGTGTGTGTATTAGAGAGAATTTGTGTACGGCAGAACACTGAATCAGCCCAAAATATTTTGGCACCTGCCCGAAAGTTAAAATTTGGATTGTCATCTGATTAAGGAAATTGTAGTCAATTAATCATAAGATATAATCTGTTTCAGCTGATTAATCTATTATATGATGAAATCTGCATAAACGTGTGAGTGAGGAAATGACAATAATTCTAAATTATTATTATGCCTGCAGGATCAGGTTTCCAATTCGGGAGTGCTCCTGGACTGCTGTGCCAGCTGCCGCCGTACTTGAGTTGATCAGACCTGGCCATGGTGGTCCATGCCTTAGTGACTTGGAGACTGGATTACTGTAACAAGCTCTACGTGGGGCTGCCCTGGAAGGTGGTTTGTCATCAGCATTTAGTATAGAATACAGCATCTCGGCCAGTAGTGTCATCTTACCGGTACGCTGGGCGGGTCTTCTGGGTGATCGGCAGCGCGCTCGCTGCGTTCCGTTGCGTAATGGCGAAAGCGTTCCGTTGCTGCGTTCCATTGCTACAGTGGGCGGGCTTTCGCCATTACACAACAGAATGCAGCAAGCACGCTGCCGATCACGCAGAAGACCCGCCCAGCGTACCGGTAAGATGACACTACTGAACTTGGCGGTTACTAGAGCTAGGCAGTTTGACTCGATTGGACTGCTGCTTCAGCGACGGCACTGGTTGCCCGTTCTTTTCCAGGCCCAATTCAAGGTGCTGGTATTGACATTTAGAGCGCAATCCTAACCTGGAGTTTGGCCGGCACAGTTAGGCCAGCAAAGTTTGGCCGGCACAAGGGACACCATAAAGCGTGTTTGGACTACTCTGGGAGTCAGAGAGGCCAGAACACAGACGTGCACCATCCTCCACGACTCTGAGAGTGGTCCAAATGCCACTCCCTTGTATCTGGCATTCTGAGGTAAATTTCTGAGGTAAAATTCTGAGGTAAATATGAGGTAAATAAAGCAAAGTCTGGCCAACACAAGGGACACCATAAAGTATGTCTGGACCCCTCTCGGAGTCAGAGAGGCCAGCACACAGACATGCGCCATCCTCCCTGACTGAGAGTGGTCCAAACGCCACTCTCTTGTATCTGGCATTCTGAGGTAAATTTCTGAGGTAAAATTCTGAGGTAAATATAAGGTAAATAAATCAAAGTCTGGCCAGCACAAGGGACACTGTAAAGCATGTTTGGACCACTCTGGGAGAGGCCAGCCTACAGACGTGCACCATCCTCCCTGACTCCGAGAGTGGTCCAAACGCACTTTACCCTTGTGCTGACCAAACTTTGCTGGCCTAACTCTGCCAGATTGTGCCCCCAGTTGCGCAGTTCCTAAATTTGACCAATTTGAAATGCTCCAAGCTGTTGGTATCTAGTATTAAGGAGTTGTGATTGTAAAGAGATTGGCTGTCTGTTTTTTTTTCCTTTCCTTTCCTTTTCTTTCTTATACCGGAATGATATTTTAGGTCTATTGTTTTGTATGGCACTGTTATGTATTAATCTGTCTGCCTAATAAAGCTTTGTATTGTATTATTGTATGTGTCATGGTTTGCCCCTGTGTCTCCATAGCAGTGCTTTGTTTATATCATTCCCCTCCTCCAATTGGTGTTTGTTTTTTCTTCCTTTTAATTACAATTTTATTGTTTTTTTATAATGTAGATTTTTTTTTGTCCAAATTATAAGCCACCTTGGGCACTGGCTCCAGCTTAGGAAAGGTGGGGTAGAAATCTTTTTAAAAAAATAAATAAAGAGAGAGAGTGCCAATTTTCTTGGTTTTAAAATGAAGTGTGCAGGTGTCACAGCAAGTATCATTTTAGAAGAGTTGCTGCCCTTTTTACAGTCAAGAGGGAATGGCTCCCTTTAAAATGATGCTTGCCATCCTAATGCTTGGATAACAAAGCTATGGTGTTCCCAGCAGTCATGTATGGCTGTGAGAGCTGGACCATAAGGAAGGCGGAGTGCCGAAGAATTTTGAATTATGGTGTTGGAGAAGACTCTTGGACTGCAAGGAGATCTAATCGGACAAACTGTGTACAGAATTGTAGGCTTAGGGCCCAGTCCTGTCCAACTTTCCAGGGCTGATGCAGCCATGCCAACAGGATGACCTATTGCACTCTGTGGTAGGGGGAGGCCTCCTCAAGGTAAAGAAACATTGGGAAGTTGGATAGGATTGGGCCCTTTGAAAAAGAACCATGATGGCTAAATGGAGGCTCATTCAGTATCCTGGATGCTTGTTTTTAGCATCCCTTCCATGAAGTTTGTGAACTTCATCATGAGATATCTGGCTGTCTGCTGTTGGAACCAAAATAGTGGGGTACTTCGCTTTTCAATTTGATCCAGTTAACATATCAAAGGTTCGCATAGAAAAAAGCTATGGTTCTCCCAGTAGCAATGTATGGCTGGGAGAGCTGGACCATAAGAAAGGCAGAGCGCCGAAGAATAGATGCTTTTGAATTATGGTGTTGGAGAAGACTCTTGAGAGTCCCCTGGACTGAAAAAAGATCCAATCGGTCAATCCTACAGGAAGTCAAGCCTGATTGCTCCCTGGAAGGACAAATACTGAAGCTCAAATACTTTGGCCACCTCCTGAGAAGAGAGGACTTTAGAAAAGACCCTCCTGCTGGGAAAGATTGAGGACAAAAGGAGAAGGGGGCGGCAGAGGATGAGATGGTTAGATAGTGTCACCGAAGCGATGAACATGAAGTTGGGTGAACTCTGGAAGCTAGCGGAGGACAGGGAGGCCTGGCGTGCTGTGGTCCATGGGGTCGCGAAGTGTCGGACACAACTTAGCGACTGAACAACAACGACAACAATAACTTACTTTATTAAATAATTTTTGAAAGTTTAAAAATCCACTGAACTCATGTACTCGGACAGCCAGGAAACGAAACACCCCAAAATGCACATTCTGAGCACGGCCACATTTTCAGAATTCAAATGTGAGTTTAAGTTGCAAGTTTTTTTTTCCCCCCCCCGTTTGGCTTTTGCAAATGGGGCTGTGAGATGACAAGACGCCATCTTCCTGATGAACGTTAAGGCACTAGCCAGGGTCACTTTTTAAATGGATCACAATATTTTGAGTAGATGAAACGTGGTGACCCTACTTAAATTCAAATATCAGGCCCCCTCCTCTGCTGGCAGAGGAAACAGAAAAAGATAAATTGAACAACAGGCAATTGGCCGTCTCCGAATGGTGCCTGCGAAGGCTGCTTGACTCTGACGCCCGGGGAGGCCAGCTCTGGCTGAAAATAATGTCGGTGTCCAGGAATGAGAAACTGAATGGAGCCCGTTGTCAGGGTTTGAAAAACAGTGGATTGGTACACAAGAGGGGAGGCCAGGCGGGATGGCGGCTGGGAATGCTGCCTTCTTCCTTGGCCCAGGCAGTGTGCCAGAACCGTTTCCTGCCTCGCCCAGACTGTGCCAAGCCCAGCCTCCCCTTGGCCTGGGAAGGAGCTATTTGCTTTGGGCCTGCAGTTTGTAGCTGTGGAGTATTCGCCTCCTGGGCATGCTCACCCCCCCCCCCCCCCCCGCCACCCCTTGGCAGCCCTGAAAAGCCTCAATGGCTGGGAATACCATTCTAACGACAGGGAAGCACAGCTTACTTAGAAGATGAAAAGGGGCTTTTGGTCTCATAGCAGCGCCTCGCAGTCCTCAAAGAAGGTGCTCTAATGATGGGGGTGAGAAGCAGGGAAGGCCTAAAACAAACTCCAAAAGGAGAGCAAATAAAGCGGCCAGGGGCTTAAGATATATTAAATTACCCTGATTAGGAATTTAGGCAAGGCTCGAGGCTGCTGGAGAGCCAAGGAGTGGGGCGCCCAGGGATGCTATTCATTGCCAGGGAGCGGGGTCAGGAGGTTGGAGGGGTTCACAGGGCCTGCCTCCATTCTTATGTTAAGAGAGGGAGTTGGAACAAGCCCCGGTGGCGTGGGCAAAGAGAAAGACCTTGGCAATCAGCGCCTGTCTCGGGGCCCTCTGTTTGGGAGGCAAGAGCCGCGCCAGCTAATTGCCGAGCCGCCTCCTTCTCCTCCCAGTTCCTCAAGGAAGGCCATTTTTAATGAGGCCTGGAGGATCAGACCAGAGGTAGAGACTGCTGGAGGCAGCTTTCGGCCCAACCGGCATGCCAGAACTTTCCCAGGGCTAAACCTGCAGGACTGGAAGATTCTCAGGTCCAGGATTCTGAGAAAGCACCTCTTCCAGAATTATGTATTGACTCCTTGATGGTTGGACTGTCTACAGCCTCTATTCTGGCCTTCGTGGGCCAAATTCAGATTTGTTACCGTAAGAAATCCATAGCACACACCCCTCCCACCACAATATAACAGAATGACAAATTTTATTCTTCTAAGCTTCTCTCTTCAGAACGTTCCCCCCCCCTCATTAAATTGTTCTCTTTCGTTTACGTTCCTGTCGAATTCTCGTGCCAGTGACATGTTTGAAGGCTTGGGAAAAAATGATGGATATGGGTTGTGAAAGCAAGCAAGATGCCAATCATTTCCCCAAAGGATCAAGAGTTCCAAAAAAACAGCAGAGTAGAATCAATCACAGAATGTAGATTGTGTAAAGACATGCCCGCCAGGTGACCCCAAACTCATCTGCAGCAAATAAACCTTTGATATATTTGGACAAATCACAAATATGTGGGCTTGGAAAGTGTTCAAGTAATAAATTCCAGCATGGGAACCACTGCTAAAAAGTCCCTGTTCCAGTCTCACAAACCTTGCTCTGAATATCGGAAAAGTTAGTGGCTGCCTGATATCCTTCAGGGAAGTCCTATTCATAGGCTTATTTTATTTATTTATTTATTTATTTATTTATTTATTTGAAGAATTTATACCCCACCTTTCCTATGCCGAAGCAAATGCCCAAAGCGGCTTACAGAGAACAAACAAAATACAATGTAACCATAATAAGTAAAACATAATAAGTAAAACACATTAAAACAACACATCGAAACAACAACAACAAATTAAACATTAACAGGGACACCGAGAATGAACAGGAATGAAAGCTAGACCCAATTCTGGATATCAGCACATATTGGAGGGTGGTAAAAACAATTGACCAGGGGAGTGAAACAGACTGTGACAATATACCAGATGCAAACTGGGATAGAGTGCCTATATCTTTAACCATTAGCTGAGGGAATTTGGGCAGGTGCAGCTCTTCCAAACCCTTCCATGATGAGCTGCACCTGTCCAAATTCCCTCTTCTGTACAATGGTTAAAGGTATAGGCACTCTGTCCCAGTTTGTATCTAGTAACCAGTGGTGGGATTCAAATAAATTAACAACCGGTTCTATGTCCTTCAGGGTGGCCTTCAGGGCGGCCACTGCCTTTTTCCCCTCTCCCAACCTAAAATTAACAACCGGTTCTGCAGAACTGGTGAGAACTGGCTGAATTTCACCACTGCTAGTAACCCTAATTATGATACTTTGTAAAGCCCCATATATACTGATGGGTTCTGTGCGGCTGTTAGCCCCAGACTTAGAGCCCAAGCCTATGCATGCCTACTCAGAAGTAAGTCCCAATGTGTTCAATGGCGCTTACTCCCAGGAACGTGGGCACAGGATTGCAGCTTTAATCTCCTATTATTCTCTTCTTAAAGAGATCAGACACCTGAATCATTGTTCAAGTCATGGAATCAAAGGCACACTGCCTTTCCCTGAAAGTTGCAATGACATCTATTAATTGCTTGTGTGCCTTTAAGGTCCACACCTTCTAGATGTTGCTGACATGGTCGAGATGAGGCACAGATAATTTCCACTCCCACAGAAGCACCCTCAACCTTCACCACTGGTGGGCAGCTTCTGCTTCAGCAATGCTCAGCAAGAGCTGTTTGACTACCGAGCATGCATAATAGCCTGCTCTCACCCTCCGTCTCGCTGTCTCTCTCTCCATGCCCCCCACCCTTTTATTTATTCTGGTTGCTGGTGAAGTCAGAAACAAGACGTCGTCTGGCTCTTTGTAGACAGGGGAGAGCCCTATTCATCTTTCAGTGACAAGCAGAAAATCAGGGGGGAAAGCCCAAATTAAAACAAGTCATCAACCAGGCCCACGTGACCCTCCACCTGCAGTCAGAGGATGGCTGCAAGAAACAAGGCCCTGACTTACAGTAGAGTGTGGGGCTCATTTGAATCTCCCTGCCAGGGTCCAGACACAACAGAGCCACAGCTTTCTAGCCAGGTCTCTGGAAGTCACAGGGTTCCTTGGAAGGTTACCAGAGGTTCTTCCAGAGCTGCAGATTAGTAATGGCAGTCAAGCTGCATGGGGGAGAAAAACCAGCTTTGCCCATTTTATTCAGAAGAAATACTGTGTTTTTTTTCTCACAATGGGCAGCTGCAGAATTGGGCATGCTGCTAGCTATTTAGGTCATTCATTTTTATCCCACTCTTCCTCCAAGGAGTTGCGGGTGGCTGCATGTGGCACTCATCCTCCTTACCTCCTTGGTTTCGGCTGTGCTCTCAATTCACCTGAAGGAGCCACCTTAACCTGTAGTTAAGCTGGCACAAGTCACCTGTGTTAGCCCAGGAATGTTGCAAATGCGCCATAAAGGAAGTTTGCAACACTCCTGGGCTGGCATTTGTGCTGGTTAGGATTGTGCCCACAGTGCCCTCAATGTAGTGAGACTGAAGGGGTCTGGCAGGTGACCCCATGAAAACATGAAACAGTCATATGTTGAGTCGGAGCATTAGCAGAGCAGAGAATTTTTGTCTATACCAGTGTTCTTCAACCTTGGAGTTGGGACCTCAACAAGGTTGCAAAACCTCAGTTGTGGGGTTACAGCAACTTAAGGGAATGAAAAAGGTTGAAGACCACTGGACTACAGCACCCTCTGGTGAAGGGGGAGGCATCTGGTGTACACTTGCAAGTACCAGGAAATTCTTTCCCAGTCCTGCTCAGGTTCTGAGCAATTGTGCTAAAATAGCTTCCACTAGCTCCAGGTTTCATGGTCACTTTGCTCTCTGTAATTGGTTACAAGCTGGGAGTGGGGAGTGGGAACGATGATAGGCTAGGGGAGCTTCAGGATAGGGTCCTAGGAGGGCAATCAACAGTAGTGTCCCCAGTCTCATACGTTGGTTGGTTGGTTGGTTGGTTGGTTGGTTGGTTGGTTGGTTGGTTGGTTGGTTGGGGTCATGGCCCCAAAAAGGTTGAAGATCACTGGTCTACATAGACTGGAAGGGACTCTCCCAGGATTGGCACAGGGGTCTCTTCTAGCCCCACCTGGAGATTCTGGGGATTTTGCCTGGATTCTCCTCTCTGTGTATGTGCACGCATATTTGCCCTTGAGCACACATATATGTACATCTTTTGCTACCATTTAGCCAATTTTAAAACTTGGTTGAAATAATATCATTTGTACTGAACTTGCATGGGCACTTCATCCATATTATCTGGTTGTAATCCTTAGGTTAGGAGCTGGGCCCACAGGAACAGGAAGCTTTAGGACAGTTGTCCTTACGGCAGTTGTTTCGATGATACCCACAAAAAAGAAACATTCATGTTCATCCATCGGAATCCCAATTCAGCACCTTGGACAGGCAATAACTTTTTCCCCTCCCTGCAGTCAAAGAGTCTCTTCCATCTTTGTATTCCAATTGGGAAAGGGGAAGAAAAGCGGGAACTCCACATCCATCCTACTTCCCGAACAAAGTGTTCACACTGAGAAGGCTTATAATTTGCCTTGAGCCCCAAAGATTATTGAAAGGAAACACATTGAAACGGACAAAGTGTTTTGCAGGGCCCAAATGTAGCTGTGCTCAAGTTTTCTCCTCTTCAGCCCTGGACAGGTGACCTCAAGTCTTGGGGGGGGGGATTCACACAATACGTTTATGCACTTTAGACACCCCATGAACTAATACACTGTTCACATCACCAAGGCCGCAACTGAATGCCATTGTGTTGGTCCGCCACCCCAAACACACATAGGTTTTCTATGGGAGCAGGTTCAAACGCATATGTCAGATGTGAGGAAACTCCAGAAATTGAGGGGAAAATCTATCGATTAATTCAGTATAAAAGGAGATTAATTGTATTTCACAAACACATGCTGCAAGTATGGGAATGAACATCCTTTCCAAAGTAGAAGTTGGACCAACCACGGTCGGTGGGGAAATCCTTTCAAAGGGTCATTCACATGGTCATATTTTAAATAAACTAATCCAAAACCCATCCCCAGATCTCTAGTTTACAATCATTAAAGGGGTGAATGACAACCTTCAAACTCAGGAAGTCAACAAGTGTTGAGTCCCAGTACCTTTCATTTTAGAATTTAAGCAGCAACCATCATATGCCCATTTTACAGAGGGGAAACTGAGGACTGTCATTTTACTGTGACATTAAAATTTGTAATGAACCAAAGTTTTGGGAAGGGAGAGTAGACAGGTTTTAAACAAATCAATTAAACCCTGTACCAAACACCACCACTTTAGTCCAATTGTGTTGGAGCTGAATTGGGATTTAAATTCAGGTATTCTGCTACATAACAGCATGCTCTTATCTTAGTCTAGGACAGGGGTTTCCAAAATAAAGCCCGGTGGCCAAATCTGGCCCACAACAAGATTTTATCCGGCCCACAGCAATTTCAAATATTTGACAATTTTACTCATTATATACCATTTCATGATGGCTAAATGGAGACTAATTCAGAATCCCCCATGCTTTCTCTGTAATTTTCAGATTTCCCTTTGTACTGAATCATATCATCCTGATTACAAAAAAGATACAAGTAAAATTTATTCATTTAAATGTCATTCATTCATTTAGAATTCTGAATTTTTTTCAGCCTGCAAAAATCTGTAAAGTATACAATGTGGCCCTTGTACCAGGAAGTCTGGAGACCCTTTAGTCTAGGATTGCTCCAGAAATCCACTAAACCCTCTTTCAATAAACCGAGATCTTGTTTGCAGCTACAGTAATCCTTTAAAATTAAAATATATGGAAGAACTAGCAGTGCAGTGCAATTCTATGTATGTTTTCTCACAAGTAAGACTTGTTTTTATGGGGCTTGCTTACTCCCAGGGAACTGTGTACAGAATTGTAGGCTTAGGGCCCAATCCTGTCCAACTTTCCAGGGCTGATGCAGCCATGCCAACAGGATGACCTATTGCACTCTGTGGTAGGGGGAGGCCTCCTCAAGGTAAAGAAACATTGGGAAGTTGGATAGGATTGGGCCCTTTGGAAAAGAACCATGATGGCTAAATGGAGGCTAATTCAGAATCCTGGATGCTTGTTTTTAGCATCCCTTCCATGCCACGTTTGTGAACTTCATCATGAGATATCTGGCTGTCTGCTGTTGGAACCAAAATACTGGGGTACTTCGCTTTTCAATTTGATCCAGTTAACATATCAAAGGTTCGCATAGTCAAAGCTATGGTTTTCCCAGTAGCAATGTATGGGTGTGAGAGCTGGACCATAAGAAAGGCAGAGCGCCAAAGACAGTGGCATCTCTACAGGGAGGGCAGAGCTCTAAGTGTTGCAAGGAACCTTACCCTGTCATGTAAATCCCTCCTCTCCCTTGCTGCTGTAGCCAGTGAGCAACGCCAAGATGTTGCTTTTCCCTGTGAGGATTGGCTAAAACAGTGCAGGAAAGGAGTGATTTTCACTGCAAGGTAAGGCTTCTTGCAAAACTTAGAGCTCTGCCCTCCCTGTAGAGACGCCACTGGCCGAAGAATAGGTGCTTTTGAATTATGGTGTTGGAGAAGACTCTTGAGAGTCCCCTGGACTGCAAGGAGATCCAGTCGGGCAATCCTACAGGAAGTCCAGCCTGATTGCTCCCTGGAAGGACAAATCCTGAAGCTGAAGCTCCAATACTTTGGCCACCTCCTGAGAAGAGAGGACTTTAGAAAAGACCCTCATGCTGGGAAAGATGGAAGGCAAAAGGAGAAGGGGGCAGCAGAGGATGAGATGGTTAGATAGTGTCACCAAAGCAATGAACATGAAGTTGGGTGAACTCCGGAAGCTAGTGGAGGACAGGGAGGCCTGGCGTGCTGTGGTCCAGGGGGTCCTGAAGAGTCAGACACGACTTAGCGACTGAACAACAACATATCATATGTTCTTAGATCGAGAAATGCCAGAGAACACTTGTTGCTGGTAGCTAGATCTTTCCCACTTCTTTCTTCTTATGAAATAATACAGGATTCATAAAACATTAAATGCCAGGTATTCTCACGGAATGGAATAAAGCCAGATTGGCTGGGAAGGAGATTATATGCAGTTTTCCCTGCAGGTAAGAAGACATCAGCAGCCGGGCCTCATGTGAACTCTTTGGGGGAGTGAAGTGTTAATTTCCTGTCCTTTGAAGGACAGGGCATCTAGAAAAGGATTATCTGAGGGGAAGACAATGTAAATCACAAGCAGATAAGGAATGTTTTCCTGCAGCTCAGAGGGGCTTGTCCTGTTCAGGAATTCATCATTCTTTCTCCCTGACTATCAACGCTGCTAAAAGTTCCATGGGGTGGCTCATTCAGAAATCTGCAGGATTGGGTCCTGCCTTGCCCCCCCCCCAATACACCCATAGTGGTTGGTACAGTGAGCCAGACTGGAAGTAAAATATCCCTTACTCCCAGAATAATTTTCCCATCCTTATGAAATTAAAATTTCTCATTGATTCTCCCAGTTCTTCCTTCTCTCTTTAACTTCCGTATGCCATTTAAAAGGGGGAAAAAATGATTTCTAGCATTTTAGAGAATGATTCAGGCAACCCCACTGACTGCAAGCGAAAATTGAAATATGTGTTAACTTCCATCACTTTAAAAAGTATTTAAAATGATAAATAGAGCCTGGATCACGTCCTTCGTGATCTATATATTTTAAATGTTCTTTGTATCACAAGGTTTAAGAGGATTTCAATAATAAGCAGTAATGTTTACTAGTTATACTATTGAACATATTCATATAGTATTGCACATACTATTGTGCATATGCACATGCACACGCGCACACTGTCCAACATTGTAGATTTTATAAGAAAATATATAAGCTTTATTTTGCATGATGAATATCTAGGACCCGCTTTCAGTCCACTGCTGCCCAAGGTGGTTAACAGCAGTTAATAGTAACAATGCAGGTGTCATTGTGTTGAAAAGGTGGATCATAGATGTTTGTGTCCATGCCTTCCCAGTCCTCCTCCATGTAGACCCCACCTCTTTCCTACAACTCTCCAGGTATCCAACATACTCTAAAAGCAAATATCTGCTTATAAACTGTCCTTTTCCTAACAGTTTTGAGAACATGTTAAAAGGTGATAAATCAGCTGCAAATCGGCTCTCCGTTTCCCCACTCCCAAGGCTGGACAGAAGATGTCAATTTCAGAATTTGGGATGCCTGGAGCTTCTGACTGTGAAGGTGGCTCTACAGTCTTTGGTTACCATGTTGGCGACCCAATTCTTAAACACTTTGACTTGGCGATTGGCTCCATTGATGACAAGGCGTTTGACTTGCCCTTCCAAGTCCGTAGGCGTTGTCAGAAGAGACCACGCTGCCTCTTCTCGTGTATCCCCCAGTGGGCTTATCTCAACATGGAACTTCCAATGAGTGGAACATGGAACGAAGCCCACGGATTCTCAGAGCATCCATGTCTAGATTGGAGGGTATGGAACTATCTCCCACTCCTACAAGATTCAGATAAAGGGGAGTTTGGAATTTTTGCAATGCTTTTTTCTGCTACAGCTTTGCATCATCATCATAATCAACAACAATATGAGGGGGAGTTGTGTGAAGGGGAGGTGTCTTTCACATCCCAACTCCCTAAATTTCTCAACTGGAGGATTTCCCTATTAATTATTCTTATTCTTAATATTAATATTATTAATAATATTAATGATGATGGTGGTGATGTTAAACACCAAAAGAACAGGATTTACATTTGACATTTTAATTGTATTGTTAATATCTTAATGCAATGGTATTCAAACTTTTTAGACCAGGACCCACTTTTTAGAATGACATTCGTGTTGGGACCCACCTGAAGTGATGTCATTAACCTGGAAGTGATGTCACAGCTGGAAGTGACATCATCAAACAAGGAAATGCTGTCATTGTAACATAATAAAATGACACTCCTGAAATGCAAATTGGCATTCTTGGACTGCAGCAATTGTACAACCAGGAAATATCCCTGACAGAAAGCAAGATGAGGACAAAATATAATGTAAAAGCACTGAATTACAAACAAAACTAAAAACAAACAAAAAACCTCACTTGGAAATTCAAACTTACAAAAGGAATATAACAAGAGTCAGGCCTGCAGTTTCCAAGATGGCTGCTCCCAGCTTTCCATGACCCACCTGACATCAGGTCGTGACCCACCAAGTGGGTCCCGACCCACAGTTTGAATACTACTGTCTTAATGTGGGGGGGTGGGTGTCTGAAAACACGTGGAAAAGTGATGTTTGGACTGGACTGTATTTCAAACAGATCCATTTCCGACTTGGCCAATGAAGGCTGAGCTACACAGGACCCCTCGTCAGGTGACCACCCATCCTTCAAAACTTCACTCTCTTTGAAGCAACATTCAGAGACATGCGACTTCGATTCAATCGGGGACGTTCCGAATACAAAAGAGCGAAAGGGGCAAACAGAAAGATACTGAGTGCCGTCCCCTGTTTTTCCCCCCAGCTTCGTTGAGCTAAATGAACCCCTTTTATTTTGATCTCTGCGGAATACACACACACTATTGAGGGGGGGAGAGAGAGAGAGAGAGAGAGAGAGAGAGAGAGAGAGAGAGAGAGAGTTATACTTTTCACATCGGTTGCAGGAGTGAAACCGATCCCTGACTCCAATCCTATGCATGTCTGTTCAAAACAATCCATTATAGTCAATGAGACTTACTCCCAGGTAAGTGTGGATAGGATTGCAGCCTGAGTGCTCTGTGTAAGTAAACACGTCCAACGCTACCTTTTCGGCAGGTTGGAAAAACAGCTGAGTCAAAGGACAAGACTCGACCACTTTCATTAGGTCTGTGGCTCAGACCGAAGGTCGCCAATCACAGGAAAAAGCTGCCCACCAGGGCATGAAGGCACCAGCACGTCTGAACAGGTTTCCAGCTTCCGAAGGTATACCATCTCTTAACATGGAGGTTCCATTTCGCTCTTTCAGCCAATGACCGCTGAGAGGCTTCTATTCCCCCCCCCCTTAAAATCATCGAAGTTCACGGCCATTTCCACATCTCGTGGGAAAGGACCCCATTTACGCGTTGCGCAAAGGAGTATGTGGCCGTCCTGAATCTGAACCCAAAAGTCTGTCTTGGGTTAGATGCTGCCGCCAGACCGTTTTCATTTTACTGTATTTGTTAACTTTCTAGCAAGGTACTTTGTAAAGATAAGCTCTTTTCAATTCTGCTTGATTTGAGAGAGAGAAATCTACCGCCTCTGCGCAAATCCGTCCCCCACCTCCGAAACTGATCAGTGCTTTTCACGCCGGCGACATGCTCCCACAGATTGTGAGGCTGCGATCCTGAGTATTCTTCCTC
Source organism: Lerista edwardsae (assembly GCA_029204185.1). NCBI lineage: Eukaryota > Metazoa > Chordata > Lepidosauria > Squamata > Scincidae > Lerista > Lerista edwardsae. The sequence goes on from JAJKFI010000026.1 coordinate 2,622,697, forward strand.
GGGAGAAAGCGAATCTTGGACGGAGTGGGTGTTGCGTGCATGGAGTGTTGCGCGCTGGGCATAACTAATGCACCCAATGCTGCGACCCTAAACAAACGGACCTGAAACGAACGGCATCCTGCGGAGTCAGCAGCACGAGGCTCACACTGCAAATATATTGTGTTCGATATACTTGATGCAGCCGCCTACTTGCGCAGGTTTCCAGTTGGATGCGCGCCACCCAACACTTTTCACGCCCAAAGTCCCACCAAAAGGGTATGGATTTGCAATGCAATATAGATTAAGTACATCCATAGATTATTATGGATTTAGATTATTATATCTAATTATTATTAGATATAATAGCCTATATCCATAATAGATTATTTTGGATTTAGAATTTCGATTATTAAATTCTATCTGATGTAACACTGAGCACCAGTCCGTCTCAATAATTAACAATCATCATTCGAATCCTAACCTGTGCTCAATAGGGTCGAACTGCTTTTCCTTAGGGGAAGATATGAGGACAAATCTGCCCAAATCTGCCCTCCTCCTTACCCCAGAACTTCACCCAATGATGTCTAGTTTATCTTTCCATTCATCAGTTCAGGTATCTTCCCCCCCCCCAGGAAATTTCTTCCTAATTTCACCTCTCTCTCTCTCTCTCTCTCTCTCTCTCTCTCTCTCTCGCTCTCTCTCTCGCTCGCTCTCTCTCTCTCTCTCTCTCTCTCTGTGTGTGTGTGTGTACACATGTGTCCAATATACACGTGTCCAATATATATATTGGACGAATTCCTTTGGAAAAGTGGTTGGAAGGAGGGATGTAAGAGAAGTGAACGACTGAGGGACAGGCAAATTAACCGAGCGGTGGAGAAATAAGATCAATACAGGAGGGGAAAAAAAACCCTATATAAAATACGTTTTACACCGACATGCTTTAGGGGAAAAAAAGTATCATAAAAGATCCAGTTCAAGGTGAGAACTTTTAACAGTGTGGTTAACTTGTCCTGTATACGTTGTAAGTCTGCTGACAGGGGCTTCTCGCCTATTCGCTCTTGCAAAAAGCCCATTTGGTTGTTTGATAAATACTGCTTTATCGGTGACTCAGCAAAAAATGCGCACAATTCAGCGTTTTTCAATGGAGGATATTTAAAGCGTTTTTTCCGTGAGATTGAGAGGTGCTGAACCTCTGCTTGATCGTGAGTAATGGTAATACGAACACGAAGAAGGTGACTTATCTTGAGTCAGACAAACCGGTCCAATGGTCTAATTATGGTGGTCATAATATTATCACTAATGTAATTAAGAAAGGAGAAAATAAACGCTTTCTTCCGGGCCTGCTCTCCGTTGGCTCTGAAGGGAAATCCAGCTCGTCTAGCGCTGCTGATCAATAACTATAGCAGGGGGCCTGATCAAATTTTCTACCTTCTCCCATCCCCCATCCCATTCCAGAGCTGGGGGGCGGGGATAAAAAAAACACCTTCAGTCAACCCCAAGAATAAAAGCGGGTTTATTTTAAGACAAGAGGCGCCGGCGTGCGTTTACACGAGCGCCTCTGCCTTTCAAACAAAAACGAGAAAATGCCGAGGCCGGTTCCCCGGGGGGCTTAATGTGGAGACAGAGGAGCCTGTTCTAGGCGAGGAGAGGAGAGAGACTTGTGAAGCCAAAGGACCAATTTCGCCCGCACAAAGGGCCTCTAAGTACCTTCTAGTGGGGGGCGCGGACGAGGGGGGGGAGCTGGTGTTTATTCATCAGCAAGTACTTGGGCGATCGCCATTCAAGCTGCCTCGCCGTGTGTATTTTGCCGGCCAAGGTACTTAAAGGCCGAGCAGGTGCAGCCGAGAGAGGGGGCCACAAAGGCACCAGCAGCAGACGGAGGGGCGAAGTGAGAAGACGGGGAGGGGAGAGCGGCGCAAAGAACTTACACGCGGAGGAGATGCGCGCTTTGTCCCGGCCACCGGGGCCGGGCGAGTCTCATCACTTCGAGGGCTCAAGACCCAAGACTTGGAGAAGCCTCGAGCCCCCGTTCATGAGGGACCCAGTCGCATCTACACGGGGAATCTGGACAAATCCTGCTGGCTGTGGGGCCCGGGAAAAGCAGGCGCGCCTGAACTGTCTTCCGTCCCCACCTCGACCGCCTTCCCCAGCGATAAGCTAATGTGCTTCAGTTGGTGAAGTGGAGGGTGGTCCAGGAAAGCGAATGCTCGTGCTGACAGAAAGGTGGGGGTCTTTTGCCACAGGAGTCTTGCAGCGCCACAGTTGGCTGCTCTGTTTTTGTCCCTCCTTTCCTCCCAGCAGGGGCGAATAAGGTTCTATTTCTCCCTGATATTGGCCCTGGCCCTAAGTCAGTTAGATGGAACTAGTTCTGTGCATATACATAGGGAGCGGTGTGTGTGTGTGTGTGTGTGTGTGTGTGTGTGTGTGTGTCAGTTAAAGTAGATAGTTATACGTTTGCATAATACAAACAAAATATAGTCAGTCAGTCACACACACGCGCGCGCACAAGTAGGTAGATTTAATAATAATAATAATAATAATTTATGTATACCCCTGCATACATAAGCCTACATTCTTGTATTTACCCAGTGGCGTCTCTACAGGGAGGGCAGAGCTCTAAGTTTTGCAAGAAGCCTTACCTTGCAGTGGAAATCGCTCCTTTCCTGCACCGTTTTAGCCAGTCCTCACAGGGAAAAGCAACATCTTGGCGTTGCTTACTGGCTACAGCAGTACCATGACAGGGTAAGGCTTCTTGCAAAACTTAGAGCTCTGCCCTCTAAGAGAGAGAGAGAGAGAGAGAGAGAGAGAGAGAGAGAGAGAGAGAGAG
>JAJKFI010000026.1:2625512-2642646 GCA_029204185.1 Lerista edwardsae
AGAGAGAGAGAGAGAGAGAGAGAGAGAGAGAGAGAGAGAGAGAGAGATTCTTAATGGACAGATACTGCAGCTCCGGCCTTGTGGCCAACCCAACCCTTTGCTCTGAAAGTCGTGCAGTCCCAGATGTAAAGGGCTATATATGCGGTAGTTACTTAGGAGTAATATAAGGGAAACGCTCAAATATCTCTCCAGGGGGCCCCGTGTTTGGATGGCGAGGAGTTCAACATTATAAAACTATATTATTTGGTTGCCAGGCCCTGTAAACACGAGGTCTAGAGACGAAATGTGATCTTAAGTTGTTTTTAATCGTGGGCTTTACCAAGACAATTGTGCCTCCTCCTCTGTGTTTGCAGGTGGTGTGTGTGTGTGTGTGTGCGGGCGCGTGTGAAAGGGAATTGCATTAACAAGGATATATACCCAGTGTCCACGGAAAGCTATGAAGAATAATTTATGTCTCTTCTCACCATCTAGATCAGCGGTTCTTCAAGTGAAGCCCATGGATGGCCTTCAAGCCGTCCATGAACTTGGTGCGAAAGTGTGGGGATTTTTTTTTTCCGATAAGGGGGCCCATAGATTTCATTAGATTCTCAAAGGGATCGGCGACCTAAAAAAGTTTAGGAACCATTGCTGCTACTTTCTTAATACTGCAAGTCGATTTTAAAAGAAGTCAATTGAACTGATCGCCCCAGTATCTCTGAACCCATTGGGACTTGTGTCTGAGGAGACATGCATAGGCTTGCTCTGTGAGAGATGGGGTAGTGTAGTGGTTGATAACGCTATAAGGCTGCGATCCTATCCACACTTACCTGGGAGTCAGTCTCATTGACTATAGTGGGACGTACTTCTGAGCGGAAATGCATAGGAGTGGGCTCTGAATCTGGAAATCATAGTTGATTTAGGGAGATACGATGTGTAAAAGTGATATATGTAAAAATGATATGATTGCGGTTCCTGTTTTTGATATTCGGCGACCATATTTGTACACCGTTTTTCGACCCTAATTTTCCAGGCGGTTCACATTCACAATACGCCGAAAAGCAGTAGTGAGATGCGAGCTTCAGTTAAAGGACATTTCAATTAAAACTGCAATCAGAACTGGCCAAAACAAGGAAAGGGGGGGGGGGGGGAGGAGACACATGCCAGACTGTTGCGCGCGCTTCTCCCCAAAATTTCCCCCTTCTCTACACATATTACAGGCACAGCATTTCTGTCCTGCTTTACATCCAGCATTTTATTTTTGAGGGGGGGGATCCGATAATACAAATTAAGGGAAAGGTTTGCATTAAAGGCAGGGTTTGGCATTCAGAAGAAGCGAGGCAGAGTTCCTTAAATTCAGTGATGAAGCCCTAATTTGAGTGTAATAAGGGCTCTCCTTCCTTTTTAGAGGGAACGAATAGCCACCATTCGCGAATGGCTGTGAAGGAAGGCGGGGCGGGGCCGCTTTACCCAGGAGGTCAGGCTCCTGCAAAACTTAGCATTCTGCCCCCCTCTAGGAACGCCACTGAGAAGACCCCCCCCCCCTTGTAGCAGGCGCTTATTCCCAGCCTCGGGCTGTTGGGAGGGTCGGATGAAACCGTTTCCTCAAGAAAAGGGAAGATGCCAACCTGACAAATCTTGCCAAAAGCAGGCTGCCTTTCAGGTGCCTGGCGGGGATGGGTGGGTGGGTGGGTTGGAGAGAGAATCTAGCTGGGGGGGCTGCTCCCCCACCCCCTCCGTGACCCAGGAACTGCTTCACAGGCAGAACCGGGTTGGTTTGTTCCTTCTTGGGGGGGGGGAAGGTATTGATGACCCCCTCCCCATGCCTGGTACAGGATTTCTCCCCAGTGCTTTCTACCTCGCCTCTCCCCCAGCCTCTAAGAAAAGGTTCCTCCTTTCAGTATCACCGCAGTTCCTAAAAACAACGAGAAACAGGCCGATCGTTGTGTATTCTCCATGTGTGGACGGTGCATTTTTGGCGCCTCCCCCCCCCCATTCCTCATGGCCGGTGTTTGTGTGCGCGTGTCTTTTTCCTCCTGCCTTTCTCTTCCTGCACGCTGCGCTGCCCTCCCCTCCCCTCCCCAATCTGCCGCATGTTAATAGCATGCAAATCGCTTCATTTGCATGTTTATCTCTGTCAATGGGAACTGCGGGTGCGGAGCTGCGGAGGTAATATATTTCCCTACTATACGTGGCGCACAAAAAGGAGACTGGGAGTCGGTCCCCTCCCCCGGCCCCCACTCTCTGGATCCCCCCCCCCGCACAAAACAAGCGGCTGCGAAAGACTCAGCCGGGGGGGGGGGCAGGCAGGCAGGCAGGCCTGGCGTACGCGCCGTCTAATTGGCCTGCAGCCTCTTCTGCGGCGCCTGCTACAAAATGGCTGCCCGGGAAGCGGAGCCGGCTCTGGAGTCAGTCTGGTTTTGCTCCCGGGCAGGCTGGAGGACAGGTGAGCCAGAAGCGAGAGTGGCCACAGTGCGAGCCCTCGCCAAGGCCGCCTCTCCCTTTGAAGGGGGCCAGGGAACCGAATAGGCGATCTCTGCCCCGGTTGGCTTGTCAAGTGTAGGAGGGGGAAAAACTGCACCTGGTGAAATTAACCACCACCACCACACACACACACACGCTCAGATATAACAGGTACAGGATGCTCCTGTTGAATCTGATCACACGTACGCCGCCGAGAGAGAGAGAGAGAGAGAGAGAGAGAGAGAGAGAGAGAGAGAGCTTCAGGCATCCGGATTGTGGATTTCTTCCTCCCGGTGCGTTTTCACACCAAACTCTCGCCCCCATCCCATACGCCTAGCCCGGCCTCGGCTCCAGCAGCCACAGTTGATTCGAAGCGTCAGGACTCCCCAGTCGGATCGTCCTCTGCCGAGAGACGAGCCCACCTCCGAGCTGTGCGCCGGGAGAATCGGAGCGAGCGCTCTTCCTGACCCCCCCCCCCCCCAATGCACGCCCACCTATTTTCTGCTTACACGAAGAACCGCTTAAATAAAGCTGGATATAAAGCTGGAAATATAAAGTTTTAGCGAGAATTCGCGTTTTGAGGGTCTCTCTCTCTCTCTCTCTCTCTCTCTCTCTCTCTCTCTCTCTCTCACTCACTCACTCACTCACTCTCACTCTCACCAGTCACAATACAATGCATCTTCGTAGTGATTGTCAAGTGTGCATTGGAATTCATTGGAGTCACCACACCCCACGCCCCATAAATCCGGCTTTCCACCCAAGCACGCACACCCACCCCAAATCTTTCCCTCTGCAAGAGGATAAGGAGTTAGACCAAACAAAGGTTCATTTACGTAGCTTCGCATTCTGCCTCCACCGTAGCTGCTGTGAGCTCTTAAAGCGCAAGGCGTGAAGCGCGCGCATCTCTCTGTCCATTCTCTTTCGAGGTAGACTGCGCCTGGGTAGTTAGGCTCGTTGTTAAGGAATCCTGGCCCTTGATCTCTCTGTCCTCCATGAATTCGTCTGTTTCTTTTTAAGAACCAGCTTAGCTAACCCCAATTATTTCAATCGGGTTTGCCAGTGTTTATCCTGAAACTTCTTGCTGAAAAAACGAGTTCTACCTATAGGAGAAAATGAAGATACAGTACACACAACCATCACACCACCCAGGTCCAACATCACCCACGTCCTCCTAGATAGGGGGTACTTTTGTGAAAGAAGGAAGCTGGAAGCTTTATATTATATAATCAACTTTGTTTTAGGCCTCCTCACCGCCCCCTCCTCCAGCTGCCATCACACGTCAAAATTTAGCAACATTTCAGAAACCTGGAGAGAGAGAGAGAGAGAGAGAGAGAGAGAGAGAGAGAGAGAGCGCAAAAGCGTTTCCAAGGTTGCTTTTGAAATTCGCCTTGGAAGCAAAGGGAAAGAAATCTCCTTAAATGCCACCAGACTAAATCCAATGGGCTTCCGCAGTATCACAACCCTGGCGAGGCTTCCTTCGCTATTAATAGAAATCCATTTTGAAATCCACTATTAAAAATCCATTTCATTAATGGAATGAATATGAAACAATGGACACAAACAAGAGTGGATCTGTTCTGGGCATTGTATCAAGGTGGTATATTTTCACTAGGGAAGTAAAATTATTGTAAATCTGGGACTCTCTGGAGAACAGCATTATACCTGGAAAACTCTGCCAGATCAGAGATCTAGCCCAGCATCGTGTTTCCCACTGCAATCCGTTAGATGCCTCTGACTGAGCATGGGAAAAATACAGGGCAAGAAAGGAAGAGCCCCCCCCCCATGTTGTTTGTCTCAAATACGCAATGTTTGAGACAATAACTAGCTGTTATAGTTAGTAGACATTCCTGAATGTCAGACACTTCTAAGCCAGTGGCCGTCCATCACCACATCTTGTGGCAGGGAATTCCATAAGATAAGGCACGCTGAGTGAAAGACACATTGTTTCATTTTTTTCTGAATACATTGCCTGCAAATTTTTCTAATTGACCCTGAGTTCTAGTATTAGTACTCAGGGAGAAAAACCTCTGTTCCTTTTCATCAAACAATTCACAATTTTATAAATGGCTGTCATTTCGTCCCAGAACGCCTTTTTTTTCTAAACCAGAAACAGATAAACATGTTAGCCTTGATTTTGTAGAGAAGCTGCTCCAATCCCTTTTAATTCTCCTACCAGAAAAATGTTCATGCTTGGAATAATGTACTGCAATATGTCTTAATTTTTTTTTAAAAAAACATGACACTCAGGTTCACACCTCAGTTAAGAAAAAAATTACCTGGATTTGAATCCTCTGAAATGAGTAGAAGTGGGTGGGAAGTGTGGCTTTTTGCATTTATTTTCCTTGAATCCAAGATTTTGGGTTAACTGGATAGTGGATTTGGGCTGCTCATTTACACAGTATACCATAAATGTTCCTTTGAAACATGTTGAAAAATATAATTTTACCTTTCACCTCCCCCAAAAGGGGAAGGGAGACTAATTTATTTTCTAAATGTGCATATTTAGGAATATTGTATAATGGAATTCTTATAGGAAATATGTGAGTACAGAATCAAATCCCCTTTTCTCAGGATTAAAATCATATGGTATTTTATTCCACTATTCCCCAAACCTGGAAGTTTATATTTTAAATTGAAATTCTCACCTTCATAATTATTGAATAATATTATTATTATTCATTATTATTTATCATTATAGCTGCATTGCTGTGTCTTTTATAGTTTTTTTTTAATTTTTGTTATGCCTTTAATGCATTTACCGACAGAGTTTCATAAGTAAAATCAGATATATGCCCCAAGGAGCTTACAAGCTCTGGCTACGCTTTACCTACTCTTAAAGACCCAGCCAAAATTAAAACACTTGGAGCTGCAATCCTAAATAACATTGGTTGGGGGGGGGGTAAACCCCCTCGAGTAAACATACATCACGTGGGATCGATCAGTACCACTGAACGCAATGGGTTGTCAATTACCCCATTAAACGGAATGGGTTTTCAAAGTGCCAAACTGGCTGGATCGTGTCTTGAAGTTTGACTATATGAGGGACAACAGCGGGAGAGGAAAGGGAGATTCGAGGACAACAAGAGGGAGCTATGGGAGCGATCATGAGCGTGAGAAAAGTCAGTGACACGTGTTTGCTGCACCCTATACCTAAACATCAGAAAACATTGCAAAAGACGTTCCATCCTCCGCAGCTGATCTTACGCTCAGCCTTCTCATACGCAAAATTATAGGACTGTATAGTGCAGACACCCATCCACCCACGAATGTGGGAACAGGGTATATAATCTCCCTCCTACGACGTGAGTGAGGAAGTGCGTTCTCGTATGGAACACAATAGACATGTGCATTCATATGTACATATGCAATCTGCTTTGATAATAGACGGTGTAACAATGTGTGTGCATAGGTAATCACAGGTTGTGCAGGGAACCGACATGGATAGAGAGATAAAGATATACATTTATCTCCCAAAGGCATCTTATTCTGTATACGAAAATAGTACCCAGAAGTAAAGGATAATTTATATAGAATATTTAATACTTTTTTTAAAAAAAGCCGTGGGAATGCTGTGGATGGAATAGAAGCAGGAACGACTTAAAGAGATCTAATCGATGAAAAGGCAAAACGCTCCTAAACCTATTCCATTAGTTGCACATCGATTTCGGTGGAATTTAGAATTGATCCGTTCCCCAGGCAAAACGCGATAACGTTTCGGACTGTACCACTTTCACCAAGCTACAGGTGAAAGAGGGTGTCATATTTTTAAATGCTCCTCGAACCACACATTATAATAAATTCCTTGCATGTGGTAATTTAGCATATTAGGAAGAGGGCTACACTAAACCTTTCTCCCTGATTTGCTGCTTTTCAAATTACAAGAATTATAATTACGCACGCGTGTTAGATTCTGTGCCTGCAGTCTAAAGTGGTACAATCTCAGAACTCTGCCAACTTCACCGCTGCATCGGGGAAAATCGTAGGTGGCTGCGCTGGTCCGTTAGGAAAAACAAAATCCAATAGAAGGATAAACTTTATTCTGTGTGATTATCTGTGTGATTAAGGGTCCAATCCTATCCATTTTTCCAGCAAAGGGGGGGGGGGGCTGAGCTAAGGAAACACATGTTCCCATGCTTTCAGGAGGCCTCCGTGGCCACCCATTGGCATGGCTGCACCGGCACTGGAAAATTTGATAGGATTGGGATTGGGCCCCAAGACTGAAATTCTATTCACTGGGATTTAGAGTGCAATTCTAACCTGGAGTTAGGCCAGCACAGTTAGGCCAGCAAAGTTTGGCTGGCACAAGGGACACCGTAAAGTATGTTCGGACCACTCTCGGAGTCAGAGAGGCCAGCACCCAGACGTGTCCCATCCTCCCTGACTCCAAGAGTGGTCCAAACGTGCTTTATGGTGGCCCTGGTGCCAGCCCAACTTTGCTGGCCTAGCTTGTGCTGGCCTAATTCCAGGTTAGGATTGCGCTCTAAGCCCCACTGAATACAAGAGGGCTTACTTGAATAAATAAGTAGCAGGATTGCACTACTATAGACCAACTCTTACTTCCAAGTAGCGATATTGGGATGGGGGGGGGGCTTAACTAGTGATATATACATGTCGCAAATGTGTAGATGCACCAACTCGCACTAGGAAGGTGGGAGTCTCTCTCTCTCTCTCTCTCTCTCTCTCTCTCTCTCTCTCTCTCTCTCAATAGTGTGTGTTCTTGACCTCATTTCTATGCTAGCATTAGAACCCCCTCCCTCCCTCCCTCTCCCCCTCTCCCCCGGGCCAATTGACAGCAGAGGGAATTTAAAAAACGGTTATTATGAGTGAAAAGACAGGTCCCTGCCTCGAGAGGCTTACACACCCTGCATATTGTCACAAGGCAGACAGTGGGGGTGGGCGGGAAGGAGGCAGGGGTAAACACAGAAAGAGGACATCATTATGTGATGTACTCAGGCGTCCTTCCTGAAATGTCAGCTTTATCGCTCTGGTGCTCCTGCTTAGAAACTGGGGGTGGGGGCTCGTGGAAGGAATGCCTGCTTGCTGGCACAGTCCAAGGTCACTTACCTGCTATTTCGCTCTCAAGGCCTCCCTGTATTTTGCTGGCGAAGGGGGGAGGGAATGACAGGGCCGTAGAGACCAGAGAGTTGCCACTCTCTAACCTGGCCGATTGCCGCGCTATCTCTGAGCCTCCGCGTTAAAGGCATTTAAGTATTTAAGGTTCGATGTGGCGGCGTTTCTAGAATAGGAGCAAAGTGCTACGTTTTGCAGGAGCCTGAACTCCTGGGTAAAGCTGCCCCTCGCCTTCCCAGCCACCCGCTACACACGGATCCGTATTACCCAGGAGTTCAGGCTCCTGCAAAACGTAGCATTTATTTCCCCTCCCCTAAGAACGCCACTGATTCGAAGTGATCTCTGCTGGCCACTGGGGTAGCCAAGGCTGGGTTACTGCTGGGGCAGTGTCCCCCCAAGATCACAAAAAATCCCTCCCCCCATCTTGTTCTGGGTAGGGGTGTTAGAAAAAGGTGTTATTTCTTTAATTCAGAAGGAAGCACATTGTGTCCAGTAAGGCTTAGGCTATAATAAGATCTATTCTCCAGAAACAAACACCTCTAGCTCAGGGGTGTGTGTTTTCACCCTGAATTTCTGCTGGCCTGTGCTAACCTCCTTATGTTAGGCTCCTTATGTTAGAATGCCAGATGCAAGGGTGTGGCAACAGGGTGTGGCAACATCTTGTTGTCTTGTGTGCTCCCTGAGGCATCTGGTGGGCCACTGGGAGATGCAGGAAGCTGGACTAGATGGGCCTTTGGCCTGATCCAGCAGGGCTCTTCTTCTGTTCTTATGCTGCCACTTTACTCTGAAGTTTCTTCCATTTGGACAGCTACCTGAAAAGTGGACTTTGGCGTTCCACCTCCTTTCTGCTTCTAATTGATTATTCCTCCTCTTGATTTCAGATCAATCTGCCCGTATATCAATTGCCTTGGCTTTGCTAACTTCCATTGGTCAAAACTGGACGTACTTCTGAGTAAACATGCATAGGATTACACTGTAAGGCTGAAGTTTTAAGGGCTCAATCCTAACCAACTTTCCGGCACCGGGGGAAGGGCAATGCAGCTCTGAGGTGAGGGAACAAGCATTCCCTTGCCTTAACATAAGAACATAAGAAGAGCCCTGCTGGATCAGGCCAAGGCCCATCTAGTCCAGCTTCCTGTATCTCACAGCGGCCCACCAGGTGCCCCAGGAAGGCATGAGACTACAAGATGCTTGCATCCTGTTGCCACTCCCTTGCACCTGGTACCAGTAGCCCATCTCCTATGTAAGGAGGTTGCACAATCCATCATTGCCTATAGCCCACGATGGACCTTTCCTCCAGATATCTGTCCAATCCCCTCTTGAAGGCATCAAGACCAGATGCCATCACCACCTCCTGTGGCAAGGAGTTCCACAGATTAACTACCCGCTGGGTAAAAAAGTACTTCCTTTTATCTGTTTTAACTCTCCCAACCCTCAGTTTTAGCGGATGCCCCCTGGTTCTGGTGTTTTGAGAGAGGGAAAAGAACATCCCTCTATCGACTCTATCCCTTCCATGCATAATTTTGTATGTCTCAATCATGTCCCCCCTCAGGCGCCTTTTTTCTAGACTGAAGAGCCCCAAACGCTGCAGTCTTTCTTCATAAGGGAGGTGCCCCAGCCCATAAGGGAGCCCATAAGGGAGCCCATAAGGGTGCCCATAAGGGAGGTGCCTTGAGGAGGCCTCTGTGACTACTACTCCACTGCAGGATGCAGCACCTGCCCCAAGGATGTCTGGGCGGGATCTTAACCAACTTTCCAGCACTAAGGGAACTTACTTCGGAAAAAGGGCCTCTGAGCTCCGTGGTACTTATTTCCGAGAAGGCATCCCTAAGGCTGGATTGCACGTTCCTTAGTCTTTCGATTAAGAGGAAGCGGAGACTGTTGGAATGTGGGGAGGGGGGGGGTTGTATATATCAGATGCGCTCTTTTTTATAGATCAGTGACCAACAGACTAGCTTTCTTCGCCGCCTACCGTCTGCACGCAACCGCTTTAGAGAGTTGGCAGCCAAAGGAAAGGATGGAAGGACAAAATATGAAATCTAAATGATAGATCGTGAAAATTAAAATTACCTCTCGATTTCTTTAGTCCATTTCTGCCCTTCTTTCCTCCCCAAAAAGGGACGCTCGGGGCCGCGTACAAAACAATACATACCACTCCAGATGAATTAAAATCGACCCCCTCCCCCCTCCAAAAAAAACACCGCAACAGATAAAATAACAGTATTCAGAAATATATGAAAAACAGGCATAGGAGAGGAAGATTTACTATCATAGTACCCTTTAGACGGAGTGTGGAAAGTCAACGGTTGCACAGGTTGAACGGAAGGATGTCGGTAATACTCGACTAGAAGATAGAAACTAACAGAACAGTAAGAGATTTTATTTCTGAAGAGATTCGCTCGAATACAAAAGTGGATACAGGACCCAAAAAGGCAGCACTTAGTATTTCAGAGAGAAATACCGTAGATTGTTTAATTCGGATTCTCTGTTTAATTCGGATTGTCTGTAAGTAGCAAGGTAAAACACCAGCGGGCACCAGTAGAGGGGCAGGGCGGGGAGGGCGAGTGCGCGTTCCATTTTTTTTTTTTTTTTGCCTGCGTTCTATCTTGGATTTGCAACGTTAGGCATCCCCTTTCTCTCCCACCCCACCCCACCCCACCCCCCCAAAAAAAGTGTGTGAAAAAGATAGGCAACTCAACAATAGTGCCAGCAATATATACAACAAAAATATAATGGGAATATTAGATCGATGGATGGATGGATGGATGGATCCACACAGAATCCGTAGTAAGGATCGATTAGATTAGATTCGACGCCTTCTGCATCCTACAGGATGGCGACCCACCACAGCCCACTCTTATGCAGGTCTACTCAGAAGAACTTCCCCTTGCGTTCAATCGGGTCTACTGCCAGGAAAGTCTGCTTCGGTTTGTAGCCTCAGCTTCCGAATTACGGGCAGGTGTACGGAGGTGCCGGATGGCCGCCACCTGCCTCTCCTCCCATGTTAGCCACGCCCATGTAGCCCCCTACGAGCAAAAAGGGATCATCACAATGGGGGGGGCTAGTTGTCCTCTGCCCCTCCCCCCCGGTCGTTCAAGCGCTGGCGTGGGGACGCAACATGAAGACCGCGCTCTTGCCCACTGCGTGCCAGTGCGCGCCCCCCCCCCGCCAGGACTCCGTGAAGGTCAGCTCGACGAGGGAGAAGGACTGGGGGTGGGGAACAGCTTCGTAGCCTTCTAAGGCGTCCTCCTCCCCTAAGGCCTCGGAACAGCTGCGTCTTGGCATCGCAGCGCCGGTGCCATCTTGCGTTGCTGCTGCGCGATGAACGCCCCCCCCCTTTCGCTGCCTGCGAACAGGCCTCCGGGGAGGCTAAGCCAGTGTGGAAGAGTGAAATGTCGCCTCCTGCACTCCGTAGTAGTCCCCACCTTGCCACGCATTTTATTTGAATTTTTTATCTTTGATTAAGGGTGGGTTCGCTCGGGTTGGCCTTCAGCGATGCAACACTGAGAACTTCGCCCAGCGTTTGCAATGTCTTCTGGAGGCGTGCTTGTATATCTGCCTGTTTGATAGTTTGTGAAGCTGTTCAGATAGGAGCTTCATGATTCCTTTCTTGTGAGATGCCTAGTACAGTGGTTCCCAGACTGTGGGTCAGGACCCACTAGTGGGTCGCGCGAGCCAATTTCAGGTGGGTTGTGAAGCACCTAGAGCAGCCATATTGAAAATTATGGGAAGATGGGATGCTGGAAAGAGGTTTTTGCTTGTGTCAAGGTTGTAAATAGGCTTTTTGCTTTCTGATTCACCTTGCTATTTGAAAATGACTGAGAAATAACCCAACTTCATTCTCAGGAAAGCAGCAGGTTCTGATGTCACAATGATGCCACTTCTGGTATTGTCTGGCAGATTGTCATTCTAAAAAGTGGGTCTCAGTGCTAAAAGGTTTGAGAACCTAGTAGATGGAGCATTCAGCCAGCTCACTGATACAAAGGCCTAAATCATGCTCACAGGGATACATGAATGGGCCATAATACAAGTTTGCGACTTTTATGTACTTGAACTTTTTCACATCAAACTGACAGATATAAATTTAGCAGGTGAAATTTTTCACACTGCTTATCTATCACCAGTGCCAGGAAAAGTCGCAACAAGGTGGGTGGGAAGGTGGTATCTTTTGCAAGTTACAGCTACAAGGCCATGGATAATCTCTCGCACCACTTCAAATGCAGTGCTTTTCATTTGGGTCAATTCACATTCAGCTCACTGCCACGCAATCAAGTTCAGAGGCACCAAGTGATAGACAGGCATGTGTGAGACAGCCTGAAAACTCACAAAATAACAGGAACTAGAACAAATCTAGAAGCCATCACTGGTATATACTTTTATTAGACTCTACCAGAGTGACAGAGAGTTGTAAGCAGCTACTCACAATGGTGTCCTTTGTAGCTTATTTCTAAAAAAATAAATAAATGTGGCTTTGGGATTTTTTAATTCCAGACAGCCATGACTACTTACAATTTTCCTGTGGTTCAGAAAAACACAGACTAACCAGTGCCTTAAATCAAGTCATTCGGGGATCTCCAAACTTTTCAGTATGAGGGCCACATTGTATATTTTATGCAGTTTTGCAGGCCAAAAAAAAAAATTCAATTTTATATAGGGTGGAAGGAAGTAACCCAAAGCACACTGTATGTGCCTGCAGAAACCCAGTTATTATTTGTTTGCGCTCATGCAGAAATCATGCCATTCCTGCCATCTTTTTTCAGCATTGTAAGATCTGTTGTATGGAAAGGGGTGAACACTGAGTGATTTTGGTTTGAGGGTCTTAAAGCATATGGCTCCGATGATTGAAAATGAGGGTTAGCCAGGCTGACACCACTCTGGTCATATGGAAGGAAGTCCAGCACAGGTTAACTGTCTGACCACACGTCTGGGTAAAAAAATATTTTAAGTTGCTGAAGGCTGGGTAAAATCCTGTGGTGGGTCGGTTGCATCCCCCAGGCCATAAGTTGAAGACCTCTGCATTAGCTGCATGAAGGAGCCCCAGAGACCCCAATCTAATAGTTGGCCTTTTCTGTTAGGATATTCCACCTGGGAACAGCTGTGCAACAAGCAGAAATTCAACAGGGGCAGCCGCAGGACAGGAGAGCATTGGGTATATATGGCTTCATTGCATGTGGCTTGATTGCAAGGGCAATAGACCTGGTAAATGCACTGTCGGTGCTCTAGAACGTATTTCAGAATTCTTTGCAGTGTGCACAGTGCAGGGTATCCATAACCCACAAGCTGATCTACAGAGAAAGCTCTGAAAATGGTCAACTTTAGATAAGTTACTCTAAAGCAGGGCTTTCCAAACGCTGGCCTGGGGGCCAGATGCCTCTATCCTGAAGAGCCTCTGTCTGGCCTACAGCAAACCTCTGGTCCCCTATGAGCCTCTGGCCCTCCTGGCCTTGCTGGCACAGACTGCACCCTCCAAGGTGTGCTCTGGTTGTGTGTGGAGGGTATTCTGAGGGCCAGGGAGGCTGATCCAGTCCCCCCTTGCCCTCAGAATGCCTTCAGAAGGCTGAAAATAATCACCTCCCAAAGACCTCTGAAGGCCTTAGATGGCTTTCTGAAGGTCAGGGAGGCTTCCTGGGCCCTCAGAACATGCTCTGGGTGTTTCCTGTGACCTGTTGGTTCTGCTTGTGGGGTTGGGGAAAGGGAGTCCATTAAAGTGTATCCTATATTTCTGTGGTGCGTGCTGATGCTTGGAGTGATCCTGGAACTTGGAGCCCATTCATTCAAGTTCCGTTTCTCGTGTATGTATTTAAATTTCGTAATTTATTTCTTTTGCGACCCTCAGCACCATGCCAGATATTTGATGGGGCCCTCCAGCTAAAAGGTTTGGAGACCCCTGTTCTAAAATGTGGGTGTAAACTCTCCAGGAGTTTGGAAAAGCCACTGTAGGGTAGTACTTTTATTAAGACCCAATTAAAATGCCACAAAATAGGGAGTAAGCTCTCTTTAGGTTTGATGTTACATAAAATAAGGTGGGGAGAGAAAAGTGAGCATGATGTTGAATCCTCAGCACTTTCAATTAGTAACAGTCTTTCAGTGGAATGCAGGATGTACACATACGTTAATTTAGTAGTAAGGTACAGCTACTAAAGTAGGGCTACTGCACCCTTGGAAGTTTGCTTAGACCAGTGGTTCCCAAACTGTGGGTTGGAACTTGGAACCCATGCACTCATGGTAGTGAGGCAATTTCAGGTGGGTCGCGAAGCACCTAGAGCAGCCATATTGAAAATATGGACAGATGGGATGTTGGAAAGGGGGAGGGCTGTGTGGTTGTTTTGCTTGTGGCAGGGTTGTAAATAGGCTTTTTTTCTTTCTGATTCATTTTGCTATTGGGAAATGACTGAGAAATCACCCAATTTATGGCTGCATTCTCAGGAAAGCAGCAGGCTCTGGTGTCCCGATGATGGCACATCTGGCCATGACATCACTTCTGGTGGGTCCCAGACAGGTTGTCATTCTAAAAAGTGGGTCCCTGTGCCAAAATATTTGAGAACCACTGGCATAGACAGTCGGTCCCAGCCTCCGGGAAGAATATGGAAACCTGATAGTCACAAAACCCATGATGTAGTGCAAGCACAACACAAAAGCACATGGTTTACATCTGTGATCAAACTGAGGCGGGTGCATTTGAGGCTGTTAATGGATTTTCCCCATCACATCCCACTGCTTGGAGCTGAGAAAAGAGCACTGAACATGCACAGCCACTTTATCTTGGGTCAGAATGTTGTCCCATCTATCTTTTCCACACGGGTTGCAAGTCACTAAGGCAGCGATTTTCAACCTTTTTCATCTCATGGCACACTGACCAAGACACTAAAGTTGTCAAGGCACACTATCAGTCTTCTGATAATTTACAAGGCACACCATGCTGCTGCTGTGGAGCCCACATCCCTCAATGGCCCTATTAATAAATGATATTATTAAATAAACTTGCCAACCTCTCACAGCACATCTGCTGACCATTTGCAGCACATGAATGTTCCGTAGCACACTGGTTGAAAATAGCTGTGCTAAGGTCTCAAGCAGACTTCAGGAAAATGTCCGTCACCTTAGCTCTACCTAGAAACATTAGTGATTGAACCTGGAACTTTCTGCATACAAAATGCTGAGCTCCATAATTGTGGACAGATTTTTCCTTTAGGGGTTGGGCCCCTCTATCAGTTCCTTTCGTAAAAAGGTCCTAGAAAGAGCAATGGTGGAGTTTTCCATTTTGCCATTTATATGGCAAAGAAGTTATTTTTCAGCCTCAGTAGTCTTTATCTGTAAAGGGGGCACAAGAGTGTCCTGCTTCGCAAGGTGATTGGGAAGCTGAAAGATGATTGAAACCCAGGAAGCATTTGGCACATGAGAACTTCTACAGAAATTATACATTTTCAAAAAGCCAATTAAAGCCAATAATATTAGGTACACAAAGAGTGCAGGAATCAGAGCCCTGAGATTAAATCTGAACCATGTTTGTAGTAGAAGCATGTTTGAACCATGTTTGTATGTTATGGGGATGGGTATAAAATGTGCTATATTTTGTACTAGCATTCATTTGGAAAAAAATGTAGGTTCCTTTACTTATGTAGTTAGCATTTATTTCAAATTTCACCCATTGCACCCATTTTTTTTTTAAAAAAAGTGCATGAAAATGGGCATTCATCAAATGACTTTTAATCTCCCTCTCTTCATCCATTTTTCCTGATCCATATTTTTCCTCCACAAACTTTGCTTGCATGACTTGGTTCCTTAAGGTTATCACACAAAAGGCTAACCATTTTTTCATACTACTGATGTTGCTGCCACAGTAATATGGATAGATATTTAGATAAGATAGAAAGGTGTCCAAGACAAACAAACTTTGCTTCTGAATCTGCCAGGAAATCATCAATTCGACTGTATTCTGAATTATTCAGTTTTTCCGCTAAAGATAACTGATACATTTCTCAAAGGCTTGAATTGGGTATCAGACCCTTCACATATGTTTGGTCTGCTAATTATAGCAGTTTTAAAAAGTTTTCAAAAGTTTTCCCCAGTTTTCATTATGAGTTGGGGAAAGGTTTGCTCCTTCAAGGAACAAAGGAAGGTTTGTGAGTGTTCCCTTGCTGTGACTCACAACACACACGCGCACCCCTTCTGCTCTCCCTCCCAGTGATCTACAATCGGTGTCCCCTTTGTGCATCCTTGACCTTCTCTTGACCCTTCTTCCACCCACGGAGATCTAGGAGTTCACACCGTGGTGGGATAGCGACATCAGTCCCTTTACTTGTAAGGTTACAACCTCGCCCAAGTAAGTGAACCCAACGGAGCAGGGTTTTTGTTGTGGTTTTAATAAGAAAAAACAATACAGCAGTCCTCATTGAGTTCTGAAGAGCCTTCCTGCCTAGAGGATAGGCTTAGCCTACCTTCGATTTCCATTTCGTCGATTTTGTCTCCGGTCAAAATGTCATTCTTTCAGTGAACCCAGCAGTGCTCCCACTAGCGAATTTATACTGAAGGCATTTTGTCTGTTGCGGCACCATATTTTTGGCGTGGGGAGGGGGGGGAGAGCAGAGGGCAGGAAAAAATGGAGGTCTTTGAACCCCCTTCCACACACACCTCTAGCCCCGGAAGAGTGAAACTTTCCAGGGCAAACACGGAGAATGGCAAAAACTAATCGTTAGACAAGGTAAAACGGAAATGTTTCTCCTTACCTGAGCGCTGTGCAGGTTCTGGCAGGTTCTGAAAGGGGGGGAAACCAAACATCTCTCTCTCTCTCTCATTCTCTCTCCCCCTCACATTCTCTAGGGGTTTTATTACACAGAAAAGTTGTGTCTCTCGCGCTTTTGAAAGCTCTCCCCCCCCCTAATTACTTGGAGGACAAACTCTCGTTGCAAAGCTCTCCCCCATCACGCCCCCCCCCCCCGCATTGACCAGAAGGAAACTGGCGCGGGTGGCCTCCATTCGGTGCAGCCCTGGAGTGGCGAGAACAGATACCCGGGCAGGGAATATCTATCTATCTATATATGTAGGCAGGGAAGGGGTAATTGGAGTGCTTAGAGAACCAAGAAACTGGAGCTGCGAAGTTTGCAGTCAAGGCAGCTAAACGGTGCCAAGCAAAGAAAGCGGCGAGGAGGGAGGGATTGGGGGGGGGCGGGAAGCGGGGGGTGAAGGCGCGATAAAGACCGATTGTCAGCACGGGAACAAAAGGCCGGGATGGAAAGCACTGCCCGAGTCCCGTGGCTGAGCGCCGAGCCTAGACTTGAACTTGGAGTTGAGGATTGTTGTCTGCCGCGTCTGCGGAGACAGGCTGAGAACCGTCGAGGAGGGAGGGGTGCACTTCGGGGCGGCCTGTCTGAGTCTGGGAAGAGGCGCTTTTTTTGTGTGAGGGGGCTTGGGGAGGGGGGGCGGCTGCTTCTCAGCTCCTGCGTAGAATGCAAAAGCGGGAGCGCGTTGCAAAGGAGGGGAGGGGGCGACACCCTGCGCCTGTTCTCCTAAAGCGCGGTTAATTGGGGGAGGGACCCTCCAAACCTCACAACCTCTCCCGCAAAAAAAGATGTAATTAACTCTCTCTCTCTCTCTCTCTCTCTCTCTCTCTCTCTCTCTCTCTCTC
>JAJKFI010000026.1:2649111-2678444 GCA_029204185.1 Lerista edwardsae
TACTGGGAAGTCTATTAAAAAGATAGGGGAGCATCAAACAAATCTCTCTCTTTTTTATCTTGTTGCAGCAAAACCAACGATGTTCCCTGATCTTTAAAAAGGCACTCCCAGTATCCACAGTGTGGTTTGGAATGGAACACCAGCAGATACTGGGGCATGCCTGTATTTCCGTTGCTTTGGACCTCAGGCAAGTTCAGGGTGATGCCTGGGGAAGGAAACAGCTATACTTGAACTGCACACGGGATTTCTCCCTTTCCTACCCACCCCAATAATGTATGTGGAACACATTGCTGTGATGTGAAGCTGAACTGAAGCTGCCTATGCACAGTGACTATTGTGCATATTCTCCAGATGTGGTGGGGAATGTGAACAAATGAATACTGTCAACAAGAGATTTTGCATACTGGCTGGTCAATAGGCAGAGCAAACTGGTAGCAGATTCAGGACCAACAAAAGTACATTCTCCTTCACACTGCATATGACCAATTTAGGGAAGTTGCTGCCACTGCTGCAAAATATGCCCATGGCATGCTTTCAAAAGGAGAATTAAATACTGTATATCAGTATTTTTCAAACTGTGAGTCGGGACCCACTTGGTGGTCGCGACTTGATGTCAGGTGGGTTGTGGAAAGCTGGGAGCAGCCATCTTGGAAACTGCAGACCTTACTCTTGTTATATTCCTTTTATGAGTGTTAACAGTTTGAATTTTCAAGTGTGGGTTTTTTAAAATTTTGCTTTTAGTTCAGTGCTTTTTGTCCTAGTCTTGCTTTCTGTCAGGGATGTTTCACGGTTGTACGATTGCTGAAGTCCAAGAATGCCAGTTTGCATTTCAGGAGTGTCATTTCATTTGTTACAGTGACATAAGAATTCTTGCTTGATGATGTCACTTCCTGCAACATCATTTCCAGGTTAATGACATCACTTCTGGTGGGTCCCAACACAAGTGCCATTCTAAAAAGTGGGCCCTCATCTAAAAAGCTTGAAGACCACTGCTGTACATCCATAGAAGATACGTCTGTCAAAAGCTACTCATTGTGATGGCTATGTAGAACTTCCAGATTCAGAGGCACTCTCTCTCAAAGTACTGGCTGCTCAGGACAGCCTACAGGGAAGTAAAGGGGGCTATTATCTTTATGGCTTGCTTGTGGGCATCCTGGCAACATCTGATTAGCCACTGTGGGAAATGTTTGCATCCTCCAACGTCAGTCGGAGGTTATGCATATTGACTAGACAGTGTATACAATTCCCTATTCATGCTGCTAATACGTGCACATTGTCCATCTCTTCTGGTGAATGTGAGCAATGGCCAGTATTTATGCACGTTTCTTCATTCAACTCACATTAACCACAATGCATAAATACAGAGACACAGACATGTGGAAAAGAGAAAGAGGGAGAGCCCACTTCAGGGGACCACAAATGTGGCTGCCAGGTTGTCAGCAGTGACCATAAATCTCTTCCTGGCAACCCAGCACAATATGCTAGACACCCCCAGCCCTTAGCACAGAGGGATCTCTTGCTTTGTGCCAGGTGGGAGAGACAAATCCCTCATGCCCCCTCCCAAGTTCTCTGGCAGATTTATCGTAGTCAGGGGAGGGGCGATGCCTCCATTTGCACCAGACTTTTGATGCGCTCCGTAACTGTGAGACACTCTCTTGACACTTCCAAATGGCTCCAGATCCTGGCACAAAATGGAAGACCGACGCTCCTTCTTCCCCAGAGCCATCTCATGTGCCCCAAGGCTTCAGGGTCAGTGGCCATCACAACCAATGCCAGCCTCTAAGACCAACCCACATGTGTGGCTTTCTGCCCTTCCTACGCCCTTTTGCCACATCATAGGAACGCACACATACGGATCGTGGAAAGAGTAAAATGATTTATTGTTCAATGACCGAGAGTTCAAACATAAAAACAAATTAGGGATTCAGTTACAGACAAAAATTAGCTTTTTTATTATTATTCCTCACACAGTGAAGACACTTGGAATCAAAACCATCAGTACTGCTCGCTAGTCAATTACATTCAGAAACTGATATAACGAGTTAGGATGCTGCAAGTGTTTTGCGGACATTGTCATCCTATAATGCTTCCAACAACCCTGTTAGGTAGGTCAGCATTATTCCCATATTGCAGATCATAAGACTGAGGCTACTACAGTAGCTTGTCTGAAGCAAAGCCATGAATTCAGGGAAGAAGTGAGAAGCAAACTGGGGGTGTCCTAATTGGGCAGCTCAGTTTGTGTACATACTTGTGATTTTTTCCCCCTACTGAAGCAGAAACTTATTTTCAACACACACAAAGGCTCCAAACCAGTAACATTATGGGAAGCATCAGTTTTGTGGGTTAGTGAGATGCTCATCTCCACTGAGACCATTGAGGCTGTGATGGGAAGTAACTGTGTGAGCCAGGCAGCACATCAGATTGAGACCAGAGGGAGACACTTGTTCCATCTCCCTCAGCATTGTCTATACACTGAGCTGCAGTGCCTCTCCAGAGTTTCAGATAGACATCTTTTCCAGTCCCACCTGGAGATGCCAGAGACTGAACATGGCACCTTCAGCATGCAAACCATGTGCTCTACCATGTGCACTATGGCTTCTTGCACAGCCCCCCCTCCCCCCACTCTCAGGCTACAATGGTAGCCTGTGAAGTGTGACATAGACCAGGTCACATGATAAGTGGTCTAAGTTAGTGTACTTCTCTGTAGATCTCCCAAGAAATTTGGCAATGGCATACTCATTTCCCTGAAAAAAACAAAGCATTGGCCTCCCACGACTTGACCTGCAAAACACAGCTTTAAGGGCCTCTGAGTGTGTCCTATTTCAAGAGGAAATACGGATGCCTGTTTAGTGCCCTAAGTGAACTGAGGATGCACCCAATTAACATGCCCAGAATCCTTTGCAGGGTCCAGGGCAGTGATGGCGAACCTATGACACGCGTGTCAAAGCTGACACACCGCAACGTTTGGGGTGACACACCAGCATTCACCAATGCATGACAAAAACTGAGTTTGTTTTACTCATTTTTCATTTTTGTAATTATTTCATGTTTCTTTATCTAATACATAGCACCACATATGATCAGACTGTATTTTTTGTTTAAATAAATGAATATAAAGAATGGTTTCTCTTTTGTTTGGGTGAGGGGTTGACACACCCGCAGCGTCAAGATAAGTATTTTCCTAAATTTTGACACACCGTGCCCAAAAGTTTCGCCATCACTGGTCCAGGGGCTCTGTGGCATACAAGTCAGGATGGGAAAAAAGGGAGACCACAGATGGTATAAAGCTCAAAAACCACTGGTCCAGGTCATATCTTGGTGCTTATCTGGACAGCGTTGTGTTACCCCGGGTGAAATGGATCCCTTCCCAAGGTTCCCAATTGGGCATTTCCATTCAGTCCCAAATCACATCATTTGCGTTACTGAACAGCATCAAAACCTACAAGCAGCATCAGAGTTTTTCAGTCCAAATACTGTCTTCAGCATCACGCCATTGAAAGTTCAAAGAGAAACCTGGTTCATGTGGCAGCCAAAGCTGCCAAGCAGAGACAGACATGGGAGAGGGAATGTTGTTCAGTGCACATGACCAAAGAGGGAGTTACTGTGGCTCGGTTTCCATGTTCCACGGATGCTTTGCAGTCCAGAGAGTCAAGGTCTAGTGTCCTCAAAACGTTCTCTCTCTCTCAGACATCGGCAAGATGGCTTGCTTGGGGATCAGGTCCATGGGAAAGACGTAAATCAGGGGTGCCTTCATCTGTAGCAAGCTGGGCCAGTAAACTGGAAGTTGTCCAAGTTCTTGACATGCCCCATCATTTGAAGCTATAAAAATAAGACAAAAAATAGTATGAATTAATATGATTAAAGCCTCTTCTAAAATCAAAACCAGTTAGTAGTCTAGTCGCCGCACGCACTGGCAAGAATTATGGCAGCATTTCATTCTGCTCTGCCAGCCAGTTCTCTGTCCCCCTTCAAACACTATAGCCTGGTTCCCCAAAATAGTTTGGAGAACCCATAAATAATATCAACTACATTACGATTTGTTGCCTGTACAGGGACATGCCTATACTATAGGATTCAGCTCACCTAACATACACTCCTGCTTCTCAGGGAATTCTGGGTTGTGTGGTTCCAAGAGAAAGAACTAGGGTTCATTTACACAGAATTATCTGAACCTTATGAGTTAAGTGGATCACCTCTCCATTCTATGGACACTCATTTCCTATTTGAGCCCCAAGATAGCTTCTCATCATTTCCACACCCTCCACCCTTGATAAACAGCAGACCTTTTGCTCACGTTAAGGGCACAATCCTAACAGTTAGGCCAGCAAAGTTAGGCCGGCACAAGGGCTACCATAAAGCTTGTTTGGACCATTGTTGGAGTCAGGGCTGATGGTGCACGTCCCAGATGGTGTCCCTTGTGCCGGCCAAACTTTGCTGGCCTAACTGTGCCGGCCTAACTGCAGGTGAGGATTGCGCTCTCAGTAAAGCAGTTGGTCCACTGATTCCAGGGTGTGTACATTCCAGGGAGAGTACAATCCCAAGGCTCAAGCAAAGTCGGAATGAACGATTGACAGTGTGATGGCATTGGTGTTGTAAGCGCCGGCAGATTTCCTCCAAACCATGTTTGGTGTGTGCCAGGGGTGTCTTTCCACTGTGTAAGTCAGCAAGGAAGGACACTGATTGGTAGGAGAAAAGCCAACAGCCACCCTTGTTTTTGGAAGGAGCTCTGCCATCTGGCACTCCACCAGGTTAGCACATGGTGCATTGAATAAATAAAGGGGACCAGGTGACGTGAGAAACCATCCCATTTGATTTCTGCTGGTGCAAAGGGCTTTAGAAACAGCAAGGGATCTATAGCAAAAGTTGAGCTTGTGCATCTTATTTCATGTTTTGTTGGCAGCTGAGAAAAATAAAGCACACACAATCCAGAGGGGAACCCTTTGCAATGGGGATCACATATACATCTGTGAGTAAGAATATAAATGTTATGCTATAAGGGCCCAATCCTATTCAACCTTCCAATGCCAATGCAACCACACCAATGGGGGCGTACACTGCATCCTGCTTTGGGGAGCAGTCACAGAGGCCTCCTCAAGGTAAGGGGACATTGGCCCTCAAAATGTGATAGGATTGGGGCCAGAGTGTTGTAATGGAGTCACAACCAGATCAGGTCCTGCAGCTCAAGACCATGGTGTGTGGAAGCTGGGTTTGACCCTCTGCCCCATATGGCCCCTAGTTGGATCATACATGTCCAGAGCTGCTATGGGGAGTGAACGAACACACACACACACACACACACACACACACACACATACACACACACATGCACGCACATACGCGCACACATGTAACCTCCAACTTTGGCATGGGTGGAATCTAACAGAAAAGCGGAACCAACATTTGTACAGATACTCCTGCATTTTACTGGAGTGTAAACCATTGACACTATTATATCTGTCCACAGACTTTAATCCAAGAAAATCTTCCCGGTCATTTCCAAAGGACTGTTATTGTTCTGCCTCAGAGAATCAGTCTGCTAAAGCTTGTGATGCTTTGCTGGTAGGGAAGGAGAAATGCCCCAAACTGTACAGAGGAAAGTGATGCTCAAGAGGTGCGTTTCCCCCCCCCCCCCCCTTCCTCCCCAATCATAATAAATACAATGTCAGGAATTTTTCGGCTTAATCGGATTCTTTTCCCTTTGCCAATTTTCTATTCATCTTCTTTGGAAAGGAGGGACTCTGTCCCTCCTCCTTTGCTTCACCCCATCAACCGTTTCATCGACACACAGAGAGAAACTTTCTGGACAATTTAATCTCGCTGGGGTGTTGCTTAGCAAAACCTCTTTCACAGCCACCCTCCCTCTTCCCTCTCCTTCACCCGCCCTTCCCTTGCCTGATTTGCTCTCCCCTCTCAATTGAATTTTGCAGGCCTCTGATATCTTTCTCTCTCTCTCTCTCTCTTTTTTGTACAAACACATGCTATTTATGCAAATCAGGGCTTTTCAAACCCTTTCCCTGGCTCAAGACCTCCGACTCAAATGTGACCAAAAGCTGTATTCTCCCCTGCTAACTCCTTAGCACAATTACACCTCCATTCTGCTCCAGGGGCCTGAGGAGGGGGAACAATATCATTTTAAACCAATAGCACATGCTGTTTGCCTTGGATAATTACAGAGAACCTCAGATTCTAAAATGTACGAAATATTTCATTCAGAGGGGGAAAAGAAAGGGGCAAAGGAGTGTTGTGCCTGCAGAACAGGTTTGATCTTTGTGTGTGTGTGTGCGTGCATGCACACACACACACACAGAGGGGGGAGCATGCATGCAAAGCACCAAATCAACCAAGCTTTTGCTAACTCCTTTGCTTGTCGCATATTTAAGGCACCTCTAAGGCCATCATCATTTACATTTTCTCTAAGCAGGAAGTTTCCCCCGGTGCTTTCCAGATTCTTTGGAGACTGAGAAAAAGAAACACCGCTGACATTTTCTTATCTCAAATTACAATTTCCTGCAAATATCAAGATAATAAGGACATCAATGATCTGAAATCCAAAGTCAAATGCGCCCATAATCTCTCCTTGGCAGATGCGCGCCTTGCAACCGGGAAGGGCATGCAGATGAGAGAGGAGCAATGTGGGGAGGAAGAACGGCTTCAAGGGCTGCAGACAGCGAGAGGGAAGGAGCTAGACGGGCAGCCGTCGGTCTGGGCCTCCTTGTCTGAATAGCCTTTCTCGGTCATTGTTCCTCGCTCCCTGCCTTGTCTCCTGGGCTATGCATGCATCTGCAGAGAAACAGGGGGCAGCTTCAGCAGAGGCACCCATGGATGTGTCAAAAGGAGGCCAGGAGAAACGAACGAACACACACACACACACACACCCAAGAAGAAGAGGAGAAGACGACAAGGAGAGGGAGAGTGGAAATGTCAAGGACCCCCGACTAATGAATAGCAAGTTTGGCCTTGAACCTCACAGTCCTGGGCCATTCCCAGGCCCCAGACAAGAGCCCAGGCATGCCTGAGCCCAGCTGTATGGGGTCTGGACTATGGTGCATCTCAGACACTTTGACAGGCCAGGCTGTTCCCTTGCATAATTCAGCCTCGCCTCGCAGCTCCCTGGCAACAGCTCAGGGCAGAAACCGAGGCTGGAAGCCTTGTGTTCTGCAGACAGAGGCAAACAGAGGAAGATGGGAAGCAAGACAGTGGCAGCCATGGGGGGGGGAGAGACGCTTGCCACATTAACCCGTCACGTCCTGGGACCCTTCGCCGCCAAACCGCAGCAGTGGGTGGCCCCATTTGTATTGCACAAGGGCTTTCAAGGGTGGGCTGGGGTGGAATAAGAAGTCCTTGGCCGTGTGTAGACCATTCCAAGGGCCAACGGCTGTGCTGAGAAAGGGGGGCACACCGGCCGGGGTAGTGGCCTGTAGGTGGAAAAGTGGAAGTGGATCTGAGCTGTAAGGACAGCTTGCAACTGGATTGATGGTTACGGGCCCAAGTCCTCCGTCCAATCTGGGGGAAGGGAACTGGGGAGAAGCTGCAGCTCAGTGGGACTTGGCATGCGGAATGGTCCAGGTTCCATCTCTGGCATCTCCAGATAAGTCTGGGAAAGACTGCAAAACCTGGAACCTTTGAAAACCACTGGATGGACGGACTGGACAGCCTGGCTCAGTAGAACGTAACATCGGGCTCAATCCTAACTGCAGTTAGGCCAGCCCAGTTAAGCCAGCAAAGTTTGGCCAGCACAAGGGCCACCGTAAGGCACGTTTGGACCACTCTTGGAGCTAGGGAGGATGGCGCACGTCTGTGTGCTGCCCTTTCTGACTCCAAGAGTGGTCCAATCATACTTTACGGCGTCCCTTGTGTCGGCCAAACTGTACTGGCCTAACTTGAGCCGGCCTAACTCCAGGTTAGGATTGCGCTCATCATCATCTGCACATGTGAATGGGCACCCCCAGACAAAATACGACCGGCCAGACTTTTATGTGACGTAAGCACTGTGCTTTCCAACAGAGTCAGTTCATGCATCTTGCAGCTAAGGGCACAATCCTAACCAACTTTCCAGCACCAGGGTAAGGGCAATGCAGCCCCAAGGTAAGGGAACAAATGTTTCCGTACGTTAAGGAGGCTTCTGTGACTGCTCCCCAAGTGCAGGATGTAGCACATGCCCCATTGGCACAGCTACGTCAGTGCTGGAATGTTGGTTAGGACTGCGCCCCAAGTCATCGTGTTCAGACACACTCATGGGGGAATACGGTCAACAACAGTCACTACAAGCCTCGGCAGTTCAATAGGAACCTCCCTATTCACAAGCGGTATACTTTTCAATACCAGGTAGGGACAAAGGATAGGGCACCACAGTCTCCATTATGTAAGGGAGCTGCTCAGAAGCCAATGGCTGGCCACCAATGGAAGACTCTCCACAGACCTCAATCTGGTCCAGCAATGCCATTATTTGCCTACCTAATTCTGTTAAACTTGGCTTCCTCCCAAGCTACTAGTATAATGAATGGGATTACTGGGCACGTGAGCCAGAATCTTCTGAGACACCATCCGTGGAGAATGAGAGCAATTATCCAAATGCCTGAATTTGTGGCACGACTGGAGGGTGGGTGGGTGGGGGGGACTCTGCTCAGGAAGTCTCAGGGATGAGCGAACAGCAGCTTCCCAGCAGAGCCGGTTCTGATCTCTTGCCCAGCCAATTCTCAAGTGTGGCATGCCAGCTTTTCAGAAAAGCAGGGTGGGTGAGGGTCCCTGCTCGCTCACTTGATGTGAAGCCACTGGCCAGAGTCCAGTTTGGAAGATTATCGGGTGAAGTTCAAATTGGGAGCATGTGCTTTGAATTAAAGAAAGCAATCCCTTTGCCACTTGACTCAAAGCGTTGGGCTGTTAGCACCAAGTCACTGTTTTCTCCTCCCCAGAGCTGCCTGCCTAGGAACAATGGAAGAAGTTAAAAGCTCACGGCCCTTCACATCTTAGCTTTTGTGGTCCTTATCCTTGCAAAGAGAGAGCCCTTTCCTCCTTTTGGTCCTGGCTTCCTGGTCCCCCACCCCACCATTGCTGGGCACTTCAGGGTGCAATCCTAACCTGGAGTCAGGCTGGCACAGTTAGGCCAGCAAAGTTTGGCCGGCACAAGGGCATGTTTGGACCAGCACGCAGACGTGCACCATCCTCCCTGACTCTGAGAGTGGTCCAAACGCCACTCCCTTGTATCTTGAATTCTGAGGTAAATTTCTGAGGTAAAATTCTGAGGTAAATATAAGGTAAATAAATCAAAGTCTGGCCAGCACAAGGGACACTGTAAAGCACGTTTGGACCGTTCTCGGAGTCAGGGAGGATGGTGCATGTCTGTGTGCTGGCCTCTCTGATTCCAAGAGTTTGGATTCCAAGAATTTACCTCAGAATTTTACCTCAGAAATTTACCTCAGAATGGCAGATACAAGGGAGTGGCGTTTGGACCACTCTCAGAGTCAGGGAGGATGGTGCACGTCTGCGTGCTGGCCGCTCTCTCCGAGAGTGGTCCAAACATACTATACGGTGTCCCTTGTGCTGGCCAAACTTTGCTGGCCTAACTGTGCTGGCCTAACTCCAGGATAGTACTGCACCCTCAGTGTTATGGTCATGATTAACAAGAGCTAGCTTATGGTAGTGCTGGGAGCAGAGCTGGGTGTCATGAGAGGCAATGAGTTGCAGACATACCCAGCATAGCACATGATGAGAGGTCATCCCGCTGTGCATTTCCGGGCCTTCACTTCCACACTAGCTGGTGGTGGTGGGGTAGCATGCTGTGCACCGACATCATGTCACACTCTGGGGGTGCAATCCCAACCTGGAGTTCGGCTGGCAGAGTTAGGCCAGCAAAGTTTGGCTGCCACAAAGGCCCACCATAAAGCATGTCTGGATCACGCTTGGAGTCAGGGAGGATGGAGCACATCTGTGGGCTTGTCTCTCTGACTCCAAGAGCACAAGGGCACAAACTTCCCCTTGTGCCAGGGAGGCTCCAGTCTCCCTTCAAGCTGCATTGGATGCGGCGCAGGCCCGCCAGCCTGCCTGCTCCAATGCAGTTTAGGATTGGATAAATCACCCGACTTCTTGCTGCGTTCTCAGGAAAGCAGCAGGCTCTGGCATCCCAATGATGGCGCTTCCAGCCATGACATCACTTCCGGTGGGTCCCGTACAGATTGCCATTCTAAAAAGTGGGTCCCAGTGCTAAAAGGTTCAAGAACCACTGTCCTAGTAGATACTACAAGTCACTACTTACAAACTGTTGCAAAGAGACACTGAAAGCAACTGCCGCATAATATCAATTTTGCATGAACTCGTATCTATGTCTAGAGTACATGGATGGAGTTCCCTCTACATGGAAAACCTTGAACTGGGTCCCTGTTGCACAGGTTCGAGAATGAGGTTGGAACAGCATAAGAAACTTGGGGCTCCTCCCCAAAATGACAACCTGAGCTCTCCTGTAGCATCTCAGCTTATCCCCCGTCCCAATATTGTGCTTCTCCCATCCTTGACTTGCATCATTTGGTTGTTTGTGGGGGTGGGTTGCTATGAACTGGGCTGAGCTGTACGAGAGGCAGAGCAGAAGAAAACCCAAGGCGACTGCTGTGGTTCCATGTTTCCTGCAATGCTCTCCTTGCGTTTGTGACAGATGGAGAAAGCTGCAAGCGCAACAGATTTCCTCCCTACCCACATCTCCTGCAAACTGAATGCCAGACGTCACCAAATCAGCTCTGTCTACAGCTCTGGCTTATTCTCTTCCATTCTATAAGTTAAGGCAGTGTACTTAAGACGGTCTCTCTTCCAAACACAAACCAGTCCGACACCCAGGGTGCAATCCTAACCCGGAGTTGGACTGGCACAGTTAGGTCGGCGAAGTTTGGCCGGCACAAAGGGCCACTGTAAAGTACATTTGGACCACTCTCAGAATCAGGGAGGATGGTGTACGTCTATGTGCTGGCCTCTCTGAGACTGGTCCAAACATACTCAACGGTGTCCCTTGTGCTGGCCAAACATTGCTGGCCTAACTCCTAACAAAGTTAGGAATGCACCCCAAAAGAGGCAAGAATGTAAGTAGGGACTGGCACTCTTAGCTACTGGGCTATAGCAGCTTCCATAGGAGAGCTGTGATGCAGAAGTGCCATTATGGCCTCAAAGGATGAAGGAATAGATGCCAATAAGGAGACAAAATAGGAAGCAATCAAGAAACCCAATGGACCCCTGTTGCAAATGAGACCAGTACAACAACTGGAGCAGAACTGGGTCCATTCCCAATGGGGAGCTGAGAGTGGGCCCTGCCATCTGTGCACCTAAGTCGCTCTCTTCATTGCAAAATGGGTGAGCGAGTCTATTTCCCCCCTCCCCGTCTCCCGTTTTTCCGCCTCATAAGCAAAGTCCTAATAAGGTTCCCATCCCCACTCCCAGCCTTGCCCTGCGCTCATGTTCCCGGCAAGCAAAGAGATGCAAAGCCACGCTTGGAATCTGATTCACCAGCTTTAAGCGCTGCTCTGCCAGCAAAGTGCAACTTGAAAGCTCCCCAGTCACAGTTACAGACGCTCCGAACAGGCCTTCCTTGGATAATCGGGCTTATCTCCAGATTAAGAAAAAGAGAGCGCGGCAGCTGAGGCTGGTCACATGGCTTGGGATGTGGGCAAATTTCTTTTAAACAATCCCCGTAGAGCTGTGACATCCACCCCAGCCAAATCCACACAAACAGAGATGCACAGAGGGAGGGAGGGAGGGAGGGAGAGAGAGAGAGAGAGAGAGAGAGAGAGAGAGACGCAAACAACACAAATCAACACACCACATTCCACACACATACGATTTGTGTACGCTGTGCACATGGATTGTCAACTTGCACATGCATACAATTATTCACATTGCATCCAGTGTGCATATTAGCAGTAAATGTAACCTATATTCTACATGTGAGAGGTCCAAAATATATTGTAGATATCCACACATACACATGTCCTAACCTTATGTTACATTCAGATGCATACTATTAGCACAATAAAAAGGTGTTTTTGAAGCAGCCCTTTCCCCCTTGGCCTACCCACCAAGACAGCTACCCTCCAAGAGCAAACAGCAGCATCAGGACAATTTTTGCCAGGACCACAGCATGTATATGTGGGGGGAAAGGAAAAAATAGCCCCACAGAACATTCAACTATTTGTACAAGAACATGTAATTAATTTGACACTCAAAACACATGGAATTGTGCCATAAGACTACCTACATTCCTGGTTATCAAAAGACTTTAAGGGTGCAATCCTAACCTGGAGTTAGGCCAGCACAGTTAGGCCAGCGAAGTTTGGCTGACACAAGGGCCACTGTAAAGCACATTTGGACTACTCTTGGAGTCAGGGAGGATGGTGCACGTCTGTGTCCTGGCCTCTCTGGCTCCAAATGTGGTCCAAACATACTTTACAGTGTCCCTTGTGCTGGCTAAACTTTGCTGGCCCAAATGTGCTGGCCTAACTCCAGGTTAGGACTGTACCCTGAAAAAATCAACCACAATAAATGTTCTTTAAACAAACAAAAAACCTGCACACACTGGTTTTTGTTTTGTTGCATTTAAAAGTTTGCACATCTCCAAAAACACGTCTCTTGTGAGCCCTGCTGTAAATCTTGTCCTCGTTTTACTTGCTTAGAGAGCTCAGGCCACTATTGGAAACTGGAATTGTACTTCTGGAGAGGATGGGGAGGATGAGACGGGCTATTGTAAAGGAGGAGATGAACAAACAATGGAAGAACAAAAAGTCCAGGATATGCCTTCATGTGCACGACTGAACTGATGCTTTTCATTGCACTGCGAATTCTCAGCCTCTTGCAGAAACAGATCACTTGACTACGTGACTCAGCCGGTGCCAAGCAGCCTTGGCAAAGAGAGGGCATTTCCTGCTACAGATTCATTAAGGAGCTTTGCTCACAAGCAAATAAAAATATACCATACATTGGTCCCTATTCAGAAATCCTCCATGTATCAATCTGGCAAGGACTTACGGACAAAGCCGTTTTATCTGGTTTCACTGCAGGGCGTTTGAACAGGTTCAAGTGTACAGCAAGGGGACCTCCATCAGCTGAAATTCCCCTGTGGGATGCAGCGTAGCCTGCGCATGTGCTGTTGCATTGCTGCGCAGGAATTTGCTCAGGCTTGGCCTGTTGGCTTTTCCCCCTTAGCTGGACTAGCTCCCCTTCTTTGTGGACAACTCGTGCAGCCCTCATCCATCATCTCAGCAATGCTCCCCACTTTAAGTCAGATAACCTGACAAAAATGTCGCTTGTTCGATTTGCTGCTCCAAAAGGCCATCTTCAAGTCACACTGATTGAAGCTGGTAATTCAAGCTCCTAGAGTCTCATGCCAATGATTCACGTGCGCATGAAAGACCAAGGTTTGCAGCCATGAAAGACACATGCAAAACAGCCAAAATCCTCAGGTGGAGCCTGACGTTGTACGGACTGTCACTTGACGCAGCTGAGAATCACATCGGACTTCAAGCAATGTAGGGGAAGGGGCCCAGCTCAATGGCACACTGCTTTGTATGCACAAGGTCTCGGATTCAAATTGCTATCGTCTCCAAGTAGAAAATGACCCCCTCCCCTGCTGAAATCCTGTAGAGCTGCTGTGAATGATACTGAGAGCACAATCCTACCTTATGCCGGCCTAGCAAGGCCGACATAGCAGGGCCATATCCACAGGCCCATTCGGAGGCGGCGGCAGCAACATGCAGGACAAGGGGAGGTTTTCCCCTTGCATCTGCATAAGCCCCAGTCACCCCTATGGGTGCTTGGATCTGCTTGGATCTGCGCCGGCAAAATAGCAGGCGCAGAGGAACGTGCACGGGAGCGGCCCGAATCGGGGCCACCATGGCCGGGAACTGGTGTCAGGATACGGCACTATGGCTGTCCTGCATCACAACCGCGTCACAATCCCCATCTCCGTCTGCTGCGCCACCCGGTTACGCCCCCAGAACGCCTCTGGAATGCCCTTACGGAGGCCTTGAGCCGACCGAGCAATGCCGGCACTCAACTGGCACACAGCCGGAGCTGCCGACGGTCGTGGCGGCGCCCGAGCGTTGGCGCTGCTGCTTGTGCCGGCCGAACGCCATAGCGCCAACGTGGACGTGCTTTACGGCACATTCACGACAGCGTTTGGCCAGTGCAAGAGCGCAGCACTGGCACTAGGTGGACTAAAAACAGTAGCACATGACAATAACCCACACAACACCCACACAAATTCCCTACAGCTAGAAAACTAGCATGTCAAGGAGAAAACTTGGGCAGGAGGTGTGGACTGATGGTTGAGCTGCTGGTACTGCCTGAAGCTAAGCAGGAAAATCTGTGGTTTGCTTTTGGATGGGAGACGAATGCCAGGCTGGGACAAGCTGCAGGACCTGTGGTGGCAGAACAGAGTTGCTGTGGAGCTGATCAGCTCACCACAAGTGAGAGTTGCGGGGGAGTGTGTGAGGAGGCCAGCCAGCAAAGAAGGGAATACGACCTTGAGGACCTGTCCAGGCTTGACTTGCGATTGCCTGCTGAGGCTTAATGGCAGCAGCCAAAGGAGAGAACCACACTGTGAAGGCAACGTCTGGGCCTGAGGATTGGCAGATCACAAGAATACTGTAGATTTGTAAAAACCCCATTGTATTGGGAAAAAATGGTGGTTTAGACTAGCCTGCTCATGTAAGCCGCCTTGGGCATTTGCTTTGGCATGGGAAAGGCGGGGTATAAATTCTTCAAATAAATAAAATAAATAAATAAAACCTGTGACATTTAGTTCTCTACATCCTGGGAGTTACAGAACAGCATTCACTTGGAGAGTGCAGCAATACAGCCTCAAAGCACATTTAAGTACATCATTTGCAATTTGGAAAAATCCGAAACAGATTTACTACACCTGATTAACATCCTCTAACTTACAACCCCCTTGGATTCCATGTGGGGCCCAATCCTATCCAACTTCCCAGCACTGACGTCACTGCAATGCAGCCCCAACGTAAAGTAACAAACGTTTCGTTACCTTGGGGAGGCCTCTATAACCACCCCCCCCATGGGATGCTGCGCATGCCCTGTTGGCATGGCTGCATAAATGCTGGAAAGTTGGATAGGATTGGGGCACTAATGCTGTTCTGTTGTTTTCTGCAACCCAGTTTCTCAGCCTTATCTTCAAAAGGTAACACTAAGACCTTACCTAGCCCCCACCTGCTCCCTCCCCACACATCTCCTCAGTCTTTCCTGGTTTTCTCTTGTTCAGAGATTTGTCTTCCCCATGGTGTTCCTTTTCCCTTTGGATGGAAAAAAAGTCTTTCCCAAGAACAAGAGAACGCACATGGAGAGCAGCTAAAAAAGAGCACACTTGCTGTCTCAATGCTGAGAAGAGCTCACAAAAAAACCCAAAACAACTAACCCCCCATATTTTATTCCAGCATTTGGTTAATTATTACAAGTCATGTTTATGTACAAGCCTTTTTTTTTAAAGGTATAAAGTCATAGCTCCTCTTGCAAGATTATATAGCAGATACCCAAGAGTATTCAGGGGTAGAAGGATTACTGTAAATTATTCATTATATATATATTTAATTTCCCACAGAGCGCTGTCCATGGTACTCGGCGAGCCTTTCACAAAGGCCCTCCGCCAAAGCAGGGATTCAAAAGAACACCCAAATACGTATCATTTTTAATCCACTAAAGCCATTTCTGCTCTGCTAAGTGACAGGGAAAAGGCATGATACGGAGACAGGCAATTGGAAAGCAAAACATAAACAGATCTTTTCGCGTTTACGAATCACACATTTCCTCTACCAAATACAGAAATCGTAAAGCAGTTGGAAGACGACACCGGAGTGTTGTAAAATTTGTATTAGACTTACTCAGAAGCAAGTTCTACCAAATTCAATGGGACCTAAAATTTAATAGAATTAGGTATACTTTAAAAAAAATTAACACAATATTTTTAAATCCACAAACTAATAAACCAGATAAGTCTGATGATACCTGATTAGTGGGCCAGCTTGAGATCCTTGTAATAAAGACTGAAAATTGCGTTTCACCTAAACGTGTACCTTAAGTAGGGAGAAGCAGATATAGGAATGACTCATTCCCTGGACTACAAAACCTGTTCAGATATGTCTGCATGAATGAAAACATTCAAAATTTGCATTACATATAGGGCACAATCCTAGCCTAGATTTAGGCCAGCCCAGTTAGGACAGCAAAGTTTGGCTGGCACCACAGCCACCATAAAGCACATTTGGGTCACGCTCTTGGATTCAGGGAGGATGGCGCACGTCTGTGTGCTGGCCTCTTTGACTCTGAGAGTGGTCCCAACATCCTTTACAGTGGCCCTTGTGCTGGCCAACTAACTAACCCTAACTATGCCAGCCTAACTCCAGGTTAGGATTGCACGCATATGCAGATAGCTAAAATCTGCATCCAGAAAAACTATCCAGAAAAACACATTGCAGGAGACAAAGCATAACACAACAAGTTTACATCTGAAATATCAAAGTGGATTCTCAATCTCTAAGCATGGACAGTTATGTGTGATAGATATTGATCTATGGGAGTTGTACTGCTCTTTTTCACACTTGAACCAAACTTGAATTGAAAGAGGCAAGGACTTACACAAAATCATGCATACGCACTTTTATACACACTGCACAAAGCCAACTGCAGGCGTTCTCAATGTGGATTACACAGCTAAAGTCCGAGTTATTTAAAATGTGAAAATAATGAATGCTGAAATAATGAATTGTGAATTAACCAAAGCAAATGGCAACTCTGTGATCTATGGGATAGTTGCCAAAAACAATATGAATTGCAGCAGTACAAATGGCCAATTAACAAACAGGGTTTTTTGCATTTTGCAATAAAGTACAATCTCATCTCTCCAATATGGCCAGGGGATATCCAAAATGCTCAGATAATCAGAAATTTAGTACACAGGAGTGATAATTTACATATCATTATACTGACATGAAACTCCTTGGGTGATAGCACAATGAATTGGGATTGTTGTGTTGTTTGTCTAACAGAGATACAGATAATATTAATGCAATAAAAAAGTTAAGTCTGACAAACCTGTTTATGAATTTTGCAAACGTGACAAGATTCTGCTGGGGGCATTAGGATCTCTCTCCAACTACTACATTATTGCTTTGTAGGATCGGGCCAAAGGACCATCTTTGCAATGTTAGCCTAGCAATGTTTCCACAATGTTTCTAGCTACTTAGTTGTCTGTGAATACCCAATTTGTCTCCAGGACCTGATATTTAGAGCTATTTCATTTCATTTAGCCTTTTAGTTCTGCTGCTTTTGGTTGTAGTTTATATAGTTTATTTTTGGCTGTTTTGGCGGGGATGTTCAATGCTTTCATTATTAATGTTTTTATTCCTGTTTAACATTTTTGATGTTTTTTATTGTAGCATTATTTTTATTGTGATTTTATTAATTTTGTAAGCCAACCTGGGCCTGATAATAACGGGGAAAAGCAGAGTATATGCATTTCAAATTAATGAGTAATAAAACAGCTATAGACTCTGTACATGAATGTTCCACTTTAACAATTGTGGCTTTGATGGGTATGTTCGTCATGTGCATTCATTTCATTCCCTTAAACAAGCAGCAATCACTACATCTTCATCACGTCTGGTTGGGAATTTTGTGTTGCATAAAGCACTGCCTTTTGTCTTTACCAAAGTTACCAAAAATCAAATGTATTGGGTAACCTGAATTCTAATGCCAGAAGATACTGGTACTTAAACATACTCACCTTGCAATCCTAACCTTTGCTGGAATAGGCAGTCTGGCTCACCTGCGCTGCATCCTAACCAGCCTAAACAGAGGCGGCAGCAGCTCAGTACAGGGCAAGGGAATATGTTCCCCTTGCCCTGGGGTAAGCCCCAGCCAGCCCTATGGGGCTCCTCAGATCTACACCAGCAAGACAGCAGGGCAAGTCCATGCAACCAGGAGTGGCCCGAATCAGAGCTGCCCAACCCTCTGCCCCCCTCTCCGCCCATTGCACTGCCCCGTTACACCCCCCCCCACCTGCCTCTGGCATGCCCTTGGCTAAGCCCTCTGCGGGCAGAACTAAGCTGGGGCATGGCCAGTGCAGCTGACTGGCACAGCAGCGCCAGTGCGCCAGTGCTACAGCTTGCACCAGCCCAGCGATGGATCCGTGGCGCTGATGCGCCTTTTGCAACAGCACTGGTTCAGTGCGAGAGAGCTGCGCCGGCGCAACAGCAGGATTGTGCCCTAAGACACCCCCAGTGGCGACAACAAGAAAATGGATCAGACTGTTGGGTGACCTGGAGAAGATGTCTCGCCAGTATAGTCTGTCCCATTTGAATTTCAGGTTGACGGATCTGCAGACAACCCCTTGGCCGAAACGTGCCCTGATTTTTACATTCTGATCTGGATTTCAGGTGTTCATTTGGGGAGGCCTGCTGGTGTCCCTGTATTGCTTTTTAGGACTCACCCAAATGCTGGTGCATCTGCAGTTAGTGATGGTGGCACAGAAACCTGGGAGTGCAACGAGAACTAGGCCCAACCCTCCCCTCACTCAGGCCTCCTCCTGTGCAAAAATGGCCCCTTCCCACCACCTTCTCCCAGCTTCTGTGCCGCCTGATGCACACGTAGGGTTGGGACCTGGGGCTGCAGAGCTGGCACTTGCCTCCACCCCAGTCCAGCCATGCTCTCAGGTAGGCACACAAACATGCCTTATGGCATGTCTGCAACATTCTGAGCCAGCCACGCAGGTACCAGTGAAAAATAGGACTGCGCTGCTAATGTAGTTCATCAGCATTATTAATTTCTGGGCTGCAAAACGGTGCTTGAGGAATTAATGGCTCCTTTCAGGATATGTAGAGGACTTCTGGTTGAGAGAACCAGAACTAACAGATTTCACAGCTCACACTCTTAACCATGAAACGCTGCCAACGGTGGAATGGGCACACGATTCTGCGTTTTGTTTCAGATACAAAATCAGACTGGAGTGGGTGACACAAGTTCAGTGCTCATGAAGCTTTTAGCAGTCCCATGTCACTGTTTGGTATCCTTTTTGTGGCTGTGGCCCATAGCAAGTAGTTTGTAAATGTGCCTTCCCCCTTAAAAAAAAAAAAAAAGCAAGCGTAGCATAACAAACAGGGCATCAGACTTGGGACTGGAGCAAGACTCGGGTGCAAATCCCTGCTCAGCCATCCAATCAATATCTAATCAGTTGTTGGGAAGATACAAAGAAGAAGGGAATGAATGACTTAGTGCACAGCCCTGAGCTGCTTAGAAAAAGGGCAGGATAAAATATGTAATTAATTAATTCCCTGCACCAAATTCTCTCTCTCTCTCTCTCTCTCTCTCTCTCTCTCTCTCTCTCTCTCTCGCTTCCCATCTTTGGTCTGTTAGAGAGAAAACACTTGGTATGGAATAAATCTTATTTTACTAGGCACAATATACCTTTTAATATCTCTTTATTAAAACCGAATTCAAAGATTTTCCCCATCTACTTTCACCTTTTGGAGAAGTGAGCCCTGCATTTGTTTTTTGCAAATGTATAAATGAGTGTTCTTGGCAATGACTGTTCCAAACAAATATTTGAAAATGGAATAGGAAATCTCTATAAGAAAGTCTGGAATTCAAAGATAGAAAACAAACAAGCAAAGGTAATGGAGCCATCCCCCTCTTCAGCCACAACCTCCCAAGTGGAAATTGCAAACAGGAGAAGCTACCATAGACATAATAGCTACAGAACAGAACTCCCCAAAGCAACCTTCAAAAGGGCTGGGGAAAAAGAGAAAAGACTCATAGCCATGAACAACATATTCAGCAAGCACAACAGGCAAGACATTCAACATTTAGAAAAGCTGTTAGGGCACCAGGCTTTTATTTCACTATTAACTCTGAAATTCTAGATGCATTCTAGAATGGAGGATTCCAGATGCATTTTATTCAACTACAGATGCATACATACCTTCCTATTACATTCAAACACAATAGCCTTCATTTCTAAGTTGGTTTTTTCCTCTTGTTTTATTTTCCTTTAATTTATACTTAGGCTTCATTGTTAGGAAAATCATTCCCTATTGTCAGATGTATTTTTTTAAATAAAAAAGTGATATGATAAAAAAAAAGCTTCTAATTTTTAAATCCCCACCCAAGACACTATCAGCTAGTCTAAAATATATCTCATTTCCACAAAACACAACCCCTATGTGGCATCTTCCACACATGCATGCTTTAGAAAACACAGACACTCACTCACTCACTCACTCACTCACTCACTCACTCACTCACTCACTCACACACACACACACACACACCACACACACACACACACACACACACACACACACCCCAGTCGCTGTAACCCTCGGGTCTTCTCTTTTTTGTGGCTCAATTATCTAAAGCTGCAAGGCAGGATTCAGCACACAGACTAGATACACCCTCCAAAGTCAGTCGTTCTCCCCCCTTTCAACCTCCCCCACCGTTAAAACAGCTTTGGCCGGCGGATGGAGGACAAACATATTCATTGGCCCCTTATCAGACATGCATGCAAAACTAATTAACATGGGGAGACACGCAAGCTGCTGCCCAGCCACACACACAACACACACACACACACACACACACACACACACACAAGGCTGGTCTTGTCTAGGGAGGCGGGGAGCATAAAGGCAGAGGGGGAACATTGAAAAGGCTTTGTTGTTAATTTAGGCATCTGTCTCAGTCTGGTCTGGTCTTCCCTGGCTGGCCCAGGAGAGTTTGTATTTTTCCCAGCCCCTTCCCACAATGTTGGGAACATGCCCAGAGACCCCTCGCATTCAAATCAGCCCTCGACAATGGACTCATTGTGTGCGAGCCATACAGAAAAAAGCCAAAGAAGGGGAGGGAAGAAGACAAGCGGGGGGGGGAGATGAAAATATGAACCTAAGAAAATGTTTACTAACACAACCCCTCACAGCTGCCCCCAAATCCCCCCCGGGCAGTCTGAATGGGGGAAAGGGGGGGTCAGGGAAAGGGACCCAACAGGGGGTTATTATAGACTCAGTCGGAAAAAGGGGGTATGTGTGAGAGTACAGACATGAAGGGAAAGGGCTGGTGTGGGTTAATCTGTCAAGTCGAGGCTAAAGGGACAAAATTAGAACTGGGCACCAGAGGTGGCCCAGTCATTCGGGTGCTGCAGGAGTCCTCAATGGTGAGGAAAGATAGTTTATTGCAAAAAGTACAGTGTGCGTAATTTGATAAGTTGCTGTATATTGACAGTACACACACACACACACACACAGAGAGAGAGAGAGAGAGACAGACAGAGAGAGAGAGAGAAAGAGAGAGAGAGAGAGAGGCTGTCTAATGTCAGAGGCTGCGGCAGAGAAGTCGAACCCCTTCTTTGCACACAGAAAGTCCTGGGTTCATTTCCAAGCACCTCTAGGTCGAGCTGGGAACAATTCCCACCCGAAGCCCTGGAGAGCCACTGCCAGCTCTACCCAAGAGGCCAGTGGCCTAACCTAGCAGAGGGTGGCTTCCCAGAGGTGGACCCACTGTGCACTCAAGAGTCATTCAGGCATTCTGGGACAAGGCCTACCCGCATGGTGCGCCACCATGTTCACAGCAAGACTTGCTCAGGAAGGAACGCTGTTCCCAGAAATAAAGGATGCCCAGAAACCAATGGACTCACCGTAAGTAACTCTGAAGGCCAGGCCCTGGGGAGGAGCAAGTTGACCAGCTGAGGTTCCTGAGCTGGTGGTAGACTGGGAGGGAAGGTCAGCTAGCTTGAAGACCAACCTGACACAGAGAAAACAAGTGACATTTTTGTCATCACTGATCTCCATCCTAGGGGAAAAAAGACTGTCCTGCTACATTTCTCTACATTTGGCTACTCCCCCCCCCCCAAAAAAAAGAAAAGATATAGGAACAGAGTGAGGGTTTTGCTTGTGCAAAAAATGGGGGGGGCAGAGTGTGGAACTGAAAGTTAAGATCATAGAAAAGACAGAAAAAAGAGCATGATGAACAAAAAGAAAAGGCACAGAGAGAACATAATATAAGGGACAAAAGGGTTCTTTGTCCAGCCTTTCTGGCACTCTCAGATAAACCTATGTTTACTTAAACCTAGCCTTGCAAAACAGTGTCTGGCAATGGAGATACAGTCAGTCTTCTTCATATGCAACTTCACTTTTTGAGACCAGGCTCACTACTATTATTTTCCTTGTTATCTGTGCCTCTGTCCTCATTATCCACCATGCAGAGACCTTCCAAAGGCTGCAGAGACCTTCAGAATGGCACATGTGACCAGCACTGACCCCCTTGAAATGGCTGGCAGACGCATCCACCAGCCATGTTTAAGGGGTCCCTGCTGGTTGCAGGTGGAAGGTCCCTGCAGCATTCCGAGATCTTTTGGCACTTCCTGCTGCACTCTGCTGGCTTCCTGAGGGTCTCTGCTGGATTCTTCTGATGGCAGATAAGGGACCCCTTGTGCCTATCCCCATACGATCAATGATTTGTTATCTACAAATTTGCTATCTGCAAGGCTGTCCAGGAACCTAACCCTAGTGGATAATGAGGATGGACTGTACTTAGTCTGGAGGACTTTCTGAGGACACAAGAAATACTATATTATACAGCACCTCTCAAATATCTGTGCTTGGGCTGAGCATGAAGAGCACACTGAACGGCCTTTCTAGTTTTTATTCAGACATGTCATGTAGCGGGTACGCGGGGGTACACGCGTACCCATTCCTAGGATTAGGGCTGGCCCCGCCCATTCGCCCGCCCACTCGTCGACTCCGTCGGCGCTCCGCCCCACCCCCTGCAACGTTTGAATTGCCTGCATGTTTGCGTTGCCTGCACGTCCTCAGAGCCAGGCAGGCAGGCAGGCAGGCAGTGCGGGGAGACCAACGGCAGCAGCAGCAGCGTGAGCAGGTAGGCTGCCTGGGGCTCCCTCCCGAGGAGGCACGGCAGTTCCTGGGGGGGGGGAATCAGTAGCCTGCGTGGCAGCCTGGGACAAGACCTGGGACTCCCAGGCCTTCTCCTGGGCCGCCACACAGCCTACCGAGGAGGCACGGCAGTTCCTGGGGGCGGTTCCTGGGTTCCAGCTATGACCTCACTTCTGGTGGGCGGGCCCCGACACAAGTGCCAAGCAAAAGTGAGTACCTGTTGCTAAATCATTTAGATACCATTACTGTTTTTATTCACGCTCTTTTAGAGCTAATCAATGATAGGGGAATGGGGGGGGTAGGGGAGGTTTATCTCCCACCTGAAGAGAGCAGACCCATAATACATGGAAGAGATGGACTGAGAAGCAGCACAGTGGGTCTGGCTGGACCTGGCTGGCAGATCAGCCCTAGTGGATATCATCCACTGAGGAGGTCCCCATGCCCAGTTGCCCAAAGGTTAATGTGTCCTCAATATGAAAATTGCATTCCCCAGACAGACAGAAACACCGACACACAAATAGCAGGACCAGGAAGGGGCGGAGGAGGAGAGAGGCTAGCCAACCTTCCAACACCCTACAATTCACCCTGTTCACCACTTTTTGTTCTGCCATTCAGCATCTCAGAACCTCACACAGATCCATTCAATACTGTATTTGAGGATCCAGTTCACCAAAATGCTCTTCTGCCAAACCTCACTCAAACGAGGAGAAGTTGCCAAAGAGTTCCACTGGGTCCTCTCACAGAATTAAGCTCTCGATGCTCTACAATTCCTGCTCCAATTACATGTGTTTCCTGATCTCTCTCTCTCTCTCTCTCTCTCTCTCTCTCTCTCTCTCTCTCTCTCAGACAGCTGGCATGACCTGAATTGCCAGCAACTCCACTTGAATTGCCAGCAATTGCCAGCAACCTACACTTGAAGTCCCATAAACCAAGCACACGTATGTT
Source organism: Lerista edwardsae (assembly GCA_029204185.1). Classification (NCBI taxonomy): domain Eukaryota; kingdom Metazoa; phylum Chordata; class Lepidosauria; order Squamata; family Scincidae; genus Lerista; species Lerista edwardsae. Next base: position 2,672,979 of record JAJKFI010000026.1, read on the forward strand.
GGATAAGGCAAGATTATCAACAAGCTGCTTTTGGAAACGCTGGACATTTTGTTTAGGGAAGGAGACTGGCTCCTTAAAAAGGATGGTGCAAATTGATGACAGCTGAATGCTAAAATTCTGTGCTGCAGGAAGATGGATCTTTGGAAGCAGATGTGTACAGTACAGTACTTCAAACATTTGGAGAGGGAATGCCGATAGATTTCACAATAGGACAGAGCCATATGAACTTGAAACTCCACCTTTGTTCAGCTAACATATCAGAAGATCTCGGAACACCCTCTGTCAAAATATTGGATGGCATATCAGGTTGGATTTGAAACTGAATGAGCAAAGCCCACTATGAAAGTCCCATTCATTTCAGCAGAGAAAGGTGCAAAGATGGATTTACGTATTAGCTTTATATCCCACTTTTCACCCAACAAGTGCTCACAGTAATGAAGACTTTGCAAGTAAATTTTCAGCCAGTTTGCACAATATAAGCTCTCCTGTATCAAATGTGTTGCAAGACTATTCAAGGTCCTTCCCATTGCTGAGGAAGATGCATACTGAAATTTCTTTCAAATGTATAAGGGCACAATCCTAACCTGGAGTTAGGCCGGCACAGTTAGGCCGGCAAAGTTTGGCTGGCACAAGGGACACCTTAAAGTATGTATGGACCACTTTCTGAGTCAGAGAGGCCAGCACAAAGACATGTGCCATCCTCCCTGACTCCGAGAGTGGTCCAAATGAGCTTTATGGTGTCCCTTGTGCCAACCAAACTTTGCTGGCCTAATTGTGCCAGCCTAAATCCAGGTTAGGATTCAGCTCTAAAATTTTTTCAACTTTCTGTTAACTTGACTGCTCGATTATTAATCAGGCACTCAAATAGTTCTTGATCACTGTTGCACCTAAACAATCTCTGTTATTCTTTAAAATGCTCCTGTGTGGTAGGCCAGAATTCCTATGGCAGACAAGGTTTGAAGGGAAGTGACAGTCAGAGGCGGATCTACCGGGAAGGCAAAGCTCTAAGTGTTGCAAGGAGCCTTACCCTGTCATGTAAATCCCTCCTCTCCCTTGCTGCTGTAGCCAGTAAGCAACGCCAAGATGTTGCTTTTCCCTGTGAGGATTGGCTAAAACGGTGTAGGAGAGGAGTGATTTCCACTGCAAGGTAAGGCTTCTTGCAAAACTTAGAGCTTTGCCCTCCCTTAGATCTGCCTCTGGTGACAGTCGCTTGCCAAAGAACCATCTAATCATTCATTCATTGGACTTCCTGGTTCACAACACTATTATATAGATACCTATATGATCTTGTGCAGTTTTGTGCAGCCTTGCTTTCTGGCATTTTTGCTATGAAGAACAATTTTCCAAAAAGATACGATCCAGTGAAGTTGAACTGCTATTGATTTCCAGAGGAGATATCCAAGAACTGTACTGTAAATGGTTAGCTCTCCCAATGCAATCGATTAAAAGTCTTAACGTGTGCTGCCTCTTGCCTAAAGATTTTTTTAAAAAAGACAAGAATCTCTAAGGCAATGATTTTCTGCATTCTGAGAACACTTTTTATTTATTTCAAAAAAAAAAAAAAAACACCACCTTTGCCTTTCTGCCCACATTAAAGGATGCTCAAATGGCTCACCATCCAAAAGTGTGAACTGTGAAATCAAATACGATCCAGATTAAGGGTGCAATCCTAACCTGGTGTTCGGCCAGCACAGTGAGCCCGGACAGTTTGGCTGGCACCAGGGCCACCATATAGCGTGTTTGGACCACTCTTGGAGTCAGGGAGGGTGGCGCACGTCTGTCTGCTGGCCTCTCACTCTGAAAGTGGTCCAAATGTACTTTATGGTGTCCCTTGGGCCTGCCAAACTTTGCTGGCCTAAATGTGCCAAACGCCAGGTTAGGCGTGCACCCTAAAAGTACAAATGCAAACATTCCACTGCAGATACAGAACACGGGATCCATCTGATGGAACAGAAGTTACCTACCAAGTCAGATCATTGGCCCATCCAGCTTAGTGCTGTCCATACTTGCATTGTGGCTGCATCAGCACTGGAAATTGGTTAAGATTAGGCTGTTACAGCCCAGTCCTATCCTGGGCTATAGTAGGCTGGTCTGGTGGTGGGCATCATATCCAGCACAGGGCAGGAGGTGGCTGCCATGCAACTCGGAGTAAGCAGATGTATTTCCCTTCACCACATGCCACGCAGCAGCCACCCCTATGGGGCTACTCAGATCCACACCAGCAAAATTGCTAGCACAAATCCAAGCAGCCTGGTATAAAATTGGGCTAACTAGGAAGGGGGGGTTACCATCCAGACTAAATCACCCAGGCTGATCCCACCCCTCTCATGCCCAGTTTGCCCACCAACCCTCCCTCCCCCACCCTCCCTAAGCCCCCTGCACTGGTTTCCCTTGGCTGTTGCAACCTTACCTTTTCTCAGAGCCACAGAGGCTGGATTCGGTCTCTGTGAGCCAGCGCACATTCATGTGCTGGTTCAACTTACTCTCAAGGAGGTGTGAACATGCTTGACAGCACATTCGTGGCACTCTTGTGCCAACGTACGGGATGCATGCCAGCCAAGCACACTGGATTGCATTCAAAGGGCCCAATCCTGTGCCTTGCCAAAGTTTCTTGCACAGGCACATTATCTGTTTGCAACAACAACAACAACAACACACTAGCTAGGCCTGTTAATCTACATAACTGAGAATGTGCACCCAACATTTCCCTAGGGTGAGCAAGTAGTGGTGAGCAAGCAATCTTCTGGTGAAGTTCATCCATCATTGCTGGTCTTCTACTTGAGAAATCCCTGGTGAGTTTGAGGAATTGCAGGGATTTCCTGGAGTTTCACAGCTCTGGTGAATAACTGGAATGCGCAACATGGAGACAGCCAGATCTGTTTGTCAGCTTTTGATTTGCCTTGTTATTAGAAAACATTGGGGGGGGGAGTCAGCCATCAGATTCACTCACTCAGAAACAGGTGGAGAACTTGTCTACAAAAAGGAGGCGTGAATTGGGAGTGTTTGAAAATGATGATGGATACATCATCTCACTATATAGATGTGCCCAGGTGTGAATATGTGGGAGTGTATGCACGTTACACCCACATACTGCAAGACCATATTTATTGTATCGACAAAGCCTGTCTAATCTAATTAAATGTTCACACAAATAATAAAGGATTACATCCACCAATATTTAGCACCCATTGCTAATTGTAGTGGGAATCTAGAAATAATAGATTGGCTCTCTCTCTCTCTCTCTCTCTCTCTCTCTCTCTCTCTCTCTGATTTTCTTACAGAAGATCCCTGTATTATTCAGTCACCAGACAGAAAGACTAAGTACACAGAATGAGAGAGAAATAATCTGCTTCCCCATCTTTGAGTTTGCTTCCATTTTTTCCTTCTTGGAGCAGATAAATGGTTAATTCTTTTATAAGAGGCTTCCTTGTGGATAGGTTAAGGCAGAAGCTGGTCGACTTCTGTGATCTTCCTTTTGTTTGTTTGTTTACACGAATCCCCAAGCTTCACCAGTGCATGTAACATTGACACCCACTTTGGAATATGTGATCCTGCTAAGTGGAGGCGCAGTTAGGCCAGCATAAACTAAGCCAGCAAAGTTTGGCCAGCACGAGGGACACCGTAAAGTATGTTTGGACCACTCTCGGAGTCAGAGAGGCCAGCACACAGACGTGAGCCATCCTCCTTATCTCCAAGAGTAGTCCAAACACGCTTTATAGTGCTGGCCAAACTTTGCTGGCTTAGTTTATGCTGGCTTAACTCCAGTTTAGGATTGCACTACCAATCTCTCTTCAAGAATATAAGATGACCTCATTCAGCACTTTTCAAATTATGGTTGGAGAAAACGAGAGTCCCCTGGACTGAAAGGAGATCCAATTGGGCAATCCCACAGGAAGTTAAGCCTGATTGCTCCCTGGAAAGACAAATACTGCAGCTGAAGCTCAAATACTTTGGCCACCTCATGAGAAGAGAGGACTCTCTAGAAAAGACCCTCATGCTGGGAAACACTGAAGGCAAAAGGAGAAGGAGGCGGCAGAGGATGAGATGGTTAGATGGTGTCACCGAAGCAACGACCATGAATTTGGGTGAAAACTGGAAGCTAGTGGAAGACAGGGAGGTCTGGCGTGCTGTGGTCCATGGGGTCACGAAGAGTCAGACACGACTGGGTGACTGAACAACAATATCCAGCACTGGCCCAAGGTACACTGTCAAGTCACCTTTGTAAGAAATTCGGGAGCCAGGAAGAGCTAAAAATTCCACCTCAGGTAGCAAGCAGAAGGCAGACCACAGTCTATTTTCTGCTCACCCCCATGTTACGGACTGCCAAAGTACTCAGCACTTTGCCAAAAACCAAGCTTTGCTGCCAATTTATGGCCCAGCACACCGGTTCCAAAACTAGTGCCAGCTGACTTTGTAAAGCTACTGTAAATAAATTAAACCCAGAATCAAAATTAAGTGGCAGTTCAGATTTCCTGCACGTTTAGAAACATAAACGTTACAATATCCTGATGCAGCCCTAATCTGTTCAGTTCCTTGCTAGACAGCATGAGGAAGGCAAAGACATAGACACACAAAAAAGAGTTTTATCCAAACTTGCTATATGAACATCAATTACCCTCGGCATGGGAATCAGACAATTCGTTCAGATTTTTCTATGAATTGCCACCAGCAGTTCTCCCTTGCTTTCTAGCCATCAAATCACTGGCTTTCTAACTGCTTGCTGCCGTCTCTCCATTCGGCTATTGATCACTTATGACACATCCAGACCTCGATGTTCATTCTCCCTTTTGGTTCCTGCCAGAAATACATGGCCCAGAGCAAAAGAAGCCTTAGAAATCACAGGCTAAATCTTCTTTGGGTGATCAAATGGGTGATCAGGGAACCAGAGAACATAGATTTGGCTGTCCTGCAGCCTCCGAATCTTTTCATTATTATTATTATTATTTTCCATGAATGGGAACGTTCGCACAATCTGCCACACAGTGACCACATTTAGGACCACACAACCTTTGCACCAAAGGAATCTAAATTTTACACCAGGAAAAAATGACACAGGAATAAGTTGGACATCATTGCGCAATTGGCATCATCTGGGCCTTCTACTGAGGGTGCAATCCTATACTGTGCTGGAACAAGCAGGCCGGCTGAATCAGACACCCCTTAGCATTGCACAAAACATGACAGCTGAGGAGACTGCCTTGTAATAGTGCTGGACCGAACTCCCTGAAGTTGGGACATGGGACAATGAAGAAAAGCAAAGTCTGGGAGGGTGTGTGCGCAAGATATGACAACGCAGAGCTGTAGTAGACTACTAACCTTGAGCACCTGCTATTCCTGGAGAAAGGCTGGAAGTGGCACTGGCAGGGAGAGATTCCCTGTAAATATTCCACCAATTGCCAGTCAGGCAATTGTGCCAGTCAGGCTCCTACACACACACACACACACACACACACACACACACACACA
>JAJKFI010000026.1:2678655-2716094 GCA_029204185.1 Lerista edwardsae
CACACACACACACACACACACACACACACACACACACACACACACACTCCGGTAACCTAAATCCTAAACAATGGATTGCCAGGCATGCACTAAGAACACCAGACAACAAAGGCTGTGAAAGCTCTGGTTGGCAGGCAGCCAGCTACTGCCCATGCAAGAACGGAACATTGTCCAGTTTGATTCACTTTCACCTTCTTAGCTAGGCAGACAAAGCCACGGTAAACCCTGACCTAAAGCAGCCAGATGTCCTTATTTTTGAGAGAGAGAGTACCTTATTGCATTACATTCTTATACAAACAGAGGCTGCAGTCCAAAGTGATACGAAGCTCCAGCAGAAGTAACTGCATCTGCTTGTATTCATCCCTTGTTGAAAATAGGAAACTGCTTTCTATGGACTCAGACCATGGAGGCAAACAGGCTCAATACTGTCAACAGTGATCGGCAGATCGGTTACGAGGTTTTTCCCCTGTCCAAACTGGAGAAGCCAGGGATTGAACTTGGAATCTTCTACCGCTAAGCTGCAGCTAGGCCCCTTGTTATCCTTGCCTCTCCCATCCTGTCTTAGGATAGCACATTTCTTGGGGCATGGTCCCAACACCCAGTATACAGACATATCCCCCATATCTACTAAAGTTCTATTCCGGACTCTCACATGGAGACCTGAAACCATGAATACCAGAGATGCCCTTTTAAAGACAGGGGAACATCAGTGGTTTTGCTGCACCAGGGAAAAAAGAGATCTTTTTAATAGGCGTCCCAGTAACCATGGTATCCGTGGATAACTGAAACCATGGATACTGAATCAGTGGGTACCGGTTCACGCCTATACATACCAGACCAGACTAGACCAGATCAGACCAGAATAATTTACCAGATGGTCCATACCAGACCATTACAGAATAAATTACAATATCATATATACAGTTTAAAGGCAGTGGCATCGCTAGGGTTTGTTTATTTAAAAATACATAACAGTAAAGGTCACCCAGCAAATCAGTAACTGATAAAAAAGAAAAAAACAGTGGCCAACTTGATGACACCCACACAACTAAATAAGAGTTCTGGGATTAGCTTTGATATGTGGAAATGAGAGCTGCATCGTACTAACACCTTATTGGTTCCCTGCTAAAGCATAACAACACCTCATTGGCTTTCAGAACAATCAGTCATTGGTCAGTCTTAAATTGAGGAAATCTATTTTTTATTACAGAACACAGTTGCGTTTTTTCCGGTTTTTTGGTATAACGTCTGATAAAATACAGATAATTCAACGCGGTTTGTTTCATTGCATTCTGCTGTAAATTCCACATTTAACATGATACTATGCACATGATGGTATTCTTCCTAAAGACCATGATTTCACAATTTTGGACAGTAGGGGTGACCAAGAAAAAAGCCCCCAAGTGCATCACCTGGTGCAGCCCACACTCCCCTAGCAATGCCAGTCTCCCTCTGACCCAGCATAAGGTAGTTTCATATATTCACATGTGGACTAGTTGGTGTGTGACTCCGTGATCCTTCATATCACCTTAACGAGAGACTCAATGAGTGCTGTTAGTCAAGCCACTATTATCTCAGTCCCCACAACTGCAACACTGAGAGCACAATCAGTTAGGCCGACACAGTTAGGCCAGCAAAGTTTGGCTGGCACAAGGGCCACCATAAAGCGCGTTTGGACCACTCTCGGAGTCAGGGAGGATGGGGCACGTCTGTGTGCTGTCATCTCTCACTCCGAGAGTGGTTCAAACATACTTTATGGTGGCCCTTGTGTCAGCCAAGCGTTGCTGGCCTAACTGTGCCAGCCTAACTCCAGGTTAGGATTGTGCCCTGAGATAGTAGTGGCCTACAATACAGGTAAGAATGACAGATACAGTACACACTTGAACCCCATTGAGCACTGAGTGCTGCTGATGCCTTAAGAGGACACAGCAAATTTATGGTCACGGTTAAGACATGAGGCCAACTGAGCTAGTTGCCTTAGGCAACGGATTGATCAGGAGCACCAGTCTCTGTCCACCCACTGGCCTCTACTACTCTTCCACTGACTCCCTGGGTTGTAAGAGAGGGAAGGAGCAGACAATAAAGCATGGAGGCGGAGAGGCAAGTGGTGGGATAAAGCTTCAGAGATGCCCCCCACTCTCTTCTCCGGCTCCTTCCTTTTCAATCCAGGAGGCTGGCTATCTACAGGTAAGGAGGAGGCAGCATTTGGCAGACTGAGTGATCTTGGGATTGGACTGGAGTGGAAATTTGAACTTGAGACTCTCCATGTTGTTCCCTTCATCACTACACAGGCACCAGCCATGCTGTCCACGACTAAACCCGTAACAGACACATGCAGAAAAACGGGTTCAAAACTGCCGAATGCAAAATTACACCACGCGAAGAAGCAGGAAATCAAGCCCTGGTTTTGATGTGAAGCCATGACATTCTAATTTGGCTCCAAACTCCCCATGAAATCCAAGCTCTTTGGAAAGGTTTTTCAAGGAGAAACTTAAGTGCCTCAACACCAACAAGAGAAAGCAAAACAAGTATTACGTTCCAATTCCACTTTCTCAAAAATCGCAACCATTTGCTTGCATTCTAAATAGACTATGGAATTTCCACTGCTGGAAAAACGTACCCAATTTCACACTTGGGCATGTTTTCCTTACCTAAACCATTTCCATCCCACCCTTGCCTCTCTGTTCTCACGGCAGCCATGTGAAGGAGCTGCGGCCAAGAAGATTTGGCTCGAGGCCACCTAGTTTGATCCATGGCTGAGCAGAAATCTGAATCGACATCTCTCATCTCTCCAGTTGAACGCTCTCTTCACTAAACCACACTGCCTTCCGCAAAAACGGTGCGGTTTATATTCCAACACTCTAATGCAGCAGCTTGATTGTGTATCCCCAATCCCTACACGGCTTAGAGATCCAGGCCTTCATATTGTGAGTGTGGACCCAGGGGAAGCTGCATTACTTTCTAGGTGGAAGGGTATGTTTTTTTATCCAAGTCCAAGAGAGATTAGGTGAGATCTCAAAGGCTCCAGAGCACGGGAGTTTGGTGATTTTCAAGAGGGGAGAAGCCCCAAGCGATGGATTTGGAAAAGCCAAAGCACCATCTGGTCAGTTCCGGCTTCTCAAACGTCTCCTACTGGCACTTTTATGATTCTGGAGGGAGACAAATTCCCATTCCCTCCAACGAGAGCAATGAGCATGAGTCTCAGGCCACGAGTCACTTCAAGAAACAGATGGAAAGGCAGAGACGATTAGAAAATGATAACATGGGTGGAGAAAGGAAGAGAGGAGGAAAGGCAGACAGGAAGAGATTTATAAAGCCCTGGATGCAGCGGTGGCATTCAGCCGGTACGCTGGGCGGGACTTACCTTTGAGCGGCAGTCCACCCGTTGCGTAACGGCGCGTTCCACCGCTCAAAGGTAAGTCCCGCCCAGCGTACCGGCTGAATGCCGCCACTGACTGGATGGCCTAGCCCAGTGGTGGGATTCAAATAAATTAACAACCGGTTCTATGATGTCATAGCCGGAGCCCAAAAAAACCCGAAGCCAGCTGAGGTAAGCGAGTGGGAGGGGCCCAGCCATTTAACAACCGGTTCTATAGAACCTGGGCGAACCCCCTGAATCCCACCACTGGCCTAGCCACAAGTGCAGATGAATCGGTAAGGAGTCACATCAGAGAATGAGTCTCAATGCATGAAGCCACTGTGACCAAACAACGGTTCAGTGGTTCTCAATGGTTTCAGCACTGGGACCCACTTTTTAGAACAACGATCTGTCCAGGACCCACCAGAAGTGGCATAACGGCTGGAAGTGCCCTCATTCTGACGCCAGAGCCTGCTTGCTCAAAGATGGACCTCACAGGAGTCACGGGGTCCGCATGTATGAATTACAGCTCTAAGTCATCCATCTATTGATCTTTTCTCTTCACCCCCCCCCCACTTTTAAAAAATAAAATAAAGGGACCATCCAACCTATGCTTTCACAAAATAAAATTCAACAATTAGAGCACTGATCATATTAAAACAACGTATGATTTTCTCTTGCATTTTCCATGAAGAAAAAAAACAACAGAATGAACTCGACAGAATATCCGCGTGTTAAGAACATACATGATTGGCATTTTTTCCTCCTAATACCTGCAGAGGTTATGACTTACAGTACAGTCCTATACATGTTTACACGTACAGTTACATCTTCAGTCAGTCCCATTGTATTCAGTGAGACTTACAGCACAATCCTGAGTTGCCCAACTACTTGTGTGAGCAGCAGTAGCCAAGTGGCTACCACTGCATCTCGCAGTAGCCAGGCAGCTGCAGGAGGCTCCGTGCGAGAAGGGGATGCTCGTTCCTTTCCCTTGTGGTAAGGGAGCAGGCGGGCAATGGATCTACTCGCCTCTACACTGGTTATTTTGCCGGCACAGAAGCAACAGCCTCTGTGTCGGGCCGCATGGCCTGGTGGTACATTTGTGCTGTCCGCTCTAAGGCCCATAGGATTGGGCCTTTACTCTCCAGTGAGTGTGTATAGGATTGCTGCCTCAACAATTAAAAAAAAAACCATGAATCTGTAACGTTGACATGCATGCCTATGGAACAGTCCCATTTTACTGTTAGAACAATAGTCACTCAATGGGAAGAACAAGTGAGTGGGCTAGAAATACAAGTGCTTCCAAGATATAATCACATGTAATCTGAGTGGCAGGGTGGATGGACGGAGGGATAATGTCCCTTCAGCACCACCCTCCTAAAGTCCAATTCTGAAAATGTACATTTGCAAAGAACTGCACTTAGATACAGCCCATTTACACCTGCACACCGCTGACCTTTTACACACACACACACACACACACACACACACACCCCAGTGCAGTGTTACAGAGCAGCCTTGCAAAATGCTATATGCCTGGTCAAATTGCCAAGGCTGTCTTCTATTATTATTAGGAAGATGCTGTTGGGGACCCCAAAATGCCTGCCTCCTGTTATGTGCACCACAGCTCATATGGGGAACAATCTGAACAGGAAGATAATTGATTCTATTTCTTTCTTAAACTTTAAATAAGGACAGAACTAAGACCACCACTGCCATATACTTCCAAGGGAGAAAACTAAAATGGGGAATAAATAATAATAATAATAATAATAATAATAATAATAATAATAATAATGAAGGAGGAGGAGGAGGAGGAGGAGGAGGATTTGAGGTTATAGATTCACAGTACTGCTTTTTAGGGATTACGTGTGTGCCCCGATATCCATAGGGCAAAGGTTCCTGTCCTCCCATGGATACCTTAAACAGCAGATAAAAGGGAACACTATGTTGTTTAGGGTTCTCCCATGTGTCTCCCCGCCCCCCCAAGCAAGAAGGTTTTTTTAGCAACTCAAAGTAAGAATGAACGAAGGTAAGAGGGCCCCAATCCATGGAAAATTGAAATCACAAATATGGGCTCTGTGGATCCAGGGGCCCACCTGTACTGATCAATCAATCAATCAATCAATCAATCAATCAATCAATCAATCACTAGTATTTATATACCGCTTTTCAACACAAGTTCACAAAGCGGTTTACAGGCAAATAATAAAATGATGAGATAAAAAAGGCAGGAGTTGGGGTTCATGGATTTTTATATTTTTCAGTGTTGCTAGGGAAAAGTGTAGCTAAGAATAACTGTGAGTTTCCCCATCATCAAGGCAATGTCTGAGTTCAATATCTTTAGGGAATATGCAGTATATATCTGTTAATACTGACATGCCTGTCTCCCCCCCCAAAAAAAAGCATTAGAATGATGATTTAAAAAAAAAATCCATGCCGAACTAATTATAATTATAATTGTCCTGGCTTTATTCTTGATTGTTTTGATATTCAATGGATCTTTGCAGACCACTTTCAGTGCAAGCCTATGAGTCCCATAATCTTCAACTAGGTTTACTCCCAGGTAAGTATGCTTAAGATTGCAGCCTCCGAGTCTTTCATATGGAGAAAGATGACGATGGAAGAAATGGAGAGAAAATGTAAATAGGCGGGGCAAGCTAAAGACCCAAAACAAAAGAACAAATGGCTTTTGATATCATTCATACATCAGTGAATAATTTAATATAAGAATGGGGGTGGGGGGAGTGTGTGTAAGTATTAATTGGTGGGAGAATGAATTTTTTTTTGCCAAAAATCATGATAGCAAAATGAGCTGATTCTGGCAAATTCTATAAGGCTAGTATGCCCCATTTCTGTGTGTCGTCGTCACTCCTGCCAAGCCCCGTTATTTAAATGTCATTAAGATTTTTTCCACTTACAGGCAAATACAAGCATTTCCTTTTTCCTCCTTGCCTCTCCAGCATACACACCCATCCGCTCAGCCCTTGTGCTCCCCACCCCCCTCCATTTGGAGGAGCACAATAGGATGGGCAGACAGACCGACAGACACAAAACCAACACAAGGGCAAATGGGTACGCGCCGCTAGCTCAATAAGCAGCGCAGAAGGGCACGGATTTTTCTGCCTGAGAGAGGAGGTGGCACACGCCGGGCTGGGGTGTGCCAGCTTGGTCTATTGTTCCGCTTTCATGGGTAATTAATTAGCAAGATCAAAAGGGAGGAGAGGGCGGGCTTGAAGGAAGTAGCATGGTAACGATTCAGCAGCTGTGCAACCTACCTTGTGTCAATGCGGCCATCTTACAAAACGGCATTTGACTCCGTCAAAATGGCTTCCTGGCACCGAGCACCCTATGAGATGCGGCAGGTTTGGCATGGAGTAGTTGAGCGGGCCTTCCCAGGGAGGGGCTGCCCTTCATTCTCTCCCTCGCTCTCCCCCTTTCACAGCCTCCTCTTTCCACGCTCATTCTTTGAGGGCACCTCACAGCCCTGATGGGTCTGAGGGAAGGGAGGGCACCGCAGAGGAAGAACTAGGGCAGAGGGAATTAAACCAGAGATGCACGCAGTGGCCCTCCATCTTCAGCGCCAGGGCTGCTTGTGCCGAATTGGAAGTTCTTATCTCAGCTGCAGAATGTCGCACAGCCTCTGTGCGGGAGACAATAAGGCACAGCGTCATTACTCACAGACTACATGGGCATAATGCCATGGTTACACACAGGAAGACAAAAACACAGATAATCCTGTGAACTGATAGATCGCTGCATTCACCTCGCACAGCACTCATATTCAGTAGCTATAGCCACTCAGCTCTCAGGGCCCAGGGCACATGAAAAGCCCATGGAGCCAGAATTTCCCATTGCTTTCAGGCAAAAAGGAGGAAGGTGGAATTGTTTCCCTCCTCCCATTATTCTTACTGTAATACTCCAGGCATTCTGATACTACAGATTTAATGCCATGAAAGTAGATGTGAAGAGGCCTTTCTGCTAAATAGAAGCATTCAGCGGGTTTTTCAGAGCAACATCTGCACATTCCTAGGAGCTTTCCAAGGTCCTGAAAGACCCAAGTCTGACTGGCTGCTTTGAAGCCTGGTCTCTACTGCATGCACAAAAAGACCTGCTCCTCACTGCTTCTGTATCCTTCATTCTAGGACAGCCCTCTTTAGACCTTACCCAAACACCCAGCTTGGCCAGAACAGGTCAAGCACTTTGCAATGCCCTTGAATAAAATAAGCATTTAGTCACACCCCAAGGCAGCAAGCCTGCCACCACCTATGAGCTGAGGTGTGAACACATCTGCTGCCAGGATAATTGGTACTTCATCCCTAGCCATTTGCAACTCACTAATTGAGTGTGAGTTAACCTTTGCTACCTACCTTTCTGAATTCAATAAGATCCCCAATACCTGCCCTCCACTCCCAATCTTACTGAAGTATGGGATCAATTCACACCACATTGCTGATAATAGCAACAATGAGGAGTTGTGAAGCCAGTAGAAGCTGGCTTGGGGGTGAGCACAGTGACTGAACTTGTGAATGCTCAGGGAAATGTGTTGGGAGATTTTGAAGGTTCTCCCCAGAGACAGGGAGACAGAAAAACAAAGGCATTGCTTGATGTGACCAAGGGTTTTTTCCCCTTCATTCTGATACCGTCATATGAACTTTGGCACAACCTGAAGCAAGACAGTCTAAGAACAGTGTTATTCTGTTGACTGTGTCATCTAACAGTCTCCCCAGAGAACTACACCCAATTCAGTGTGGTGGAACATGACAAAGTCTTTTAAGTCAATTAGAATGAGCATAACTGCACATTAATTGTCAGAACATTCTGAATCAGCGGTTCTCAAACTTTTTAGCACCAGGACCCAGTTTTTAGATTGACAGTCTGTCCAGGACCCACTGGAAGTGATGTCATGGCCAGAAGTGTTTTCATTGTGACACCAGAGCCTGCTGCTTTCCTGAGAATGCAGCAATAAGTTTGGCTGTTTCTCAGTCATTCTCCAATTGCAAAGTGAATCAGAAAGGGACACAAGCAGTGGTGGGATTTAGGGCGTTCGCCCAGGTTCTACAGAACCGGTTGTTAAATGGCCGGGCCTTGCCCACTCGCTTACCTTGGCTGGCTTCGGGGTTTTTTTGGCTCCGGCTATGATGTCATAGAACCGGTTGTTAGTTTATTTGAATCCCACCACTGGACACAAGCACAGCAACACACAGCCCTCCCCCTTTCCAGCATCCCATCCTCCCATATTTTCAATATGGCTGCTCTAGGTGCTTCACGTCCCACCTAAAATTGGCTTGTGACCCAGTGGTGGGTCCTGACCCACAGCTTGGGAATTGCTCTAAATTCCATGGGCTCAGAAGGCAAATTACAGGAATGAATTCCTTAAGAGCCAAGGCACCATGCCATCCAAGAGTTAAAGCATCTAACGAGAACCGGGAATATGTGGGTTCAAGTCCCCACTCAGATGTGGCGTTCACATGGGCTGGCCTCCCTCTTTCCTCCTAACCTACCTTAAAGGGTGTTGTGAAAATACAATGTGGGTGGACGGACACTATCCTGAGCTCTTTGGAGCAGGGCAGAGCAATAACATGACAAATATGTGCCCCCCTGGCTACACTTTAGATTAAAGGGAAACGGTACAATATTTACATGGTCTTAAAGCTTCGAAGGAAGGGGGCTATTAGCTCAGTGGAAGAGCACACACTTTGCATGCCAAAGGTTCGTGCCCAGGTTCACTTCCTGGTGTTGCTATGAAAAAGGTCTCCGGCAACAAGGCTTGGGGAAAAACACACACAAGACCTTTGAGGATCTGTGCCAGGCAAAAGCAAATCATACAGACAACGGTCAGACTCAGGAATGAAGCAGTTTTATGTGCAGGTTACCTTTCGTTTCGTTTTTCCTGGCCCACACTATCACTCCACATATCTATGTGCAACCATTAGCTTCTCTCCCCCATCTGTGAGAAAGCAGAACTGTCTGCTCTCCTGTCTGAGATTTGTCTCCTTCCTTGTATTTTTAAAAAACCACATTGCGTTTCCTGAGCATTTATCTTAGGAGTGGCGACAGTATCCAATATTACCCGACCTGGCTTGAAAGCCTTGTTAGCTCCCCTCTGCAGTACATATATTAAAATATAAACAACAACAACCACCCCTGCCTGCTCCTTGTCGGCCCTTTAACTCACCTCTCTGGGCTGAGACAGAGAGTGAAAGTGGGTGAGGGAGGGACGTCTTGTCTCTGTTCCACTGAATCCCAAGCTATGAACTTGCAGTCATGTCTGGTTAAGGAAGAAAGAATTCATCTCAATTAGCAAGCAGCTCCCCCCATATCTGGGTGGATGTCAAGTAATTACTGCGTGTCACTCACAGACAAATGGACTTAAAGGGAAGTTTGTTTTGGGACAATATAGGCAGGCCTTTAAGGGGGAATTGGAGGCCACCCTTTAAGCAAACCACCTATGAGATGAGACAGTCACAAAAAAACGAGTGGTTAAGTCTTTCCATTTCAGCTGGAAAAGGTGCAGAAGAGAGCGACAAAAATGATTACGGGGCTGGGGCACCTCCCTTATGAAGAAAGACTGCAGCATTTGGGGCTCTTCAGTCTAGAAAAAAGGTGCCTGAGGGGGGACATGTTTGAGACATACAAAATTATGCATGGAAGGGATAGAGTCGATAGAGATAGAGGGATGTTCTTTTCCCTCTCTCAAAATAGCAGAACCAGGGGACATCCGCTAAAACTGAGGGTTGGGAGAGTTAAAACAGATAAAAGGAAGTATTTTTTTACCCAGCGGGTAGTTAATCTGTGGAACTCTTTGCCACAGGAGGTGGTGATGGCATCTAGTCTTTATGCCTTTAAGAGGGGATTGGACAGATTTCTGGAGGAAAGGTCCATCGTGGGCTATAGGCAATGATGGATTGTGCAACCTCCTTACAAAGGTGGAGGGCTACTGTTACCGGGTGCAAGGGAGTGGCAACAGGATGCAAGCATCTTGTTGTCTCATGCCTCCCTGGGGCACCTGGTGGGCCGCTGTGAGATACAGGAAGCTGGACTAGATGGGCCTTTGGCCTGATCCAGCAGGGCTCTTCTTATGTTCTTATGTTCTTATGTTCAGGATTCATTTAAAATATTTAAAACTTGCAGTGTCACAACTGCAGGGAGATTTTTGCTTTTGTCTTAACATGAAGGAGCAATCTGGAGCCTGAACTGGTCCAAAATCCAATCATCTCAGTCAACCACTTCATTCTGCATACTGGGTAGAACACTGCTAACATTTACTCTTTATCCCTGCATTTCCGTTTATGTGCATGGCACAGAGCTACCACTTGCATTTACACCTGTTGTACGTGGAAGTTGGGCTCTCCTCGATGTGCCAATAGTTTATTGTATTTAGCATTTCTCTTGTGCATTTCAAGTGTTCAAAGAGTTTCATGTACATTATGTCAGACACAGTCACTACATTTTACCTGGGCGCTCTCTCTCTCTCTCTCTCTCTCTCTCTCTCTCTCTCTCTCACACACACACACACACACACACACACACACACACACAACACCCCAAGCCTAAGCACCACCCTGGAAGGTTTTGGCAGAATACTCAGGATAAGTGCAAGAATCCCGTAGGAGAAATGCATGCACACTCCTGTGCACACTTATGTAGCCAGCAGTAGCATTGGGAACCTGAGAAAAGACCCTGCAAGTAGACTGCTTATTCTAGGCAGGCTGGAACTCTGACCAGGATCACCCCTCTTAAGGGCTGGGGATATACTGAAATATCTAGTTGCATGTCCTCACTTCTTCTCTCCAAATTGCAGGTATTGGGGTGGGTGGGGAACAAGGCTGAGAGTGCAGTTACTAGCAAGCTCGTGGCCAAAGCAAAATTTGAACGTGGAACTCTTATCCATCCAATTGCACCAACTCACCCATGTTCTTCTCCATAACCATAAAGAGGAGACTACAAGTCATTTTTGTTTAAAAACAAACACACTTGCCGACGCTCCTTCCCAAACCCACAGAAGTCACTCTGTGCATCCCACGAAAGCCCCAAGAAAGCAACTTTACCTCTTCATTATTTTTGCTTCTCCCTCTCAATCCCAGGCTGGGTCCCCCCGCCTTTTGCTTGTCCTTCCCCACAGCTTTGCCCATCCCAATGGGCAACGTGGAAAGACATCATTAGGGAGGAAAAACAATTTAGTTTGTTCGTCGGTATCCAATGGTGGCAAAATGAGAGAGGAGACGGGGAGAGGGAACGACTGGCAGTTGGAGCTTAGGAAGAACCAGGACAAAGCCACCATTCATGATGTCCAGGGTCAGGGATTCGCATTGAATTAAACAGACACAAAGAGCGAAGGCATTTTCATCCTCGCCCTCTCTCTCTCTCTCTCTCTCTTTCTCTCTCTCTCTCTCTCTCTCTCTCCATGAGAATTATCATATCTCCCTGGCACTAGGAAACCTTCAGCATAAGAGAGTGGGGGGGGGAGAGAGAGAGAGAGAGAGAGAGAGAGAGAGAGAGAGAGAGAGAGAGAGAGAAACAGCGTGCACAAACTGTGGTCCAAGGTAGAGAAAGCTTTGTTCAAGCTTCGGATTTACGTGTGTGGGAGGCAGCATATGGTTTCATTGTGAGCGAATGGCCCTCGCACACCAGGTTTAATAAGAACTCACTTAATGCAAATCAGGGCCCCCACCCAACTCCTGTGCCTACAAAGCACAAGAACCCTCTTCTCTCCTTCAGCCCTCCCCATCCGATAAAACCATGAAAGTAACCGTCGGTCTGTGTTTCCATGTTTTCAATAAGCGGCTTTTGTTGGAACCTACGAAAAGCAGGTTATACATTTTTAAAAAATAAATAAAACACAAATGCAAACATTTGAAGGATCAAATCCCCCCCCACCCTAGGAAAGCACATACATTGAGTTGGGGGCAGGGAGAGACTGCTAAAGAGAAAAAAACAGATAACACCATTCGGTCATAAAATTAAATCTGCTAATGTGCCAACTTCGGCTACTGATGTCTTCTTGCTCTCCGGAGGAGAAATTCTCATTGTCTCATTGTCTGCCCCCAGCGATATGGGCAGCATATTTTCTGCAGCAAAATCATGCCAGCCTCATGTACGTTTGTATTTCCTATAGCAAAGACTAGGTGTGCATTCCTTTAACCCGGGAGCCCTGATTGGGTTAATATTCCCCTAACACATATACCCAGAGGTTTAAGGATGCACATCTTATGTTACTCATGCCAGATGCGTTTGCAAGGGGAAATGCCAACATACTTCTGGCACTCACAATTGCCAAATAAAGTGTGTTAGTATTTAGCGGGCATGTCTACACTGCAACCATTAGCAACAGTATTTCTCTAAGGAAGCAGAGTTCCATTTCTCTAAGGAAGCAGAGTTCTGTTGAGCCAAGAGGTTTCCTGCAGATAATTCTCATCACCTTTTCCATCAAACTGCAATTCCTCAGTTCTTTGGAGAAGGCTTGACAGTTGAACTGGAATCAAACTGACCATAACAGCATGCCCCAGAAATAAATAATGCAGCATTATTGATGCTAATGCAGCCATATGATGCTAAGCAGGCCTGAGTCTGTTCAGTGCTGGGATGGGAAACTACCTGGGAACCCCACTGTAGGCCACCTTTTGCTCATGGTGTAAGGAAGGCATGATCGAAATGAGTGATGGGAAGCCCAATCCTAACCTGCGCTGGAATAGCCAGGCTGGCACAGCTGAGCTGCATCCTAAGTATGTCAGGAGGCAGAAGTGGCTCAGTGCAGGACAAGGGGATGTTTTCCCGGGCTGGGTGGCCCCAATGCTTTCCCCATCCAAGGGGATGTTTTCCCCTTGCCCTGGAGTAAGCTCCAGTCAGCCCTATGGGGCTCCAGCAAAACAGCAGGCGCAAGTCCACGTCACCAGGAACAGCCCAAATTGGGGCTACCCAGCCCAGGGACCGGGTTGGGTGTCCCGTCTCCTCCCACGACACAGTCTCCTCTGGCATGCCCTCAGCACAGTCCTGCGCTGGCAGAGCTACGCCAGCGCTCGACTGGCATAGCTGTTGGGCGCAGTGGCACCTGTGCATCAGCGCTGCCGCTTGCACCAGCCCAGCGACCGATTTGGCTGCGCAGACCCTGCACCAGCGCAATGCCAGGTTAGGACTGCACTCTAAACTGATACACATAAGCCATGCAGAGCTGCTCTGGGAATCTAGATTCTCAATGTGGCAGAGTAAGGTCAGGTCAGTGATGTCATGCAGGGGGAACGCGGGGGAACTCAGTTCCACTAGTTAAAATTAGGGCTGACTCCGCCCACTTCACTCTCCCTCCTCCCCCCTCCCAATTCCTCTGCAAAGAGCTTTTCTTCTTGGTTGGCCGGCATTCAGAGGGTTAAAGGCAGTGATGTCATTCAGGGGGAACGGACCAGAACGGACCATTAGGACGGGCTCCGTGGCTGGTTCCGGGTTCCCGACAAGTGCCAATCAAAAGTGAGTTCCTGTTCCTAAATCATTTGAATGACACCACTGGGTCAGATCCATGGGGCCTGAGGTAGCTCGGGAAAATGGCCAGACCTGGATTTCCCCAGTCCTACTACCTGCACATGTTGGGGATTGCAGCCAAGATCTTTTGCAAGCAAAGCAGGTGCTCAGCCACTGAACCCCAGCTCCAGACCCTTGGTTTGTGCTGTCTGCAAAGATGGAATTTCCGTAGCTCTTGGGGGCAGTTCCACCTCTTGATTAGAGATCTCAGGCCACTTTGCTACCACTGTGGCTTCTGTTTCACCAAAAGCACATCAGAGGCTGCAGAAACAGATCTGTGGGAGGAAGATTTACTGTTAAGTACAATAGGTGGGTCTGCAGACAATGCAAAGGTGTTCTAAATCAATTTTGAAAAACAAAACTGCAAATACACGTGGCCAAGTTATTTAATTCGTCTAATCGCATTTTAAGAAAGTATTGGTTTTTAGAAAAACATACCCAGCTCCAAAAACACACACAGCTTTTTTAAATCGTCCTAATGCCTTTACGCTATTCACTGGTCAGAACACTGAAAGGCTGGAGGCATCGAGCTCCCCTCAATGGAAAAAAAAAACTGCCTCAGACAACTTCATGTTATGTATGAGAAGCTCCAAAAATGCAAGCTTGTAGGCTTCGTGACAGCAAGATCTAAAATAAAAATGCACACAGTCCCTCTCTATCACCTTGGCGCCTGAGTTGTCACACGTGAAACAAAGACTCACAGTGAGATGCTTCCATCACTCACTAAGGGCGCAATCCTGTACTGCGTTGGAATGGTGAGGCCGGCCGGCCAACGCCATATCTAGTGCAGTTTAGGAGAGGCTGGAGCCACCCCACGGCCAGCCTCCCCTATGTGCTCCTCGGATCTGCGTCCGCTTAATAGCGGGCACAGATCCGAAGAGACTGCATGGCCCGAATTGGAGCTGCGTGGCCTCCCGAGTGAGCTTAGGTTGCTGCTGTATGGCCGCCTCCTGAGCCCGCACATATCTCCCCCCCCCAACCTCCCCCCCATCCCCATTCCAGAAAGGGACGGTTCCTCCCTCGCGCTGACCGCCTTCAGTCGGCACAAGGAAGGCTCCCCATCAACTCTCTGAAGCCGACGCTATGGGTAGCATTGGCTTCAGAGCGTTAGCGCCGACACGGGGGGTGCTGCTTGGCGCCCCCGCGTCATCACTAATGACATCACATCAACACAATGATGTTGTGTCAGCGCTACGTCCTTTATAGGATTGCGGTGTAAGGGCCCAATTGTAACCGGCCCAGTGCCCGCGGTCAGCCCTTGCCGCTGGCTCTAGTGTCTAGGTAGAAGGGCCACAATGCACGTCTACCACCAACGCCAGAAGCCCAAAATGTGGAGCCAGCTGGCAGTAAGTATCACCACCAACAACAGTGAGCTCCTTTGGAGCAGGCAGGGAAGGGCATGGGGAGGGTGGAACTGGGCAGGGGATGGGGTCACAGTGGCCTCCACCGCTGGATCCTATCCCCCATGTCAGGTTGTGCAGAAGCCCTCAAGCCTGCACTGGCAAAATAGCCGGCATGGCCTTGAGGAGGCCCCCGGGCAGCCCAGTGCCCTGACCTGGGGGAAGGGGACGCATGTCGAGGTGCTTCTCACCACTGCCACGGCGGCCATAGGATGCTGCGGTAGCTGTTTTGCTACTGCTGCTCCTACAGGGGCCGGGCAGCTTAGGATTGGGCTGTTATTCTGACCCACAGAAGGGGAAGTTGGAAGCATGAATCCAAACACCCTTCTCTGGGAAATGTCCCCCCCCCACAATTGCCTCATATCCCTTCCATGGTACATCTGAATGCCTGAGATGTCAGAAAACCGCATGCCTTCATGCAGAGTTGCAACACATGTGGAGCCTGAAGGGTATCTACCCTGAGTGCTAAGCCAAAGGAGCACAATCTTATAATTTAATTTGGAGATCTGTCATGGCTGGGCAGAAGCCGAGAGTCAGCCAGAGCTTCAAAGCTTCACAGCTTCGGATTCCGCGGAGGCACAGCAGGACTCTGCGCTTGGAAGTCCGCCACAGCTGGACAGAAGCCGAGAGTC
Organism: Lerista edwardsae; assembly: GCA_029204185.1. Classification (NCBI taxonomy): domain Eukaryota; kingdom Metazoa; phylum Chordata; class Lepidosauria; order Squamata; family Scincidae; genus Lerista; species Lerista edwardsae. The sequence goes on from JAJKFI010000026.1 coordinate 2,694,558, forward strand.
GGCCAGAGCTTCCAAGTCTGCTGTGGTTTGGCAGAAGACGAAAGTTGGCTGGAAAGCAGCTGTAGAGGGAATTGGGGTGGCAGCCACATTGTGAAGCCACCGCCCCCCCTCCAAACTGGGAAGCAATGTCAAAGGATCATGTGATGTCACATGACACTGATGTCACAGCCCCAGGTGTCCATGCCAATGGTTACGCCTCTGCCTTCTGGGCAGGGTCGTGAGTCAGTGGTAGGGGACATGCTCCAAATACAGAAGGTCCTCGCTTCAATTCCTGGCATTGCCAGGCAAATCTGGGAACAACCCATCAGAAACACTGGAGAGCTTTTGTTTGTATAACAATCCTGAGAGAGATGGTCCCATCACTGATTTGGGCAGTTTCATATGTTCATATTTGCAGTCTCTGCTGGCCAGAGCAGACAAAACTGCACTCAGTGGACGCAAGAGTTGTCTGTTGCGTAACTGTCCATACCAATGTATTTATCTTTTAATGCAAAAATTCCTGACACATGATTTACAGCACAATCCTGTGCATGTCTACTCAGAAGGAAGTCTCATTGTGTCCAGTGATGCTTAGTTCTAGGAAAGTGTATATGTGGTTTCCAAACTGTGGGTCGCAACCAGTGGTGTCATCCTGGCAAAACGGCCCACTACGCTGTTCCACCAGTTCTGCGGAAGGGCCCGGGCCGCACTGCCTCTCCCGAGGACGGGCGAGCTGCTCCTGGGCCCACCCACCCTCCCTCGCATCCCAAATCGCTCTGAAATGGAGCAATTCGGGCGCTGTGAGGCGCAGGGAGGCGTGGCTGCCCTCCGCCATAGGGGCGGAGGGCTGTCAATCATCCGGCGTTCCGGTTCCTGGCGCACCCGGATGACGTCTCTGGTCGCAACCCACCAGTGTGTCACGACCCACTAGTGCGTCACAAGCCAATTTCAGGTGAGTCATAAGGCACCTACAGCAGCCATATTGAAAAGATGGGATGCTGGAAAGGGGGAGGGCTGTGTGGTTGTTTTGCTTGTATCAAGGTTGTAATCAGGCTTTTCTTCTTTCTGATTCACATTGCTATTGGAAAATGACTGAGAAATAACCCAACTTATTGTTGCATTTTCAGGAAAGCATCAGGCTCTGGCATCACAATGGCAGCACTTCAGGTCATGACATCACTTCCTGTGGGTCCCGGACAGTTTGTCAGTCTAAAAAGTGGGTTCTGGTGCTAAAAGGTTTGAGAACCACTGGTACATAGGATTGCAGCCTTATTCTTCTCGGCACAGGCATAATATCTAAGTGACAAACTCAAAAGTCGACATATCAGATGCACAAGAACAGCAAATGTGTAGAGATTTTCAAAATATTTTCACTCTTTCAAAATATGGAACATGATCAGGAATTGGTTCAAGGAAAAGGAAATACATCTTTATGCAAGGGGTAATTAACCTATGGCACTGATGGCCACTTGTTTAGACCGCTTTCTCATGAAGGTTCGGTCTACAAATGGCGATATGCCGTTCAGATGCTGTAAACCTCCACATGCTAGATGCTGGGGATAGATAACAGGGGGCTGCTTGAAACCACTAAGTCTTGCTGACAAGCTTCTCAAGCACTTGGGTATCCACTCTGGAGAACCAGACTACTAGATTTTGGGCCTAATCCAACAATGCAGCATGAGACAAATGCCAGGTTCAGACACCCTGAAAATATTTCTGCTTGTCCACCTTGTGTATCACAGCTGAAAAACAAAGGGTGACAACCTTAAAGGTAAGGCTGTCATGAAAATCTCCGTGTAGGTGGTGTGCAAAAGTTGGGTGGAAAAAGGAGACACACTAATTAGCACTGGGCCCATCACCTCCCATTAATAGCTTGTCACCGTTTCCTTGATGTAGCTGAAGGCAAGGAAGCTGGGATGTGTGATGCTTACCTGTCTCTGTCTCATTAACAGAATGCAGGGTGAGAACAGGCGTTTATTGCCTCTATCACAGACAGAGTGGCATAGACACAGACATGCCCCTCTTGCTTAGTCTAATTACTTAGCTGATTTCTGAGCAGGTGTGTGCCACGGAGCACGCCTATGTATTCATGTGCAGATAATGGGAACAAGGGTGGATGATGCATGTATAAAGAATTGTCTCATCTGCCTGGACAGTTGAGGAACACTCATATCATAGCGATGGTGTGAAATTTGAATGAAAAGTGATACCATTTACACAGGGGCCACAGTGTTTGGGCATCAGGGCAGCAAGCTCTTTTACTAAAAACTTGGTAGATTAATCAACTGAAGAGTCAGTTGATTAATCTATGAGGGCAAAGACAGTGCTAAAGATAGCCTTGCTTCTAGCAAGGAACTGTGGGATTTTCTTTACTGAATTGTTAAATTAGTGACAACAGAATTGCAATGAGACGTATTGAGTTTTGGCAATAAAAAAATCAAATCAGTTGAAAGGCAGATTTATCAAGTAAATGCAATTGATTGACGGCCCTGCTAGAAAGAGAGGAGGGCTTCACACAAGATTTGGTTAAGTAGGATTTACAGAGCCAAAACAAACCCAGAAGCTTGTGTGATAAAGGTGGTTTTGCACCCCACCCGCAACACACTTTCAAAAGCTTGAATCTGTAACAATTGAACAGCCTTACAATAACAAACACACATCTGTGTCAGCATGTTATATATGAATTAATTTTTTTAAACCAAGTAATCTATGCTTCCCTTCAATTGGATGCCAAGTCCAATTTTCTACCAAAAAATTAGTGTATATATTTAAACTCCGCATAAATAAAATACAACCTGCAACACTTCTCAGTCAACAAAGCAAGTGAAAGGCTTTTGCAAGCAAAGATAAATCTTTGATGACTTCCAGACAAGGGAAACAAGAAATATAGACCGGCAATTAAAAATAAAATCGGATTTTCTTGTTTAGCCTACAAAGGGATTTTCTTGTCACTGTATGAAAAACAGACCCCATTAATGAAAGCCCAAATGTGAAGCGAGAAATGAGGCAAGAGGAGAGAACGTTGGCTGGCATGCTGGGGCACTTCTGATGTGCATCTCAGACATAGGTGGGCACGCGGCCTTGTACAGGGCATGGCCACATTCACCAATGACGTTGTGAGCTCGTGCACTGGGCCATCAATCTGAGGGTGCACTCCTAAGCTGCACTGGAACAGGCATGCCGGGGGGGGGGCTGTGCTGTATCCAGCACAGCTTGGGAGGCCACCAGAGCTTCCCTGGCACATTGGCACATATGTGCCCTTGCGCCACAGAAGACTCCAGCCTCCCTGCTGGGCTCCTTGGATCTGCGCCTGTGGAATCTCAGGTGCAGGTCCAGTGAAGCTGCGTGGCCTGAATCGGGGCCATGCGGCCCGGCTTGCATTCCAGTCCCGCCCCATCCTCGGGCCAGCACACCCACCGGCCCTCCCTCCCTCGCTCCCTCCTCCCAGAACCGCCCCTGCCAGAGCCAGCCTTAAGCCAATGTGACCATAAGAACATAAGAACATAAGAAGAGCCCTGCTCCATCTGGTCCAGCTTCCTGTATCTCACAGCGGCCCCACCAGGTGCCCCAGGGAGCGCATGAGACAACAAGATGCTTGGATCCTGTTGCTACTCCCTTGCACCCAGGACTCTGAAGTAGCCTACTACTAATGTAAGGAGGTTGCACAATCCATCATTGCCTATAGCCCACGATGGACTTTTCTTTCAGAAATCTGTCCAATCCCCTCTTAAAGGCATCAAGACCAGATGCCATCACCACCTCCTGTGGCAAAGAGTTCCACAGATTAACTACCTGCTGGGTAAAAAAAGTACTTCCTTTTATCTGTTTTAACTCTCCCAACCAGTGGTGTCATTCAAATGATTTAGGAACAGGAACTCACTATTGAGTTCAAATTCAAATGTTGGGAAAAAAAAAAACCCCGGAAGCAGCCACGGAGCCCGTTAGGATCCAGAACGCCCGTTCTGGTCCGTTCCCCCTGAATGACATCACTGCCTTCTCCCCAGTGGGCTGCAGACTCACCAGAGCAGCTGCTGACTCCACGTGTGTGGCTGGAGGGAGCGAGGAAGGGGACTGTGCAGGACGGGACTTCCCCACTGCAGCCCTTCCCCCTTCGCCCCCCTAGGAATCCGGAGTCGCTCCCTTTAACCCTCTGAGTGCCGGCCAACCAAGAAGAAAAGCTCTTTGCAGAGGAATTGGGAGGGGGGAGGAGGGAGAGTGAAGTGGGCGGAGTCAGCCCTAATTTTAACTAGTGGAACTGAGTTCCCCCGCGTTCCCCCTGCATGACATCACTGCTCCCAACCCTCAGTTTTAGCGGATGCCCCCTGGTTCTGGTATTTTGAGAGAGGGAAAAGAACATCCCTCTATCGACTCTATCCCTTCCGTGCATTATTTTGTATGTCTCAATCATGTCCCCTGAATGTCCCCTGATGACCAATGTCATCACATTGGGCTCTGCACTCTGGAGAGCCCCATATCAGGGCAGAGAGCATATTGCCTGCTGCCACAGCCAGGATCTGTAGGGACTGTAAGTCAGTGGGGTGAGCGGAGCAGCTTTCCCTGGGGCCCTCCCACCTGCCCCTGCCCCTAAACTGCCCAAAATGGGCCTCCTGGAAGCAGTGGGCGGTGATGTCATCATGGTACCACCAACTATTTCCAGGTGCCGCACGTGGCAGCACAAGCACTTTTCTTGGTGAGTGGGGGGGCCCGCGAGGTGGGTGGAGGCCCCGTGGGAATGCCCTGCATTGGGCCCCGCCACTCCTAGAGCCGGCCCTGGCCCCTGCACCAGCCAAGTTTGGCTGGCTCATGGGCAGCTCTCTACCGGCACTCTCAGGCCGAAGCTACTCGTAGCATCGGCCCAAGCGCTCCAGCGACGACACAGGGGTGCGGGTCAGCGCTCCCACGTCGGCGCTAGTGATGTAGAGCCGACGCGACAACGTTGCATCCGTGCTACGTCCATTTATGGATTGTGCCCTGAATCTCTCTCGTAACAAGGCAGTCACACCAGTGGTGTCATTCAAATGATTTAGGAACAGGAACTCACTTTTGATTGGCACTTGTTGGGAACCTGGAACCAGCCACGGAGCCCGTTAGGATCTGGAACGCCTGTTCTGGTCCGTTCCCCCTGAATGACATCACTGCCTTCGCCCCCCCTAGGAATCCGGAGTCACTCCCTTTAACCCTCTGAGTGTCGGCCAACCAAGAAGAAAAGCTCTTTGCAGAGGAATTGGGAGGGGGGAGGAGGGAGAGTGAAGTGGGCAGAGTCAGCCCTAATTTTAACTAGTGGAACTGAGTTCCCCCGCGTTCCCCCTGCATGACATCACTGAGTCACACTCTCCATAAGAGAGGAGAAACGCCACTTAGCAGAAGGCAAGAAAAATGTCAGGGCTGCTGGGCAAGTCAACAAGGACATTTTGCCTGCAACCATTCAAAAATCTTGCTGGCCTTCCTTGCCAATTACAGCGGCAATCCTATGCACACTTCCAGGACCTCCTTCCCATCAACCTTCCAGTCCTCAGCCATCTCCATCCAGGTCCTCCTTCCACAGCATCCGTGTGAGGCTTGAAGCTCAGCCCATCCCTTCCCATAGCAGTTAGACTGCAAACACTAAGTTTCCGTGCTGGAGGCTGCAGCGCTACAAGTGCACCACAAGATGTGGACAGCTGGTGCACGTTTGCTTCCACTGCCTGGAGTGCAAAGACCCATGGAACCATTTCTCCGTGCCCACGGGGGCACTGGGCTTGGGCAGACACTATCCTTTATTGGTTCCCAGCCTGCGGGTCGTGACAACCGAGGGCCAGTTCTCAGGGGCACTGCAGAGAGGTGGGCACTGCCATCTTGAAAAGCTCATCCCCAGGTTGTGTGGACCCAATTCAGGCCATGTGGCCTCCTCAAGCGGGCGCAGATCTGAGCAGCACATCATAAGAACATAAGAAGAGCCCTGCTGGATCAGGCCAAAGGCCCATCTAGTCCAGCTTCCTGTATCTCACAGCGGCCCACCAGGTGCCCCAGGGAGGCATGAGACAACAAGATGCCTGCATCCTGTTGCCACTCCCCCGCACCCGGTACCAGTAGCCCTCCACCTTTGTAAGGAGGTTGCACAATCCATCATTGCCTATATGCCTATAATCCATCATTGCCTATAATCCATCATTGCCATCATTGCCGAGGTTGCACATCGGGAAGGCTGGCGCCTCCCCTGGCACCACGAATGTGCCCTTGCTCCAGGGAAGCTCCAGTCGCCCCGGAAGGTGCACTGGATACCGAGCAGGCCCACCAGCCTGCCTGCTCCCCCGCAGTTTAGGAGTGGGCTGCCAGGCACTTATGCACAATAACAATAATCATATTTAGGGAACTATCAACACTTGGTGTCTCTCCATCATGTTTTCGGACATGCACTGACTTCATCTGGGATTGTTCGCATTCACCAATACTCTCAGCATCAATTTGTTGGCACTGTCTCAACTTGGAATGCAGACATGTTATTTGTACGTTTGCGTACATTTTCATATGCACGTTTGCATTTCAAACTTGGCTCCCAGTCAATTACACAGCAGCTCTGTCAAAGGCTAAGCCATCTAATCCCAAAATAAGGATCTCCTCTCAACACACACATGCCCGCACGCACACGCACACGGTCTAAAATAAGATTCATATACTTTTCTTCATGCTGAACACTCAGTAGAGATGTCTGTGTACCTTGTGGCCAAGAGTCAAACACTCCCAGCAAGTTGGAAATGGGATGATACAGACATTGTGATGTCATACTTGGTGATGACATATTGTGATGACATATTGTGACGGTACTGACCTTTAAGGCCCTTCATGACTTAGGCCCAGCCTACCTAAAGGACCGCCTTCTCCCGTACGTAAGAGTTCACCCTCTTAGATCATCTAAAGGGGCTCTCCTTCAAGTGCCCGCTCTGTCCCAAGTTAAAGGGATGGCAGCTTGGGGATGAGCCTTCTCTGTAGCGGCTCCACAAATATGAAATTCCCTTCCAGAAGAATTAAGAACTACACACTCTCTCACGGCCTTTCGGAGAGGGCTTAAATCATACCTATCTCATCTGGGTGATGGTTGGCTGTCTACCCTCTATCCGTCTAGAATACTATCTTAGTTTGTTTACTTCCCTGGTCAATTGTTTTCCCATCCTCCAAAGGGCCTGATGAGGAGAATTGGATCTAGCGTCATTCTTGAATATTCTCTATGTTCCCGTTAAAAGTTTAATGTTTTGTTTTTGTTTTACTTATTATGGTTACATTGTACTTTGTTGTTCTCTGTAAGCCACCTTGGGCATTTGCTTCAGCATGGGAAAGGCGGGGTATATATTCTTCAAATAAATAAATATTTACCTTCCTTCAGCAATGAATAAAATAAAGAATATGTACAGGGTTAGTTATCACTGGGAAACCTATTTGTAGAATTCTATAAGCTGTGTTTGTGGCTATCCTAATACCCATCAAAATCAACTCTAATGTCATGAGAAAGCAAGCCAAAGTGTAGCTATTGTTATGCCTCCTCCTTTTTATTACATTTTGATATAATACAAGAGGACAAACTCTACAGAGCCAACTGAAATGTACACCTGAAAAACTCATTTGGTGCCGTTAGACAAAATCTGTTCTTTGGAGTGCATTTGACAGTTATCTGGGTGGAAGCAGAAGAAACGTATACACAAATTCATCTAAACCAGTACATAAAGAAGTATCATTTGAACAATGGCTCTCAAATACTGGGGCCCAGCATTTCTCAACACCCAGGCTAATACAGCATGCCCTGCCCATCAGCAACTCCTTTTGTAAGAGTGATGACTAAACTAGATTTATAACATGTTTAGCCCTACTGGATGTAGGTAGTTCCTGCCAGTGCGGGAATGTTGTGAGAAGGCCAGCCAACAAAAGAATGGAGTACAACCTTGAGGACCTGTCCAAGCTGGTGGAGCTACCTGGAGCTACCTGCTGAAGCTCCATGTCACATGGCCAGAGGAGAGAACCACACTGTGAAGGCTACATCTGGGACTGAGGATTCGTTGAATTGCAGAATACTGTATATTTGTAAAAGCCCCATTGAAAAATGATGGTTTAGAGTAGCCTGCCCATGTAAACCGCCTTGGGCATTTGCTTCGGCATGGAAAAGGCAGGGTATCAATTCTTCAAAATAAAAATAAATAAAAATTAAATATAAACCATTACCAAAAACATGCGGAGAAACCATACCCAGTCACAAACAGAAGAAGTTGTCTTCCACTATTGGTTGTCCATTCCAGACCATTTGGTATCCAGACTAATGTTATCTACCCTGACTGGTGGCTGCAGCCTTTCTCAGCCCTGCCAGCCAAGATCCTTTCAAGTGTAGATGCCCAAGATCCAACCTCAGATCTGTTTGCATAAACCCATCCTTGCCATTGTGTTAAAGTCCTCTCTCTGCTACAAAGAATGGTAATCATGGTCATCTCCAGGCTGTTTGAAAACTTCCAGGAAGAAAGTGGTCCTTCCTAGAAGCCCTAGAAAGAATGCATAAGGAAGGATATCAAGACCTTGCTAGAGGCAGTAAGTCCTTTCTGCACCCCATGAGCTAGACATGGAGAAACATCAATCCCCCAGTCTCTTTGCAAAGCCTTGATCAAGAGATTGGGGTGTTACTGCAGATCTGAGATAAGGTGCAATAGACCAACTCTTGAAGGGAAAAAAAAAGATCACCATGAGAATGCTCAGAGGCAACCAGAAACCATCCATGCTTCAAGGAATTGTGTTTCCTGCTTCCCCCGCCCTTCAGAAGTCAAGGGCAAATGTCAAACAAGTAATCATAAACAAAAATTGTGGTTCTCATACTAAGGTCTCCAGATTTTCAGAGATGCAAGGGGCAGAGCCTTGCATAAGGGATGGTGCCTGGCATGGAGTTTGGTGAAATGTGGGGACCTTGTAGACTTGGCAATGGCAGAGGATGTCACCTGGTATGCCCATGGAAAAGCACCTGCTTGGCATGCATAAGATTCCAAGTTAGAAGAACATCCCTTGGGATGTTTCATGAGGTTGAGAATGGGCAGGAGGTATCCTTTTCCTCTCTGTTCTCTGTTCCTACTCCAAAGAGAACCTCTTCCAAACTGGCTAGACCTGAACATTCCTGTTAAGGACTGGGGCAGTGGTTCCAAACTGTGGGTCGGGACCCACCAATGGATCTCGAGCCAATTTCAGGTGGGTCGCAAATAACCTAGAGCAGCCATACTGACAATATGGGAAGATGGGATGCTGGAAAGGGGGAGGGCGGCTGTGTGGTTGTTTTGCTTCAGTCAAGCTTTTAAATAGGCTTTTTTCCCCTTTCTGATTCACTTTGGTACTGGAAAATGGCTGAGAAATAACCCAACTGATTGCTGCATTGTCAGAAAGCAGAAGGCTCTGGAGTAACATTGACGGCACTTCCAGCCATGACATCACTTCTGGTGGGTCCCAGACAGATCGTCATTCTAAAAAGTGGGTCCTGGTGCTAAACAGTTTGAGAACCACTGCAATGGGGCAAAGCTGCAGACTTTTATTGCAGCCCCCCCCCTTGTCATTTTGACTACAACCTGAACTCAATATATATTCAAGCAACCAGATGTTTGGGTTGTTGTTGTTTTAAAATGCACCTGGAAATGTACTCATAGCCAGCAGCAGTCCAAACACACAGAGAACATAGTCTCTGATCTTTCTAAAGCTAGTACAGTAGGGATGTGCTCTCGATTAATGGTTCAGATGACCAGTTCACTGTAAGCAGAGATCAGTATTGACTCTCCAGCCCTCTTCCCCCCCCAAAAAAAAAATAGCTGAAACAAAGCAAAATGCAAATGACTAGCCAGAAGCACAAAGATGAGGCCTTACATCTGTCATCCATAATACAAATTACACATTCGGAAGGTTATAAAGCTTTTCCTGGACTGAACCACTCCAGGCTGCAGGTGAGCCATCACATTTGTGAACATCCTCCCCTGAGAAAAGACCCTTGCACTGCATAGAAAACCAGCGTGCCAAGGAGAGAGATGCAGCCTGTCCTTTTTGCTGACATCCTGTTTTTCCTGAATGCTTTGCTGAGGATGGGAGAACATTCACACCTGCAATTCCTCCCTCCAGCCGACAGCCCAAAGTGGCACAGTCCAAGGAAGCCTTTCTCGCTTGACTCTGCTAAATATATAAACTGGCCTGAGACAAGAGCAGAGCACAGGATTCTGCGAGAAACAAGGCGAAGACGAGACCAGTGAGAACAAAGAATCATGAGATAAAGAGCTGGCAGAACAGAAAACTGGTAGTGACCATCAGTGGCATTACATAGCAAAGTCATAACGTAAGAACATAAGAAGAGCCCTGCTGGATCAGGCCAAAGGCCCATCTAGTCCAGCTTCCTGTATCTCACAGCGGCCCACCAGGTGCCCCAGCGAGGCATGAGACAACAAGATGCTTGCATCCTGTTGCCACTCCCTTGCACCCAGTACTCTGAAGTAGCCCACCACCTTTGTAAGGAGGTTGCACAATCCATCATTGCCTATAGCCCACGATGGACCTTTCCTCCAGAAATCCGTCCAATCCCCTTTTAAAGGCATCAAGACCAGATGCCATCACCACCTCCTGTGGCAAAGAGTTCTACAGATTAACTACCCGCTGGGTAAAAAAGTACTTCCTGAAAAAAGTCATCTGCTACCTGGGGCCAAAGAAGATTTTGTAGCCCCACTTCGATGACAAACTCAGGTTTAATACATTAAGGGTGCAATCCAAGCTGTGCCCTGGGCCAACACATGCTGCTTGCATTGGCCCAGGGCTGTTGCACGCATGACATAAGGCCCATTTGTGCCAGCCCAGGACGCACTGGGTCCACGCAGGTAGCACCACTGGCCCAGCCAGGCCACAGGGACCACTGGGCAAGTCGTCCTCACACTGGCCACGTTTGACCAGTGCGAGGGCTCTGGAGGGTGGGGGAAGGTGGGAGGGAGGCAGGAGGGGGGGGACCACCATTAATGCAGATCCTAAATCTGATTCAGATCCTAAATTCAGATCTCACCATTAGTTCAGATCCTAACCGCTGCTCCCAGGCCACGTGGCCCTGCTCCGGCTGCTCAAACTTGCAAGTGCAGGTCTGAGCAGCCCCATTGGGCTGCCTGGGGCTTACCCCTGGGTTAGGGGACAAATGCCCTCTTGTCCCAAAGTGAGCTCCAGCTGACTCCTACATACAGCTGTGCCTGCCTGCTCCCGCGCAGATCAGGATTGTGCTACAAGTAAATAAATAAAACGTTTTTTCTGGTTAATTAGCCATAACTTTTGATAGAATACAGATATTCCAATGTGGTTTGCATTCTGCATTAAATTAGCTTTCCAATTATATATAGCATGGTGATATTATTCATACATACCAAGGTTTTTGCAATTTTGGCCACTAGTAAAGTTCTTGCCCCTGTAAAGTTTGCTGCCTGGTGTAATTGCTACCTCCTGCACCCCCTGAGCTACACCACCATGATTTTTTACTACAGGGCTAAAGCATAGTCAGATAAGAGGATCAGGATCAGTGACGAATGGAGGCCTGAGCACGCCCATGGCTGGCGCCGAAACTACACCCCCAGGACGTTGCCCCGCCCCCATGTGTCACTCCGACACACCTCCCTGCGTCTGGAAACGCTCCATTTTGGAGCATTATGGAGGGCGGGTGGGCCAAAGAGCATGCTGTTTCGGGCGCGGACTGCACACAATGGCGCCCTGCCGCTGCCCGGCGCCCATGGCTCACGCCACCCCGGGCTACAGGTCAGATACGCAGCTGATCCGGCTAGAACAGGGGAGCTTGCTGGGAGCCCTTAAACCCGCCACTCCTGCTCCACCTAGCCTACCTTGCAAGACTGTTGTGAGAAGAAAAACAGGTGAACCTCAGAATGGTGCCTTGAGTTATTTGAAGAGAAGGGGGATTAAAAATGTAGCAAATACATAAATAAAATTTCTCTACCAAAAAAAGCCCTACACATCCACCCAGAGCGCTGAACTGTCCCTTTCTTGGGTATTTCTTCTTCCCCCGGCTTGTCTACCAGCCCTCCATCCTTCCCCCTCACAGAACTGGCGTGGGAAAGCCGCCTTGGGCCTTTTCACAAATCCAGTAGCCCCTTGAACCAAAAGCAATTAGAATGCCCGAGGTCCTGCCATTGAAGGCCAGGCCTTCTTTTCAAATGCTGGCATCTCAATGGCTTCAAGGAGCCTGAATGTGAATGAACAGAGCCCACTTAAAGTGGTGTTTAAGCCAGGACCCAGGTGAAAGGAAAACCTCTTCTATAGGAACAGCACCTCCTGTTTCTAAGAGACCAACTGACCAAGACTCTCACTCGCTTTCTCTTTCCCATTCTCCCGAGCTGCTGAGACCCAAACGCCCCCCAATGACACTAAAGCAAAATATAATAATAAAATAGCAATAATTGTGATTTCTGTTCAAGAGAAAGGAAGGCATTGAGCCTCAGGTGAGATAAAGTGGCCCACAAGTTCCATCAAGGATGATGGGCTTTGCAGTTCTGCCACAATGCACAATGTCTATCTGGGCAGGGGAGACTGGGGGCCAACTGCACAAAAAACAGGGAATTTTAATTCAGTTTGTTCACGGGGAAGGAAGAGAGAGGAAAAGGTTTCAAACGCAGAGTGGCCAATCAACTGCATATAAAAATAAAAAAAATAGTGTTGCAGAATAGTTAAGGGCAGTGGCGTAGCTAGGTCATTTTGCACCTGGGACCCATAAATTTTTGACATACACCCCCAGCAAAATTGTGGACTCATCATGCAGGCACACAGGCTATATGTTTGACATCCCTGCACAAGATACTTGTATTTTGGGTCCTTTTTTGGTTTTTTGGCCATAACTTTTCCTAGAATAGAGATATTACACTCCGTTTTTCCCCACTGAATTTTGGGTAAAATTCTGCATCCAATGATATACAGCATGACAGTAGTATTCCATAAACCCGCGATTTTTAAAATTTGGGGTTCAGTGGTGACACGCATGCACCCGAGGATGGCATCTGGGGGCACTGTGCCCCCCGCCCCTAGGTAGCTACGCCCCTGGTTAAGGGATTATCTGTATATCTGGATGTCTGTGGATCAAATCTCCACTGCCACAAGTCTCAAAGGGTAGCCCTAGAAAAGCTGCCACTTCTCATCCTTAGTTCCTTTGACTGCAATATGGCAACAGCAACACTGGCAATTTAGCTTTTTTTTTTTCCAAAAAAGAAAACTGACCTCCCTTAGAGAGTTGTGGTAAGGATTACCACAATTAAATGGAATACTCCAAGAGTACTGTATAAAGCAGCAGTTCCCAAACTGTAGGTCCATGGCCCACCAATGGATCACAACCCAATTTTTGGTGGGTCGTGAAACTGACAAGGTAGATTAGCTTATATGCATCAAGGGTCAAACAACACCCTTGTTTTTTAAACACCCTTTTTTTCACCCTTGTGGGGAGTGCTGCTGCCCGATCACTATTATAGCCACAGAAAATTGAGCGATTGGAAAAGTGAAACTTTTTAATGTGGGGCCTGGTGCTAAAACGTTTGGAAACCAGTGGCATAAAGTGTTGCTTTTTAGTTGATTAAACATCTGCTTTTGATTGGGGTTAATCAATTAACATTTAGATAAAATTTGCATGGCTACCAGATTCCCGGCATGTGGGCTTCCCTCCCCATTTCCAACATAATGGAGAGAAACACACAGCGTAAGAAACAGAATTTAGGGCAGTCACCCAAGTAAATATATTTCTGTTGGTGAACTGAATGCATTTTAATTGGTTAAATTGAATTGCATGCCAGACTGTGGAATTATCTCCCAACCAAGAGGCCCAGTTGACCGCTTTGCCATTGGTGTTCAGGTGATTGATTGAAATGTTTCTGACCCATTGTGCGTTTAGATAGGGTGGTTGTCGTCGTTTTGGTACTGGCTTTGTTTTATAACAGGCAGCCCAATCCAAACCTGCGCTGGTGCAGCAGGGACTCATGGCCTCCACTGTACTCAGTGCAAGTAAGGAAGAGGCTGGAGATCTATCCACAGTAAAGGGATATTTCTCCCGGGGTAAAATCCCAGCCTGCCCAATGGTGCTTCTCGGATCTGCACCAGCTAAATCGCTGGCACAAATCCAGCCATCTCCAAGTATGGCTGCCAGGCCCAGGAAGGGATTTAGGACATGGTGGAGGTCATGTTTGTGTTATAAGCTGCCTGAATTCAGTGGTGGAAGTCTCTTAGGGCGCTATCCTAACCTGGAGTTAGGCCGGCACAGTTAGGCCAGCAAAGTATGGCCAGCACAAGGGACACCGTGAAGTATGTTTGGACCACTCTCAGAGTCAGAAAGGCCAGCACACAGACGTGAGCCATCCCTCCTGACTCCAAGAGTGGTCCAAATATGCTTTATGGTGGCCCTTGTGCCAGCCAAACTTTGCTGAGCTAACTGTGCCGGCCTAACTCCAGGATAGGGTTGCACTCTTAATTAGGACCAAAAGAAGGTGCATAAGCAGTTTAAGATCAACCAGTCTGCCTATAACTAAAAATAGTACGGGGGGGGCGCACTTAGAAGAGGCATTATTAGAAGAGGCATTCTCTCCTGAATGGGGGATGCCTCTTCAATAGAGTGCCATCTGCTGTTTGTGCAGCAATACTTGTATTAAAATTAACTTTTTTTTTTTTAAAAGCAAGTTATCAAGTTAATTGAGGATGATTTGGTTTGGGCTGATTTGAGTATTTAAATCAGATTTAAATCCAATAACAAAGTGAATCAGAAAGAGAAACGCCTATTTACAACCTTGACGGAAGCAGAATAGCCGCACAGGCCTCCTCCTTTCCATCTCCCCCCCCCCATTTTCAATATGGCTTCTCTAGGTGCTTTGCGACCCACCTGCAATTAGCTCTCAACCCACTGGTGGGTCCCGACCTACAGTTTGGGAACCACTTTCTATATGCTGTTCTATATTTGCCCCAGGCTAAATCAACTTGCCCCACAGCTCTACCACTGAGCTATGGTCCCTCCCCAGTGATGTGCTGCATATGCAGAAAGAGCCATTGCTAATCAAGTACCAAAGATAAAGTTTCTACATCAACCCAAAGCACATCATTTTCAATGGAGGCAGCTCAAGCATTCAGCTGCTAGCCATCAAGAGGCAAGTCACTGAACGGCAAACTATTAAGTGGCAAACATGCATTTGTGAAACTACTCTCAGTATAGTATTAGTTAAGTGGAAAAGAAATCTCTTGGACTTGAGACTGCTTCTGCCAACATCGAAAGAAAATAAATAAAAACACAGTATATATCACATCCAGACAGAAAGCTGAAGCCAATGCAGCCAAAGCACATAATTCTGATTTTCACTTACTCATTGCTAGGCAGGAAAAAAATCTTCATTATTCTTGGAGATCAGCAGGATGTTTTTTTGTTCCAAAATTTGCAAATGTGTACATCAACCCCAATAGGTAGACTATAGTTATCCCATGTAAGTTCTTACTCATCTGTAGTAAATTCACTCTACTAGGCCCTGCCTAGGGCACACTGCGCACATAAACGGCCACGGGGAAACACTCCTGTTTGAATTGCTTCCCAGTCCATGATGAGCCAGCTATCTACAACTTATTGCACTCTGCTGCAAATGATCAAAGCAGCAACGATTTCAGGCGCATGCAAAAAATGAAATCCAACATACAGTGACAGATGCACATACCCAACTTGCCCCAGGCTAAAGCCTAGCGGTAGAATCAGAGTGACTGTGCCCCGATTGTTTATTGCGAGAGGCCCGATCTTACCTTGGAATTATCTGGAGTCAAACACAGCATTTGTAGTCTTTGATTGCTGTACCCAGAGGTAACGCAAGAGACACAATCCCATCGAGAGCAATGGGACAGAATTACAGCCCAGTCCTACGAATCTCCCCGGCTCCAAGGCAGGGTGCCAGTGCTGGCTATATTGCATCCAATGGAGGAAGTTGCAATGGTGGAGGTGTTACCCTATAATAAGATACCTTTATTGGCATATACATACAAAATTACATTTTCCTAAAAGGCATCAAGTTGTCTCATCACAATTTAGTCGGTCGCTCTTGAATTAACGATAACAATACAATTTAAAAAGGCAGCGACCTTGTTAATTATGACAGGGTCATTAGTCTCTAAAAGTCTTCTCAGTCTTGCTTGGTCAGGTGCTTTGGGAAGAGTACGAATGACCTGGTCAAGTAATTGGTTCCGAAAATCCAAAAAACGGGGACAATGGAAAAAGGAGTGCTCTAGGGTCTCAACTTCTTTCATAGCACAAGAACACACACGTTCCGAAAAAAGGATTCCCTTAAATCTGCCTCTTAGCACCGCTGATGGTAGAGCGTTACAACGTGCTAATGAAAATGCTCTTCTTAATTGATTGAAATTGATTGAGGTGTCACCCAATACCTTAGGGTAAGGGGACATTGCCGCGGTGGGGCACCCAAGACCTCCACCTGCTAAAGAGCTGGCGCAAGTCCATGTTGTCTCATATCAGCATGTCTGGACCGGGGCTAGGATAGGTGTGAACCATTGCCACCAATTCCATCCCCAGGCCCAATCTACCCATCTCCCACTTCATAGCCACCCTCCCCCACTCTGCGGCACTCCTCCCTGCCTTTCTTCAAGCTGTCCTAACCTGCGCCAGGTGCATGCTCCATCTCAACCTGCTGCAGGCCTTCCCACCAGCTCTGCACGGCTAACCTCTGCACGGTTGCGTTACATTAAGTGCCTGCAAGCCTGATGCGCCCCCCGGAAGCAATTTTTCCGGCCCCTGTGATAATTGGGCTCTCCCAGCATGATAATAGGGCTCCTTCATATCTTGAAATTAGGAACAAGATTTGCACATTTTTTCTTCTGTCATTTGCAGCTGTTGAGTCTCTACGTGAGAAACTCAGGTGCTTATTTCTGGCCATCATTCTGTATAATGATGTCACTTCCTGCTTAATGATTTCACTTCCTCAGCAGGCACCATGAAGACAATTCAGCCCACTACATGAAAGGAGTTTGATTTCCCTGCTTGACAGCACATTTCTGACACTCCGCCACAAATGCACAGCAGCACAATGGGATTGCAAGGTTAGTCAAAATAGGAGCAGAGTCAAAACTACTTGCATGATTTACAGTTTTTGAAAGTGCATGCCAGAGGCAAAGCACACAGCTGGTTTTCAGTTAGTTTTGACACATAGTTGTGTTTTCCTTCTTTGCTGGCATCACTACCCTCAGCATCCTTTGCCCACACTATTGTTTAATCCAACTGGCTAGGACAAGCCATGTGGTTTCGTCCACGAGGTCACAACATTAGTCTGGCACTGTAATGTATGGACACCCATCAACAAAATCACATTAAACATTAAAACAACAATGTGGGAGGAGGAAGAAAAGAATAGTGAGAGCAACAGAGGAAAATGGCTTCGAGAAGAAACAGCAGCCAAAGGAACAAAAGGTTTTTAAACAGCATCATTGCAAAGATGGGTGTTTTGCAAAGTAAGTGTTCCATCAGTTGTGAGTGTCAAGGCAGATCTCAACAATCACACTTCCATACAGCCCAAATCACTATCAAAACCCAACTTGCTGCTTTCAAAACACATTTGGGAAAACAAATGTTTGTGTCGGCCCAGTGAGCAGGGATGGTTATTTTCAGTGATCAATGCAGAACACTAAATAATGAGAATTTCTACTGAAAACACTACATAAAACAAAATTCAGATTAAAATGTGAAAAAGCACCGCTTTTGCTTATTTTTTACAGAGTGACCCAAATTTAGATCAATTTCACAAAAATAACACCACTTGTTTCTTTTTGACACAGTTTTGAGGAATCCACAAATAGTTTTCAGTAAGGGATCAGGAGGAGGAGTGGCAGAAACAGGAGGAAGCTTGCTTAAACTTGCATGAACGTGCGTGTTCGTAGTTTACAGTGCACACTGGGGCGACTTTAATGGAATGTGGAAGGAGTAAGTAGCAGTTTCTTGATGCTCCAAGCAGCAATCAGAGTGCAGCTTGGGAATTCTTGAGCAGGTTATTTCAGGCTGGGGTGCGTGTGCCAGTAATTGCTTGCCTTTGTAGGGCCATTCACCCTTATTCATTATGCTGTTGGTACAATTTATTTATTTATTGTGCAATTTTTATTGTTTCTACAATTTTGATAAAAACACATGATGCCACAATTTGCTATTTTAATCAAGAAAATTTGGAAAAAATATCACCAAAAACCCACCGCTATGAATGCGTACAAAAGCTCAAAGTCCACACTGATCCCATGTTAGCTTAAAAAAGATAAAAAGGCAGCCCCATTTCACAATATTTCAGACCCTGCATTGGCAGAACTATCTAAAGCCCATTGATAAGGAACTGAGAACTCTAATACTCCTGTCTCATTTTTAAGGGTTATGCTCAGAATTCCACACCATGGCTCGGAAGAGCAAAATGGGATGCTTAATGGTATCTTCTTCTTATTCGTGTTTTTCTATAGCATTAGGAACCGAGCAATTCATTTTCATCTTCTCAAGACTATGTGCTACAGACCGAGCTCTGTTCCTAGAAAATCTGCACCTTTTAATTCTAGTGCTACATGTGGGACCCCAACAAATCTAAGAATTACTGCTGTAACTTTGGATTAGTAACGCCTTCTAAATGATCGTCTAATTCCAGGCCTTCATGCTTTTCAACATTCAAACTCCCATTGCCTTTTCCCTGAGAGGCCTTCTATAGAATTAGCACAGTCACTGCCTCTGCCTGTCTTTCCCCCCTTTTTTTTAATTTCTCCGACTTCTCATTAGAATATATAACAAGAGCTCCTCAGAAGTTTCCTTTCCACTGGAGAGCTGGAGATTTAATACGGATAACATTTTCTTTACATGTCATTTGCGCGGTTGGTTGCTTACACTGCAGTCATCAAAATTGCGAGCCACCAGCCACCAGCCCACCGTCTCGCTCTACAACCCAGCAACGACAAAATGCTTAAGCAGAGGCGCAGAGTATTCCTACGCAGGCCCAGTCCAACTGAGTTCAATGGGACTTGTTCTCAAGTAAAAATACGCAGGATTGCAGCCATAATCACACTGAACTCCACAGGATGAAATAAAATTGCTCTCCCAGTGCATCAGGCTAAGAGTGTTGCGGAACGTACTCTTCCCGGCAAAGGAAAATCACAAAAGACATTCTAGATGAAATGGAAATGTAAAGACAAAAAAAAAAAAAAAACCAACTGTCCAGCACTTTCTTTTTCTACAGGCAAACCTGTTTAATATGCTAAAGATTCCCTCTTGCTTCTCTTATTCTTCCCTTCCCTCATGTGTGTATCACCTACACTGGTGAAATGTAGGTTATAAGTTCCTTGGGTGGGTGGGAGGAACTATCCCCGAAACATGATACAGCAGCCTTGCTGAAGCTAAGAAGATCTGGGTCTAGTCAATATCTGCATGGGAGATCACCTGGGGATACCATGTACCCCACCCCCAGGTCCCCGATAGGAGAAAGGCCTCCCAAAACCCCACTCTGTAGAGTCCAGTATACATTATTGTGTTACAGAAAAACAATTAAAGTCTTCTTCCGTCAAGACAGGAATACTGTGCAATTCATTGGCTTGGCATGGCTTTCTACCCGACAGCATGAGGCCTCCAAGGGTCTGTCACATAAATTAAACATTTTTGGCTGCAAGTCCAGTTGACTCACTGGAAGATTCAAGAATAATATTTGAAACCCAACAAGTGGCTCCAAACATCTACCAATCATAGACCACATATCCTTTCTTTATCGTTGACTTTCTCCATGAATGGCCGATTCATACGCACACGTACATCACGTGACTACTCAACACTCAGTGATTGGCAAGTGAACATGAGGTGGCTCCATTGACAAACCGAGATGAATGTCCCACCTGTTATGGCTCATTCAAAACATGCACGTTGTCTCTTAAGCTTTCATTCACCAAGAGATGAGCATAAGGGTGTTTACCAGGTTCAAGAAATTGCAACAGGATACATATTGCCCACCATGTCAATGCTGAATAGTCTGCAATGCCGTAAGTGATTAAATGGCAAGGTTTGTTGTTGTTGTTTTTAAAGAGAGGTAATTATGTTAGAAGTCATTATGGCCATCCCATTTCACAACAGGTGCTATTAATTGCCAGCTAGTCTAATAGTAGTTAAGGAAAGAGCCCAAGTTGGGCAAATATTAGTAATTAAGAAAAGGAGAATACAAAAAGTCTTCTGCATACCATTGATTTAAATTCCAATTGAATTCCTTATATGAATGGAAATCTATAGATCAAATCGTAGCCTTAACTGAACACATTAGTAACAGGTTCCAACAGATTTTGCAGATACCTATTCTGGGCCAAGGTAGATGGATTTCTTTTTATTAATTTTCAAAGAATTGATTTTGAAAACTGAATTTTTACACATAAACTGAATGGATTTTCCCCTCCCCAATTTATTTTATCCTGTAGAACCTACCAAATCTTATTCAAAATTATATCCCAATTTAACACCTGAAATAACAGCTCAGAAAATACAGTGCAAATGCCTGATGGATAGGGATGGGGTTTCTTAAAATACCAATTAAAAGCACAAAACACCACCTTTGGGGAGTTAAAATATTTGAATAAAAACACAAAACATTGCATTTTGGTGTTTAAGATATTTTCCAGAAATTAAAATAGATTTCTTCTCCAATCAGAAATAATACTGCGGCTGCATCTGCTGACACTATATCACCTATATCATCTACCTACTACACTTTGAAAGCATTTAAAATTAATAAAAACGAGAACTTGGAATAAGAATGCAAAATAAAAACTCATAACACCTCAATTTTAATCAAGAAAAAATTTTGGGAGGGGGGAAATCACCAAAAAAACACATAGGAAATAACTAGTGCATGGGGATAATTCCATGTAAATTATTTAGTGCACAGGAGAATTCAATGTGTGATTAAAAAACAACAGACCAAATGCAGCCAAATTTGTACACACTTCAATTCTATTCATTTCAGTGGGAGACCACTCAACTATTGAAATCCATGGAATATGCAGGTGATCCAAAGGAGATCTAATCAGAAGTAAGTCCACAGAGTTCAATGATTACTCATTGGTAGCATGCTTAATAATGCAGCCTTAAAGGTGCTTAATTTTTGACCTGACTGAATTTTTAATTTCAAAGCTGGATTTTGAGCTGAAATTTTCCACATGCTCATTTTAAACCTAGAGCCCCACCCCCAGCCACCCACACAGCCCTGCTGAGATTACTTTGGCTCTACACTAACCCACCAAGAATAAGAAGATTGCAAGCATTAGTTAAACCCACTCAAATTTCCTATACGTGGTGGCCATTTCTTTTTGCAAATCCTATGTTGGTTTCCCTGATCAGGTGCTTTTCCATTCTTCCTTAACTGCATGACCAAAATCTCCATAGTAATGGAGGGAAAAAATGTGACTCTGTAAGAAAATGGAACCTATATGGCCATGCCAAGATGCAAGGTATATTAGATTATTAATTGTGCATGGCTGCTGATATTTACAATATTCCAGCCCAAAACTGCCCAACTGTGAGTGGGGGGGGGG
>JAJKFI010000026.1:2721631-2731822 GCA_029204185.1 Lerista edwardsae
GAGAGAGAGAGAGAGAGAGAGAGAGAGAGAGAGAGAGAGAGAGAGAGCATGCATTGTAACTAACAACTCGGCAGGGCCTAGAATAACAAGAAATATCAAATGCAAATAAGCAGAATGAAAAACGGTGCGTATCCTTTTCCTATCCCTCTGTATTCATCCCCCCCCATCCCCACCGCCTGGCTTCTCCATACGTCCGACACATTGGAACGCAGAACAAGCACGAAAAACGTGGTTTCCTTGGAACATCTGACCCACCACAGACACCTTCTCCCGCTTTCTCCATTTTTAGACTAGCCCGAAGCCAAGATCGGATAGGAAAAGGCCATGCGGATCAATTTTTCAAGAAAGAAGCCAAGAGACTTAAAATAAGTAGCAGCTTTGGCCGGAAACAATATCTGGTGAACAACTTTGGGTCCTTCCTTCCAAATGCCCCTTCCCTTGTGTGTCGTTATGGACTGTGTGAGCTCTTCCAGCAGGGACCCGTCTTCCCTTCTGGTGCAAAGCGCCATGTATGGCGTACTACTACTACTACTACTACTACTACTACTACTAGTAGTAGTAGTAGTAGTAGTAGTAGTAGTAGTAGTAGTAGTAGTAGTGAGTAATATACTTTTGGACTCCCCAATCTTACACACACTTACTCTCAGCTCGCGAGTAAGCCCCACTGATCTCACTACGTTCTACTTCCAGGTCTGATTTGTATCGTTATTGCTAAGCCGGTTGCCTCTCGCTGATTGCGTTGAGAGCCCAGATCGACTGGCAGCCAAGCCGTTGGCTATTGCACAGGGAGAGAAATTAGCCACTGGCAAGATCCCCGGGCTTCAAGAAGCGAGCCAGCTTTTTGAATCAGATCGTTTGGAAAAAGTTCGGTCTTCTTTTTCCCCTGGTGTGTGTGGGGGGGGGGGGGATACAGAAAGAAATTAATCAGTTTCTTCCTTTTTCCAGTTTTTTTTAATCTGGACATGGGTTGATATTAGCACTAAGTTCCTTCCGCTTCCTTCTGTCTGTACACAAACGTGCCTGTACGCCTCTGATCACACCGTGTACATACGGTTAAATCCCTCTTTGGTTTATGTCCTGCGCAGGCCCCCAACGCAAATCTAACGGTTTTAATCTTTCTCGGAGATGCAATCGGCATTAACTCTCTCACGTGATTTCTTTTTCCTAGGCAGAAATATTGTTTTTTAACTAACGCCGACAGCTCGTTTGTGAAATTCCCTTGCAAGTAAATTCCATGGATTTTAATGGAATTTACTTCCAAGTCACTGTCGTTTTAGGATTGGAGCCAGTCAATGACCCGGAGTTGCCACGAATCCCTGTTGCCCCGGGCAAAAAGCTGTGCTCGACAGTAACGCCCGACACTGCAGTGAAGGGAGGTTGTTCCCCAGTAGGAGGCGATTCAACCCGATTCATGTGCCACTGAAACCGAAATGACTGGGGTGAAACCGAACTGGTTCCTTTGAGACGGCATCCAGTCCATTGAAATGTGTGCACTTCGATTTGTACAGGGATGTAGATTCTCTTCTGAGATTAAGAGGTAGAAACACACACTCACACGCACGCACACACACATACGTTCTGCGTTCTAATTCCACACAGTTGAAGGAACTATAGGTCTAGGTCTGAGGGCCGACCCCCTCAATTTTCCCACCACCACCCCGTTTTCCTCTTTTTCTGACTTTTCACTCAGAATGGATGGAAAATGGCAGCGCGCTTTTAAAAAAATGACGCATCTTCCCTAAACGGTACTTATCGAATTGTACCCACATTTTACAGAATGATAATAACTGGATTGGGTAGAATTTAAGACGTATGGATCAAATTAGGATAAGGCAGTGAGTGAGAGTTGACTTCAGATTGTAGATTTCTGGTTCTTCCCCCACGCCACTGCATCCCAATCCGGGAAATTTTGAAAGCAGATTTTTTAAAAATGAGATACGATCTGGATTATCTCTAGACTGGAGGAAGAGAAATGGCAGCACGTTCAGAAGGGAGATTTAGAGATGTCAGACTCCAAAATTCCTTTTCTTTCTTTCTCCCAGACAATCAAGGTTGATCTCTCTCTCTCTCTCTCTCTCTCTCTCTCTCTCTCTCTCTCTCTCTCTCTCTCACACACACACACACACACACACACACACACACACACAGAGAGAGAGAGAGAGAGAGAGAGAGAGAGAGAGAGAGAGAGAGAGAAGAAGAAGAAGAAGAAGAAGAAGAACGAGAAGAACGAGAAGAATGAGAAGAAGAAGGTGTTTTGGTTCCACTCCCCAAATTGTATTGCTAGTACCAAGGCAAACAAGACAGTGGTTCTCTTGTAGAGTAGGATAACAACTGAAAAGTCACTCCCAAAATCTTCACCTTAAATCCTGCCCCCACTCCTCTTAGCTTCCTTAAGAGAGAGTGTAAGGAGAAGAAGTCAACTGGTAAGAGTACAGAAAGTAGAGTAGCACTAAGGTAGCCAGTTGGATGATCTGCCAAATTATTATCTGTCACTGGTGAAAATGAAAAGGAAGGAAGGAAGGAAGGAAGGAAGGAAGGAAGGAAGGAAGGAAGGAAGGAAGGAAGGAAGGAAGGAAGGAAGGAAAGGGCATCTTAGTTCATTCCCAAGTGACCAAGAAGTCCACCAGAGAAACAGACATTTCGAAATTCGCTTGTAATAATCTCCATCTGCTCTGATGACAAGGAAATTCAAGTTTCTTTGAAACCATTCCGAGGCCTTCGCTCGCTATCCCACCTTCTTCATCCCAAGGTCCGGGGTCCAGCGTGCTTCAGCACACCCGTATAAAAGGAAACAAAAGCACAAAGCCAAGAAGACAAAAGCTGCCAAGAAGGCGATGGGATCGGGGCCCAGCGACTGAGGGCGCAGTCCCAACCAGTTTTCCAGCACCGGGTAAGGGCAATGCAGCAGCTGCCCTAAGGTCAGGGAACAAACATTCCCTTACTTTGAGGAGGCCCCCGTGACCGTGACTCCCCCCCCACACACACACAACTGTAGGATGCAGCACAGCTATGTCAGTGGCAGTGCTGGAAGGCTTGCTAGGATTGCGCCCTGACTCTTTGAACCCCGGTGCAGAGCGAATGCACGCTGATCTCGCAGAGGGTGCCGCGCAGCTCTGCATCTTCCTCGCTCTCCGCTATTGTTCCTCCTGCGGGAAGCGCATGAGAGTCTCTCAAGGCCAAAACCTGACATATTTCAACGCCTTAGCAGGCTGCATGTAAATTATGCAGAGAAAGGGCTTCACAACAAGGAAGTGGCACTTTTAATTCCCGGGCTGTGCGTAAAACGGATGACATTTCATGGGCCCCGCTCTTCCTAGTCATAGGCAAGGTAGCTAAATAGGTAGGCAGAAAGAGCCACAGGGTGTCTCACAAATCCAGTATTGATACAGCTCGCCCTAGCCCAACCTACAACGTCTGTTTTGCCTTATGATATACACACACGTAATGGCGCCACATAAAACAGCGCTCCGGAGTCTATTACGGCGATATCTACATGCACCTAATCTATTGTCTATTCATCTGCGAGAGTCCTTGGATGTGGAGCAAAAACCACATCAGAGAGTCATGCCAGGGGACAACGCTGCGATTGGGACGGCTGAGATGCGTGTCACGCCTTATCCGGATCGAATGAATTTGATAAATGGGGGAGGGTGGGAGATGGATGTGTGAGTGGGTGGGTGGGTGGAGGAACAGGGAATAGATAGATAGATAGATAGATAGATAGATAGAGAGAGAGAGAGAGAGAGAGAGAGAGAGAGAGAGAGAGAGAGATTTGTACATACCTAGTGTATTCAGTACATCTGATAAAGGTAGTGATCGGTTGAAAAGGAAGGAAGGTATTTAGTTTTAAAATCTCAATAAATAAACAAGCCACTGGCAAATTAATTGGTCCGGTGTTATTCCCAGAGGGGCAAGGAATCCATAAACAATGGGGTGAAGAAACGAAGGAACCCCAAAGACAGGCACTCTTCGCTTGGTGCTGAATGAGGAGCCAGCCTCTCCAAGCCGCCGCGCTTTCCCATCCTGTCCCCAAGTGCCTGCAGCTAAGCCAGGGACCCTGGGCAGCTTGGGCAGGCAGCTCCCTTCGGCTCCAGGCTCGGCTAATGTTGGGTTTCCTCCTCGTAGGCTCCGAACTAGGAAAGGCCTTTGGTGAAGCGGCCTGCCTCGCTCCCTCCTCGCGTCACGACCGTCGTTTGCCTCGGAAAACAAGCAAACACGGGCCTTCGACGCACCAGCGTTCCAGCCTGCCCCGGCCCCCGCGGGGGCTGCTTTCCTCGGGGTCTCCAGATTGCCCACAACCCGGGTGGGCTCCCTCGCGGTTGCGGAGAAGCCGAGCTAACCCCAAACGGTCCCGGGGAAAATCCTCGCGGCCGAGGCACTGACCAAGGTGCTGGAAATCAGCTCCCGCCCCGTCCCAGCCTCCAGGCTGATAAACGGTCCCGGCCTCATCTCCTCCCCTCTTGGGGAGAAAAATGGTGTTTTAAAAATATATTTTAAAGTCTGTTCTCTCCCTTCAAAATCGTCGCGTAAGCGGGGAGATAAATGCTAAACGTCGCCAGAAGGATTGCAATGAATCCTTCTGGAGGAAACGTCTCCAGCTTCGAAATATAAGTAGCTTTTTTTTTTTTAAAAAAAATTGTTTTTAAAAAAACCAAAACGCAGCCTTCCCAAAGATGACAAGAGTTGTGACGAAATGACGCAACTGCCTGGGGGGGGGGGGTAGCCCAGTTGTGCGGGTCTAGTGGCATCTCCGAGGCCGAGGCTGTATGTACTCCTATTCACACTCGCCTGGGAGTATCACTCGCTGAATACTGTGGGGCTTAGTTCAGCTAAACACGCACAAGATAGTTCTGTAAGGGAGTTGTTTTGTGGGAGACGTTTTCGTGGTCTAGGGTCGTCCTTGGTCCCTCTGCATCTTCTCCCCAGCCCTCCAGCTCCCCTCCCATGGAAAAGGCTGGCCACAAAGGCAACTCATTCTTGAGGAGGAGGAGGATTGCACCCGTGGGCTTTCCGTGGGCCTCGTCCTGTTTGGTGGATTGAGGGATGAAGAGCTAAGCAGGTGCCTCGAAGGCTCACACATAGCAGCAGGAGGGCAGTTTCCTGAACGCTGGCTCCCATCCTGGGTCAGGAGATGTCACAAGACTTCCAAACCCCAAAGACACCCTCTAACTCTCCTCCGGCCAGCACCCCAGCTTGACACAGCAAAGCCAGATCCTCGAGTCATTTCCGAGGCTTGTGCCCAGGGAAAGCCAATGGCACTCCTCTGGAGTAAATGGATCGATGCTGGAAGGCAGAATGTCCTTCTGCAAAGGGTCAGAAATGTTCCTAGAGGTGAGGGGTGCCACGCAGGAGGAATATTCTACCCTCCACTCCGTCCCCCGCCCCAACTGTAAAATGGGCCTGGGAAGAAGCAGATTTATAGAAGACGCTGTGGTTTGGGTTTTCTGCGAAGCCTGAGGAATGGGGACTTTTGGGGACGGAGCGGAAGGGTGGATCGCCTTCCAGTCCCAACAGGGAGCCGTGAAACATGGCTATCTGTCTGTCGGCGCGCTGGTGCAGAAACGGCAGGCAGGCGGGCAGAATCGCTGGAGACGCCGGCTCCTTGGGGGAGCACGCCTGGATACCCCCGCGCTTGCATGGCGGCGGCTGTGGCTGCGCGAGTCCCCTGCGAAACTGACGCGGCTGCCTTCAGCCTTCTCCCCAACCCCCGCCCCGCTTCCGCCGCCTTATACAACCCTGTACTGCATCTGTTCCACTCTGTGCCGATATTTTAATGCCAGAAAATCACAACACAGTCAACACACGGATAGAAGCTGCCGTACACGATGTACCCTGGTCTGCAAGGAAGGCCGGCGATCAAGCAACGTAGGCGCTCTCTCTCTCTCTCTCTCTCTCTCTCCCCCCCCCATATCACTCAGCATCCTCCGGTAACAATCAGGCCTCCTATGCTTGGATTATTTTTGTCCCCCCCCCCAAAAAAAAACCCCACCCGCGCGCACACCCCTCAGTGCCTTTCCTTTTGCAACGTCTTGCACGTCTGACGTCACTACTTTAATTAGGGAGAGAGGATATTTTTAGCCAACCTCGAGTAACCCCCACCCCCACCCCACAACTTCCTCCCTTGGCAGGCTCAAGTGGGTTTCCTTTTTATTGAGGTGTGTGTCTGTCCCCGTGTTTGTTTGCAAACTCACAGCACAGCATCCCGACGAGCGTTTTTAAAGAAAGCGGGGAAGCATCGCTTTAATGGGCAAGTATGTAGACCCGAAACTTGAACAACTGAGCACCAACACAGATTTTTTGAGGGGGGTAGGGTGACTTTTTCCTTCTGCGCCCTCCCTCCCATCTTCCAAATAAGGCAGGGCTGGAAAGTCATCTACATACAGAGACCGCCAACCTTTCAACCGCCAACCTATTGGAGAGATGGTTTGAACCAACATAAATATATGCTCTCTCTCTCTCTCTCTCTCTCTCTCTCTCTCTCTCTCTCTCTCTCTCAATCACACACACACACACACACACACACACCCTTCAGGCTTCAGCCTATACTGATATATAGTGTTCTAGTAAATTTATGAATGTTATTTGTAAAAACTGTTGCTCCTTCCAATGAGAGGGGAAATGAGGAAGGTAGGCCACCGAGACAAGCACACTAAAGTTAAGAAAAGGTATTATCAAATTAGGTACATCCAAACTCTAGCATTCATGCATTGGTGGCCAGCTCAATGTAGCTGATCAGAGAGAGAAAAATATTCAAGATAAAAAACCTTAACTAGGGTTTCCTTCCAATTAAAAATAAATAAAGGAACCATTCTGAAATTCACTTGCTATGCTCTCGAAGTCCTTATTTGTAAGAGCATGTAAACTGTATGCTTAAACTGTATGTTGTTATTATACCCTCTCTATACATTTCCATTATTTGGAGAAATACCCACCGAGATTCTGGGACATCCCACACCTGTCTTGAAATCTGCTCTTAACCTCCCTAGATGCTTTCACCGTGAACACCGAAATACTGTACTATAGAACCCATACACAAAAGCTCAAGACAATCCTCCCATACAAATCACGCACAAAGTCACACACAAATCGCATACAAAGTCGCGGCCTTTCGGATGGATTAAAGCAAGGCTTAAAAAAAAAATACCGACTGGAGAAAATATTCCTAAAGCCTCCCACTTTCAAACAGGCGCACAGCAAAAGCCTATGCATATTTACTCAAAAGTAAATCCCACGGTATTTAATGGAACTTACAGGAAAGGTGCATAGGGTTGCAACCGAGGTATAAGATAATACGACCCCTGGTATATATTATCGCTGCAGCAGTCCATAAAGACCAGTTCACGGGCCTGCAATGTTTTTAACACGTGTTTACTCCGCCCTTCCTCCAAGGAGCTCAGGATGGTGTACATAATTCCGTACATCCTTTTGTCCTCACAAACAACCCTGTGACAGACCGATCCTATGCATGACTACTCAGAAGTAAGTCGTATTGTGTTCAATGGGGCTTACTCCCAGGTAAGAGTGGATAGGGCTGCAATCCCTAAGCCCCATTGACTATAATAGGATGTACTTTTGAGTAGACATGCATAGGATTGGGCTTTGAGTTAGGTTAGGTGAGAGATGGTGACTGGCTCAAGGTAACCCAGGAAGCTTCATGGCTAAGCAGAGATTTGAACCTGGATCTTTCAGGGTCTACATCCAAACCACTGCACTGCCCTCGAGATACAATACAATACAATACTGCAGGATACTATACAATAAACAGTACTGTGTATACACTACTCCACCAGTGTCTAAGAAATCAACATTGGATCCTCCGAGATATAAATCCAGGCAATACTTAGAAGCTACGTGTTGGAATTAAACCAGCACTAAATAATAATAATAACCTGAAACTTCTAGGCCGACCTAATTTAGACAGTTTTCTTGGGTAGCAGCAAAGAACAGCTGATTGATGGTTGCTACTATTATTAATTGTTAATAATAATATTTAATGCATGTGGGTACTCCTCTTGCGAGTACCCGAAATATCTTGAGAGACTTCTGCAAGGATCTCAAATCCGTGGCCAAGGCCTTCCTCGCCCCCAATGCTGATTTTTCAACTCCTATGCCCAAGAATTGAAAATCAATTCACATCCACATTTTAAATACTTCACGTGCAAATCAATCGCATGTATTGCAATGGATCCGTCATTCTCCATGAGAAATGTCTTGGAAAGGAGAAAGAATTCCCCCCTCCCCCCTTGATAAGATAACTTCGCTCCTCGAGGCGTAATTAAATCCCACACCATTCAAGGTGGAGCTTCCTCCCAAATCATTGTGCGTGGGATCGCAGCCCTGGGGCACAACAAGGCTTGCTGTCTGGGAAGTGAGTCCCACGGATAGGATAGAGAGAGGACTTCAGCCTTCAGTGTATCTTTCTCCCAAGGGGTCTCACGTGCCCCAAGGCTTGTGATACTTTGCAAAGCTTTTTCTTAAAAAAAAGAAAAGAAAAAAGAAAGAAAGAAGTGCGCTCCTGCGCGCGTGTGTTTCCAACCGGAAGGTTTGGCGTCGAACAAATGGGGGCTTTCACTTGCCGTGTGGCCTTGTCAGGATCCTAAACGGTAAGCGAGGGAGGCCTTGAGGTAGAGAAGCCCTTTCTTGACCTCCCAATTTTTACTGAACCCCCCTTCCATTCACACACTCCTATTTGCCTCCCCTAATCCGCTATTCACACGCGTAATTCCGCGCCTCCTTTGAACTCATTAGCTTATTCAAATGCCACGCGAGGCCAACTTTCTCCCCCCAAAAGGTCTCTTTCCTTCCCTTTTCCAGACATCAGCCTTTCCCAAGCCCTCCTCGCTGTCCTTATCCACCCACCCCCGTCCTCAACATCTCCCACGAAGCGTCTCACGATCGTGGGCAGCGACACCGACTCCTCATTCAAGCGCGACCGGTCTTATCTTGGGAGGGGGAGGGGTCGACGTGAAGCTCCTGGGCCCCAACCCGCGTCCCCACGGCAGCGGGGAAAGACGAGCCGGCAGCGCAGGCAGCCGCGTTCGGAGAGCACGCAAGATTAGCACTTACATGCCGTAGACCCAGCCTGGGCGCTGGGGAGAACCCGGCGGGCAGGCGAGGAGGCGGACGAAATCCTTTTGCCGAAGCCAAAGAAAGGCGAGAGAGGTGGAAGCTGCGTCGCATTCCCAGCCGCTAATCTCCCAGCTTCCCTCCTGCCGTGCCTCCGCTCCGCTCCCGGCGCTGGATCTGGGGGGAGGCAGGGACCGGGAGGCGGGTGTCTCGAGCTGGGCTTCCTTCCTTCCTTGCGCCCAGCCAGCATCTCTCGGCTCTCCGCTCTGGTCCTTTTCCAAGAAGCTTCCTCGGCTGGCAGGCTGAGCCCGCAGTGACGTCAGAGCAGCAGCATCTTACTCCGGCCAATCCAGGCACGCTGGAGGAGGTGGCAAGGGGGTGGGCGGGGGAGCAGGAGGCGAGGAGGGAAGGAGGGCGGGCGAATGGGGAGGGCGCCGGGCGGGCAGCTCCGCCACCAAGCACCCTCGGCTCCCCTTTCTCGCACTCAGCCTGTAATTAAGGCTCTGATGGCGCCCCAATTAAAACAAAGTCAGGTCTGATGGGCTTGGCTAAAGACGGCCTCTTGAAAATGGCCCAGGCAGGGCCTACAACCAGAACATCCGCACCCACACACCCTCCCAGCCCACCCCACTCCAAAATCCTACACCGATCCTACAGCCGCTTGGATACATTTGGGAAAGAAACGGGAGGTGGGGTTCTGTCGGTCTGAAAAAAAAGAGTCTCCATTTCTGTCACATTCTGTGAAAGGTGCTGGGAGAGGGTGCTGGGTGATGAAGGGAGGGTGGGGCACAATCTCAACCCTTCCAGGGTGTGGGACCCACATGCCAGCGTTGGGGATGGAGAGGAGAGGAGAGGGGGGAGCATGGAGCAGAGCATGGAGTGGGGGAGGCGGGGGAGGACCTTCTGTGTACATAATTACCTGACGATTTGGAGGCCGTGTGTTCATTTGTGTGTACGACTAATCTCCTTCCATCTACCTATCTGTCCATTCTAGATCAGATACTCCTAAGACAAAAAGCTCTCTCTCTCTCTCTCTCTCTCTCTCTCTCTCTCTCTCTCTCACACACACACACACACACACACACACACACACACACACACACACACACACACACACACACACAC
>JAJKFI010000026.1:2735279-2749081 GCA_029204185.1 Lerista edwardsae
GGGGGGTGAAAAAAGAGGGGCGAAAGAAAATCCCCCGCGCTCCGGCAGAGGAAGACGAGCGGAGGCGGATTGTCCCAGTAGGTGGGAAGAGGAGTTGACCAGTCGAGGAGGGGAGCTGGGGGGCAGAGAGTCGCCTGTCCCCGGCCTGGGGAAAACCTCTCGAGGAAGAGGAGCTGGAGGCGGCTGTACCCTCCCAAGACAGGAGGCCAGGGCTGTGCCGTCAAGCAAGCGAGCAAGCCGGCGTTGGGCTAGGTGAGGGGGCCAGCGAGGAGGAGGGAGCCTTGCTCGCTGTCAGTGGCCGCCGCGGAGGTTGCTGCTGCTGCGTGGCTGTCTCCGGACCGCAGGAGCTCCCCGCGGCTGCGGCACCGTCAGCCCAGCCAGCTCCGGCCAGTCGCCCTCCGCCTTCTCCCCTTAGCATCCATTCCGCCAGCCAGGTTGTATATTCGCCTGGGCACCCGAGAGGGGCTCTGGCTGCTGCCTCCAAGTTCTGGTGCACGGGCGGAACAATTCACCCGAGAAGCTGGGCGTGTGTGGGCGGAGGTGGGTTCCGTGCGGACGATAACGTGGCGGGGTGGGCACCCAGCTCGTTCTGTAGGGCACCTTCCAAGCCGAGATCTGCCTTGGTCCACGCCACGGTCACCTTCCACCCTCTTATTTCCTATCAAGTCATTTTGAGACTTGCGTGTGCTTGAAAACCAGAGAGAGAGAGAGAGAGAGAGAGAGAGAGAGAGAGAGAGATCAACCTTCTCCTCTGTGGGTGTACTACAATGTGCATGCTCTTCACACCGACTGTCACACATACATGATTGTATCGATAAATTATATCCACCCTGTGTTTGTGTGTATCGAGATGCACCACATTTAATCGCCACTATACTAATAAGTGTGTGCACACACACACACACATGTTGTAACTTGCAAGTACCCACACGGGCTGTGTCCATGCTCTCTCTCTCTCTCTCTCTCTCTCTCCTCTGTTTCAATATAGATACCAATTCAGATATAGATATAAACAAGCCATTGGCGATTTTCACTTTTATGGTTGTTTTTTGAACTTATTGGCAAGAAACAAAAACAGAACGGGAATAGAAGTAAACACAAAGCAAAAGCCGGCACCGATTCAGTCAGAAGTGAAAACACTGGGGAATGTTATTGATTCCAAGGGGAGAAGTAGAGCACGTGCCTGTTTACTCTCTGGCTGCACTCAGGACCTGACCGCGTTTCACCGTTTCTGAATCGTGTCCACTGAGTACCTTTCCTATGTGTGTCTTTTTCCCCCCAGCGATAGCTTCCTTGCCTTCCTTACAAGCAGTTCTGGACGGTGTATCTAGGAGGACACACCGAGAGTAAGAGGAAACCAAGGGGGCTGGGTGAGAAACGCTGCCGAAGAGGTATCTTTTTCCTTGGATAGGGGGAAAGATACCGCCACAAGCCCCGGAGCCAGGGGCGTCTTACTGACCCCGCCAGCTTCCACCAGATTTCGCTGCGTGCAGTTTATCGATCGGAGGCGTTTGCTTATCCCGATCCAGCAACCGCACTAAGGGAATGCCTACGAGCCCTTCTGGGTCAGCAAGCGACCTTCTGGGGTCTTTTATTTTTTTTGATGATCCCCTGAGTGAAAAAGGGCAGAGAAATAAAAGCAAAGAGAATGGGGGAAGCTCTCGACCCCTTGACCTTTGAATTCTGTTCTTTTCCCACTGAAGCCGGGTGTGAACAAAAAGGAACCGGTTTGTTTCAATGAGAAAGGGCAGCAGAGGTTAAATAAATTCCCCTTTTTTCTGTCAATGTTCTGGCCTGTTTATTGCAATCACGTTAAGGTAGCATGCTTATTTACTTCTACCCCCCTCCCATTTCCCTCATTTTTTTCCCCCTTGTTTTTCTGCAGTACAGGAGTTCCCTTTTCTGGGCGATTATTGTGGGGTGATTTTTT
Organism: Lerista edwardsae; assembly: GCA_029204185.1. Classification (NCBI taxonomy): domain Eukaryota; kingdom Metazoa; phylum Chordata; class Lepidosauria; order Squamata; family Scincidae; genus Lerista; species Lerista edwardsae. The sequence goes on from JAJKFI010000026.1 coordinate 2,737,210, forward strand.
TGCCTCCATTGCTAAGTATTTGGGGGGTTAAATGTTCGATCTCTATCTCTCATATATATATAACTTGAGAAACCCTTTTATGGTCAGATCCCTTCGAAAATAGCCTCCGTGCCCCCCCTTCAGTATGGGACAATGGCGGGAGAGAAAAATGGCAAAGGAATAAATAATAAACAATAACTTCAAAGCAAGGATTCTCCCCCCCTTCACACAAATTTATGGCGATTTCAAATCTTCAACTCTAAAAGTCTAGTTTTTATTTGTACTTTCCAAATTCCCAAAATATTAATGGGGGGCGGGGGAGGGAAGAATCTGTCCCAAAAAGTCGATATAGATAGTCCTCAAAGAAATAGGATATATTATCCATATGTTACTGACTTCCCACTCCTTTCCAAGATTTGGGAATGATGGTGAGAAACAAGTTTGAGTATTAAAAGCCATTTCGTGAGATTTCCTTCCTTGGCCCCGTTTCGTGAAATTGAAAAAGAAAGGGGACCGTTCGTGCTTCCTACAGGCTGTGTCAATGTAGGTACCAACAATTGTAGAAGAATAAACTGATATTAGGGGGGGGGATAAGATTGCTCTCTCCCCTTCTTTGTGGAACATCTACACAATAAGGAACAACAGTAAAATGAACGAGCAATGGGGCTTAGTTACACAAGTTAGTTAAGGAACCACAATCTTGCTGTGATGTAGTGTTGAATAGCTGGTGCTGAATAAACGCATATTTTGGTTCGTTTAATTATTGGCTTCCTTGATTCACCGTTGTTCTTTCTACATTTTATACAACAGGTCAATGTATAAGAAAAATTATAGCTTTAGGTAGAAAATATTAATAAACGTGGTTATTTTTCCTATAGAGACTATTGTCATACATAAGAAACGTCACTGCGTGTATATCCCCATCTACGTGAAACATCCAAAACATACAGTATATAAAAAAGAACCACACTTTGTATCTATAGGGTTTTGATCGTGGTGGCTGCAATTGTAATTAAAACGCGTTTGTCTGGTTTGTTTGTTTTAATCCCTAAAATATTATTCTGAGTATGATCCGATAAGGGCAAAGGCAGTCAAGTATAAGACAGGTGAAAATGCAAAGACGACTAATATTTGTCTGAAAGGCCTTTTCTGCAAACATACGTTTTAAGAGGTGGAGGATGGAACGATTTTATTTTCAAGGAAGAGTGCTGAAATATAACTGAAAACTGTTTTGAGTGGCAGCAGTTTTTTGAGGTCGGCTGTGGGCAATGGCGACACCCAGCGGCTCCTAGGAGAATTGCAACATTGATAATCGCTGCATTCATAAACTGAGCGACTGATTTAAAAGTTTTCTATCCAGAATTGTTTAATTTTTAAAATCTCATTTTCTTTTCTAGCAAGCAGCATTCTCTTTCAGGTAGATGTTAAACCTGATGCGTTCACATGTCATGTCAGGGCTATTTTGGCTTAATTGCTTGGCCTTGGAAAAGTCCGAATGAAACAGAATAAAAAAACTTAGCAAAATATTTGTTTTCCATTCACCAACGCTGAAGACCCCTGAAGCTTTTTCTTCCTGAATCACCACGCGAGATGTATTACTTTTCAAAGGAAAATTTTGAATGTTAAAAGTCGAATTCGTTGCCTAAAAACACCTCCCCCAAAAGACGCATATGTATGTAGTTGAAATATTAGTACGCATTTTATCTCTGCCCGTTTCGTTTTCTCTTAATGCATGATCTCCAAATTCTCGTATAGGACACAACGAATTTTTTTTAAAGCTAGAAACGAAGTTATACAATCATTTCGGCTTGATCTTCCTTTATCAATCAATCAAACAGGTACTTATATACCGCTTTTCAACACAAGTTCACAAAGCGGTTTACAGGCAAATAGTAATAATAAAGTTAAATGGCTCCCTGTCCCAAAAGGGCTCACAATTTAAAAAAAAAAAAGGCAGAACACCACCAGCAAAAGCCACTAGAAAGACACTGCGCAGGGGTGAAGAGGGGCAATTGCTCTCCCCCTGCTAAATATAAGAGGACACCACTTGAAAAAGTGCCTCTTGCCCAGTTAGCAGGGGACTTACTTTATTTACTTCAATTCGTTCCATTTCTATTCACCTTCTCCTCATTTAACTCACTGCCATGCAATCCTTAGGTTTCTCTGCTCACCGACCCAGGTCCTAACCAGCCTCAGAGCTGCTCCTCTGCCCTCGGACCCCAGAGATGTCATGCGGCCATTTATCTCTCTTGTCCGTTTCTTGTCGGAAAAATTCGAGGTGCGTTTTGTGAACTTCGCTTAGAGCGCAAACCTAACCAACCTTCCAGCACTGACATATAGCTGTGCCAATGGGGCATGTGCTGCATCCTGCAGTTGGGGGGGGGCAGTCACAGAGTCCTCCTCAAGGTAAGGGAATGTTTGTTCCCTCCCCTCGGAACAGCATTGCCTTTACCCCAGTGCTGGAAAGTAAGTTGGTGAGGACTGCGCCCTTAAAGATCCTATACCGTCAAAAATCCTATGCACACTTACTCGGAAGTAGGCCCAATTGTGTCCAATGGGGCCGACTCCGAGGGCAGCGTGCATATAATTACAGGTGAAGACCTTTGCTCAAGAACTGTAGCCACCCCAGTCACCCCACCTCGGGGACAACAGGCAATTAAAACGGAGTCTATTCCATTAAGCCGCGAAAATTAGGGTTGCTGCTTTGAAAGTGGGCTGATAACTTTATTAGAGAGAAAAACTCCCTCTCACATTTTTTCTGCTGCTCTCCCGCACTCTACGCGGGCTCACTTTGCAATGAATTCTCCCGGATCCCGCAGAGATGGCTCCCCTGTCGACGTGCCCAGGATCGCAGCCTTAGGCGCTGTGAGACGCTTGGAAGGGAGCAGCAAAACGATTCCCCACGGCTACAGTTGACTGTCGCTTGCTGAAAGCGATCCGGTCCTAAGCGACAGGAAGGCACCGTTCACTGTAAAGAAAGGGAAAGTGAGCCTGGACGGTAGATGTCGGACCGTTTGCCGTCCAGGGATGCCGGCACAGGTGTGTTGCTCCTTATAGCCATCCGTTTTAAAGCAAACACACTTTGGATCTGGGCTGGGGCAACCCGATTCATGATTTCAGATACTTCCCACCGCTGTCCTCTCGCCTGTGCATTCCGAACAGGACAAATGCATGCCCGGAGTGTGGGGTGTTTCACGCCCCTTACTGTGGACTAGCCCTATCGACTTTCCCCAAGGGTACCCCAGGCAAGGCAATTTGACCGTGTCCTGAGCCATGGGTCAGACGCTCTGCCGTCCCCAGATGTGCCGGCTTGTGCCTAGAGAAGCCTTTTAAGGCAGAACCAGTCCCAGCTAAGTGGGGGGAGATCTTTTTTCGCCTTACACTTCTTTTTCAAAACATTTTATATCCGAGGGCAGTGATGGCGAACCTATGGCACGCACGTCAAAGGTGGCATGCCCTGATGTTCTGAGTGACATGCCAGCATTTGCCAACCACCACCACCACCCAACAACAACAACAACGGAGTCCTTGTTTTTGCAAGGATTTGACTTTTTTCTGCAATGATTTGATGCTTATTTATATAATGCATAGCCCCATGCATGATTGGACTGTATATTTTTAAAGGGATGAATGTGCAAATAATTGTTTCTCTTTTGTCAGAGGTGGGGAATGACATGCCGGCAAAGCCAAGTTGGACATTTTTGACATGGCAAACCGAAAAGGTTCGCGATCACTGTCCTAGGGCAGGGCCCCCCACCCCAAAAACAAGGAGACTGGCGTCCCATTGCCAATCTCAGCCCTCTCCCAGGACCTGATCTGTGGATTCCCTCCCCTGTTGTAACTCATCCCCATTGGCCTTGTTTCCCCCTAACTCTTGCGCCTTCACAACAACCCTGTGAGGTAGCAGCCTGAGCAGGACCAGCCTTAGGAGTGGCCGGGCAAGACGGAGAGAAGAGGCTGTGCAGGGTTATATAATCCAGTTTTGATAGGGCAGGACCATGATTGGATGGGGTCTAAGCCCTCTCTTGCATAGGCTTTGAAAAGTTGCCACAACCCCCCAAAATGAAACTTGTGGGATCAACTTTGTCTTCCTAGAACCCTGAACCTCCACTAAACTACAGCCAGCTGCACACTGATGGCTTGGGAAGCTGAATCTACCACCTACCACCACATCCTCTGAGCCCTATAGAAATAGCAATCTACATCTCTAACACAAAATTAACGCTGGCCACCAGCACTCTCAAGACCTGGCCAAAGGCCAGGGGCGAATCTACTTGAAAGGGCGCCCATGGCGCCCAATGAAAATGCGCCCCTAGGGGCACGCAACGTCATGACGTCACATCGTGACGTCATGACATAGCGCCCCGCCCCTTTTAAGAGGCGCGTTCTGTTCGCTGCTGCCGGCCCTTTAAGGCCAGCGGCAGTGAACAGAACCCGGCGGAGCGCCTTAAAGGGCCGGCAGCAGCAAACAGAACGCGGCGCCCCAGCCGCGTTCTATTCGCTCGTGCCGGCTCTTTAAGGCTGGCGCGAGCGAACAGAAAGAACGCGGCCGGGGCACGTTCTTTCTTTTCGCTCGTGCCGGCCTTAAAGGGCCGGCAGGAGCAAACAGAACGCGGCGGCGCCCAGCGCCCCGCCCCCCTTGAGAAGCGGGAGGGGGCGCCGGGTGGCAGCACGTTCTCCTCGCTCCGGCTGGCTCTTTAAGGCCAGCCGGAGCGAGGAGAATGCGGCACAGGGAGCGGGAGGGCCGTGGGCGCCATTTTGGGGGGCGGGCGCCATGCGAACGGCGCCCCCTGCAAGATGGTGCCCATGGCTCCTGCCACCCCCTGCCACCCCCTAATTACGCCCCTGCCAAAGGCAGCCCCGTGAACACTGTTTATGTTGCAGGTGGGGAATACAGGAAGTAGCCATTAGTGCAAGGCCAAACCGAGCAAAAGGTGTTTGTTTTTTAGTGTGCAGTTGATTGACTTGTCAGTTTTTTAATTACCCCAAGCATGGAATTGGCCTTCTTAATTGCTGCCGCACACTGGGTCGATACCTTCATCGAGTTGTCCATTAGCACCCCAAGATCTCTCTCCTGATCCATCGCAGAAAGCTCAGAACCCATTAGCCCATATGTGAAGTTTTGATTTTTTTTGCCCCAATGTGTATCACTTTACATTTGCCTAGATCTGCATATTTTCTTTTCTGCTATTGGCATTTAGTGAGCTCCTAAGTGAGAAAAAAAATGGCTATTTCTGGTCATGACCTGCTTAACGACATCACTTCCTGCTTTATGACATCACCTGGCCCTCAGCAGGCATCATGAATGCTATTTGACCAGCTGTAGGAAACAAATTTGACATCCCTGTCCCAGATTGTTGTATCTGAAGACAGAGACACTTGCTTCTGTCCATGGATGCTCAGGCACATCTTACTTTGCTTTGCAGCTGGGTGCTCAAATGGCATAATCTCTTTCTCAGTGCATATGTGGGGAAGCAGCTGTGCAAAGGTGAAGTCAGAGGACAAGAGCCATAGCAGCAACGCACACAGAGACCCAGAGGGATTCCTCCCAGCAGTAGGAAATTCATATACTCCTTTCAATCAGTTGCTCCTTATGCAGAGCTGCAGTGGAATGGCCCACAGTCAGAGAAAGCTGCTTGTTGCCTCTCTGAATGAGTCACAGCTCAGGCCACGTTTCCTCCAGCTGGTCTCATCTGGAGGGAAGACGTTCTGCCATGTCTCAGATTTGGGTGTGCACACTGGAGATCTGGGCGCATCCTCTCACATCACTAATGCCTAACCCTGGCAAAACTGAGGTAAGGCTGCTTGGAAGATGTTTAGACCAGAGCAGCAGTTGTGAATAGCTTTCTCGGTAAGGAAGCGTGCTGGGACTCACAGGAGTCTATTGTTAGCTTATTTCTTGGGGCATATTTAGAGATTTTTCCCTTGGTCCCTGCCTCCCAGCACAGAGAGGGTAGCTGCATCCTTCTCCCCAGGACTTCCTTAACTTCTAAAGCAGCTAATCTCCCCTCCATTACCATTCTGGAAGCCTAGGAGCCGTTTTTTAACCTCTCCAGCTGGGCAACAGGCCTTCTCTGCCTTGTTTGTTGGACCTTTGCCATCTCATTACCGGGAGTGCCCCTCTGAAGGCATTCGTCCAAGAACAGGCCTTAAAAACCAAACAGTGATGATGGGTCATTATGGGAACACAAGTCAGCTCATAACATCCTCATAAGCCTGTAATGGTGCGTAATGCGTCCACGAGCATCACTTGTCACATGGGAGGCTCGGAAGCCAAGTGTTCAACTGCTATCTGGAGCAACAGGCATGGAGCACTCCAGGTATTTAAGGCTTAAATTACAAGAAGAGCCAAGGAGCTTCAGCAAGCCTTGTGCAGGAACTCCGTGGCTAGGTTTTTCAACAACAACACAACCCTCATCTGAACTCCAGTCTGCAACTAGACCCATTCCTAAGGCATTCTGTTTGCACAGGGCATTGCCCAACTCTGTAACATATTGAAGTGTTATACCTCCAAGTATAACCTAGAACAGTGATTTTCAACTGGTGTGCTGCGGCACATAAGAACATAAGAAGAGCCCTGCTGGATCAGGCCAAAGACCCATCTAGTACAGCTTTCTATATCTCACAGTGGTCCACCAGATGCCTCAGGGAGCACATGAGTCAACAAAATCCCTGCATCCTGTTGCCACTCCCTTGTATCTGGCATTCTGAGGTAAAATTCTGAGGTAAATATGAGGTAAATAAAACAGAACTTACTATCCTGTCTGTGGGGAGGGAGCTATAATAACTTGCAGCCAGTGGTGTCATCCAAATGATTTAGGAACAGGTACTCACTTTTGATTGGCACTTGTCGGGGTCCGCCCACCGGATGTGACATCATAAGCCGGAAGTGATGTCGTGGCAGGAAGTGAGGTCATAGCCGGAAGTGATGTCATGATGCCACCGCCACCATGCTGCCTGCCTCCTCACAGAAAGTGCAGGCAATAGCTGCGGGTGTGCAGTACGCATGCACAGCTGCTGAGCCAACCAGCCGACAGGGCCAGCTTCAAGTGGGCGGGGCCAGCTCAACTTCTAGGAACCGGTACTCATGTAGTGGTGTGTAGTGGGTGCATGACATCACTGCTTGCAGCCCAATCTGGGACTTAAGAAGTAAAGAGCCCTGCTGGATCAGGCCAAGGCCCATGTAGCCCAGCTTCCTGTATCTCACTGTGGCCCACTAGATGCCTCAGGGAGCAGATGATACAAAGAGGCCTTCTTCTTGTTGCCACTCCCTTGCATCTGGCATTCTGAAGTAGCCTACTTCTAATGTAAGCAGGTTGCACTACCACATTGGTGTGCCACGAAAGATCTCAGGTGTGCTAAGGGAGTTTGGAGCACAGGATTTGAAAACTGCTGAAAAACCCTTCCGGGTTCTGGGTCTCTGTTTCTAGGGCAACTATCTGTAGTAAAGAATATCCTGTCCATCTTCCTCCACTGATGGAGCAACAGACAGGGCTGGCCCTAAGACTGGCTGGGCCCAATGTGGTGCCCCCATCCTCCTCACAACCCCCCCATTCAGCAGGCAATTGCAGCAAGCCAGACACTTGTGGTGTGGTGCATAATTTATTTTATTTATTTATTTATTATTAGATTTTTACCCCGCCTTATTGTGCCCGAAGGTACCCAGATAATGCACGGCACCCAGAAATATGCCACCTTCCCAGATGCTGGTTGTGGCAATGGGTGATCCATCTGCCACCCCACTGTGGGGGGGCCCAGAACTCAGGGCCCAATATGATGACATAGCCCACATTGCCCTAAGACCAGCCCTGCAACAGAGAGTTCCTTACTGCAGACAGTTGCCCAGCAACAGAGCTGCACAACCCAGAGGAGTTTCCCAGAAGCCAGAATTCAAGTGACATCACAAGAGGTGAAAACCATGGAGAAGACCATCGAGATGAGTGTGCTATGAGAAGAAAAACATTGAAAATTGCTGTCCTAGAAGATACCAACACTCTGCTGTGACTTTGCTTTGCAGTAGTAGGCAGAATCCCAGATGGAGAGGTTCCTGAGGGACAAAAAGTATGACAAGGTGTGGGCTGCTCCTGTGCTTAGGTCAGTGCTTCTCATTGTGGGTCGAGACCCACCAGGTGGGTCACATAGCACCTAGGTCAGCCATCTTTGAAAACATGGGAAGATGGGACACTGGAAGGGGCAGGCCTGTGTGGTTATTTTGCTTGTGTCCAGGTCAGAATGCCATGTGCAAGGGAATGGCAGTGGGATGCAGGCATCTTGTGGTCTTGTGTGCTTCCTGAGGCATCTGGTGGGCCACTGTGAGATATAGGAAGCTGGACTACATGGGCCTTGGCCAGAGCCAGTGAGGCTCTTCTTATGTTCTTGAGGCCCAGATTTGGTTGCAAGTTATTGTAGCTCCTTCCCCACAGACAGGATTTTTTTTTACCTCAGAATTTTACCTCAGAAATTTACCTCAGAATGCCAGATACAGATGCAGGCATCTTGTTGTCTCATGTGCTCCCTGAGGCATCTGATGGGCCACTGTGAGATACAGGTAGCTGGACTAGATGGGCCTTTGGCCTGATCCAGCATGCCTTATGTTCAGGTTGTAATTTTTTTTCCTTTCTGGTTCACTTTGCAATTGGAAAATAGCTGAGAAACAGCCCAACTTATTGTTGCATTCTCAGAAAACAGCAGGCTCTGGTGTCACACTGATGGCATTTCCAGCCATGACATCACTTCTGATGGCTTGGCTACTTGGACAGTGAAGTTCAATGTGGCAAGATTTACTCTTGCACACGAGATTATGTCAAGGTGGGGAGCCTCGATTTGCAAGAAAGTAGAAGACGATGACAATAGGTGCCCTGCAGTTCTATAGTTTTCTGTTCCTGTCAAAAACATGATTGTAATGAGATCTTTGTGGAAGTCTGTCCACCACAACTGTTGCTCTTATTCAGGAACTCATTAAGCTTGTGAGAAAGATCAAGCTTCCACTTACACAGTCTGGGGACCACTGTTCAAAGAGCATTAGGTACACTGCCCTGTCCCTTTCTTACAACAGCTCAACACTGCCACCTGGCGAGCAATAGAGAGTACTAGTATGTGTCATGATCGATTTCAGCTACTCTTCAGCCCCATGGAACACATCTGAGTAAATATCCACTGTCAGGATAAGATTCTTTCACTTCAGGCAAAGGGCCCAATCCTATCCAGGTTTGTGGTGCTGATGCAGCTGCAATGCAGCCCCAAGGGAAGCGAACAAACATTCCCTTACCTTGAGGAGGCCTCCCTGACTCCCCCTCCACCACAGAATGCAGCACACCTCCCATTGGGACTGCTACATCAGGGCTGAAAAATTGGATAGGATTTGGCCCTAAGTCAAGAAGTGTATAATCTTTCGACTCAAGATGGCGCCTTGAACGGCAGCCTCGGCTTGTGCTCGTCATGTCTTTCGTGCCGTTTGTCTTTTTTGTAGCCCTGCAAAGGGTTTTTGTGACAGTTTTAAACTTTTACAGCTACTGACCAGCCATTAAGGCTGGTTATGGTTGTTAACGGCTGTTTCTACTGCTTTTAAGCTGTTGTTCCTTCTTATGGATTTATGGCTTTCTTCCTGCCTCTCCTACACAGTAAGATGGCGTTGCCGATAAGACTTGCTTCTCAGCTTACCGACTGTGATTAATTTGCTGGTTGTTACAATTCCCTTTGAGTTACTTCACGTCCTGGAAGATTATCCTTTCTTATGGCTTCTGCAATGCTGGACTATATCAGAGAAGCGACTTTGAACATCAGAGGAGCCCCATGTATTTACCACCCTGTTTTGTGGATGAAGAAAAGTAGTACAGCTGCTTGGTCAAGAGGCGTTGTGGCTTTGTGCGAGACTCGGAGGAGGATCCATCAAGGGTGCTGGTATTTGACCAAGCTATGACAACATGGAATGAACTTTGTACTACCATTTACTCATCTTTTTAATCTTCATTCACTTGTTAACAAAACGGACGAACTGCATCTTATTAACTGGGCCTGACTTTTATGTTTAACTGTTCTATCTTATGGAAACTTGATTTAATAAGTCTGTTCAGGACAGTGTTTTGGATACACCTGGAATTGAATGGAGGAGGCACTTGGTTTTTTAACTTGCAATATATGTTGAGGTGACTCGGAGGCTAAAGCAGTATTTCATTCTGAACAATGCCTTTACTTGTTTTGTGAATTTATTGTTTATTGTGTGTGTATGTAGCATTGTTTGTACGTTGCTGATAGCCGCACTAAATTCCGGGTATGGTCACATACTTGGCCAATAAAATAAATCTATCTATCTATCTATCTATAAGCAGGGCAGGCTTATAAGCAATTTGAACCAATTGCTCCCAATTGGACTTTGTGCCTAAGCCCCCACCCACCCACCCATCCAGTAAAGTAAGGAAATTAATCTCGTACGCAATGTATTAAAATGTGCTTAGCTCCATTTGGTCATAAGAACATAAGAAGAGCCCCACTGGATCAGGCCAAAAGCCCATCTAGTCCAACTTCCTGCATCTCTCAGCGGCCCACCAGATGCCTCAGGGAACACACAAGACTACTAGATATGTGCATCTCGTTGCCACTCCCCTGCATCCAGCACTCCGAGGTAGCCTAACTCTAAAGAAAGGTGGTTACACTACCCATCATGGCCTGTAGCCTGCGATGGACTTTTCCTCCAGAAATCTGCCCAATCCCTTTTTAAAAGCTCTAGGCCAGATACCATCAGCATTTGGTCTGTACGCAGGGACACAGGTAAGGGATACTCAGGGACACAGGGACATCATGGTAAGTGGATCCACAAGCCAAAGAGCAACTGCAGCACACCAGATTCCTCTCAGATTTGACACTGTGGCAAGGAGTGCCATGTATGCCCGGCAGGTATGCCCTGAAGCAGGGGCAGCTGCTGCACACCCATAGTAGAGCCCACTGTTGTGATCCTAGGAAGGCGAGCTGGGCCGGACTCCATTTTGCCTGCATCCTACAAGGGGTGCAGGGTCCCCTATTTGACCCTGGGCCTGGGTACAAATTACCCCCTGTACCCCGCTCTCATGGGCCCTGGTTTAAAAGTAAAGAATTGGTGCTTGGCAAAAAGGATGAGGTTGCCAGCAGTTGGCCACAAGAATGTTTAAAAATGCAAATGTTGACAATAGAGGTAAGGGGAGTTTCTCTCTCTCTCTCTCTCTCTCTCTCTGTATGTGTGTGTGTGTGTGTGTGTGTGTGTGTGCGCGCACGTGTGGGGGTGGGGGTGGGGGGTCCTGCTGCCCAGTCTCAATAGGGCTTTTTCCCAATCTCATATCTGCATAGGATTGTAGCCTTAACATTAAAGTGAAAAACATCAATATTCTTTGCATTGCAAAAAAGAAATTAAAGGTGTGTGTGTGTCATACTCGGTAGAACGTGATTCTTTTTCACTTTATATTATATATCTTTATATAATGCATTTATATTATTAAAGATTTTTTAAAAAACAAGGGCCACCCTATCAAGATCTGCGACCGCGGCAGGACTCGAACCTGCAATCTTCTGATCCGAAGTCAGACGCCTTATCCATTAGGCCACGCGGCCACCCTGAAACATACTTTTTACTGGAACCTATTGGAATCAGAACAGCGGAGGTGGGCGGTTCGAAAAGCAATCCGGAAGAAACCATTTTCATGGCGCGGAGGGGGCGGGCAGAGAAAAAAGGAGGAGGAAAAAAAGACCGAAAGCACTCCGGCTAAGCCAAACCTTATTTCGCCCTCCTGAATCTTGTGGTGTGGGGTTTCAAAGGGGAACTGGGGGGATATTCTCGCTACGAACTCACCACCACCACCCCCGCGCTGGACGAACTCACTCCAGGCAAGGCCACGAGAAGGTTTGGTCGAGAGGCGGGTGGGGG
>JAJKFI010000026.1:2749181-2872095 GCA_029204185.1 Lerista edwardsae
CAGAGTGGCGGCCGGGGGGGGTTGAAATACCACTTCGGGGGGGGGTCATGGATAGAGCCTGTAGGCCTGGGGGGGCAGAGAATAAGCACCCCCCTGGGGAAGAGCAAGGCAATGGGGGGGGGGCTTTCTATACACATTCTTTTTGTGCGAGGTAAAAATAACCTAGTTCTCATGGGGGGGGGGAGAAAACACCAGTGGGGGGTAAAAAGGGTAGCCAAAAGGCACTTTTTTTTAGCTAGGGGGGAGGAAGCAGTAGGAAGAATTTCCTAGTTTTTAATGTGGGGGTGACTTCTTTTTTAGTGGGGAGAATAGCTTGCAGACACCCTTCTTGTGTGAGGGTTGAATATCCTCCTTGCACTGGGGGCAGAGAGGGGGCTAGATGGGGAGCCAAATTGTGGCAGTTCTCAGAAGTCGATGGGAGAGGGAGGAAGAGAATAGCCTGGTTTCATCAGGGGAGTGAGGAGTAAGCCCCTTGTCAGTGTAAGGGGGGGGGGCCTGTAAGTATGAAATTTAGCCAGATAGATGCAAAGAGATTGCCCATAGATCCCCCACCCCCACCCTTGGTAGGGTGGTGAACAGCCTGGTTGCCTATACTAGTATACTCCATACGTTCTGGAGTCTGGCTCTGGTCAGTAATTCTTGTTTTAGCCTTATTAAATTTAGTTATTTAATGTACTTTTTATCCTACTTTTCCGTATACGGGCCCTCCAAGTGGCTAACAACTGCAAAACATTAATTTTTTTGCCTGGAGTGGGTGGCAGAGGGAAAGGAAGGGACGTGTGCTTAAAATGTTTGAGACGTGTTCTAAAGTTGTCATTCTTTAAGGTTCAGCTTTTTCCCCAGGAGCCACCCTAGAGAAGTTAAATCTCAGAGAGGGGGAGTGGATGCATTTATCTGGAGTTGTCGCACACATATGGCAATGTAATCACATCAACACTGAGTACTATGTACTGTGCAGTCTATTTGCATGCTGCATTTAGTGAGATCTCTTCTGAACATGAGAAGCCCACCCCTGGATCAGGCCAAAAGCCTATCTAGTCCAGCTTCTTGTATCTCACAGTGGCCCACCAGATGCCTCAGGGAACACACGAAACAACAAGATGCCTGCATCGTTGTTGCCACTCCCTTACACCTGGCATTCTGAGGTAGCCTACTTCTAGAACCAGGAGGTTGCACATACCCATCACAGCTTGTAACCTGAAGCTGTTACAAGCTTCATTGTGCCTTTCTAGTATTCCTCTAATAAACATACTTCTGGCTTTGTTACTAGCCCTGCTCTTCAGTTATATAAGAGTCCATGAATAAAGCAGGTGGAATAGGAGTGGTGGCAAAGTGGGTTAAACCGCTGCTGCTGGGCTTTCTGACCGGAAGGTTGGGCGTTCAAGACTGCATGATGGAGTGAGCGCCTGTTGCTTGCCCCAGCTCCTGCCAACCTAGCAATTCAAAAGCACCTAAAAATGCGATCACTTCGGTGAGAAGGTCACGGTGTTCCATGCGCTACAGCGTAGAGTCATGCAGGCCACATGACCACGGAAGCTTGTCCTCAGACAAACGCTGGCTCTTCGTCTTAGAAACGGAGATGAGCACCGTCCCCTACAGTCCGTCACGACTAGACCAGTCGTTCGTTGGGAAACCTTTAATAGGACTGTAATTAATATGTAATCAAAGTTAGTGAATATGCTGCTCTGACAGTGATCCTCAGTATGATCACTGTGTTGTGACTGTGAAATGTTGGTGGGTACATGCTTGCACGGTTGGGGTTAGAATAAGTGCTAGTTTTTTGGCACTACTAAAAACTGGTTGTTTTTTAGGGTAGTCTGAGGTAGGGTAGTCTAAGCTTGACTAAGATCACCCAGCAAGTTTTGTGACTGAGCGAGGATTTGAATTTCCCTAAAATCCAATGCAGAAAGCTACAGCTTACTTCTGAGCAGCCAAGCCTAAGATAGCACTGTACGTCCAGTACACTTGAGTCACTGTGCTACACTAAGGGCGTAGTCCTAACCTGGAGTTAGGCCAGCAAAGTTGGCTGGCACAAAGGACTTCATAAAGTATGTTTGGATCACTCTCGGAGTCAGAGAGGCCAACACACAGACATGCGCCATCTTCCCTGACTCAGAGAGTGGTCCAAATGCGCTTTACGGTGGCCCTTGTGCCAAACTATCCTGGCCTAACTCCAGGTTAGGACTGCGCTCTAACTGAAGGTGAGATCCAGTATCTTGGACAGGGAGATGGAAAAGTACCATACTGAATCTCAGTTTTATGGCATACTGTTTGTCTCCTGACAGATTGCAACTAGCAAGAAAGTCATACGCTCTCCATGATACTCAGCCCTGGTGAAGATGAAACGCTTTGTGTGGAGGAAATCACTATCAGGTCCAGTCACCTCATGGGGAGCCCGAAGATGGTCCTCGGGTGCCTCTGCTAACCACCTGGTTCAGGAGAAGATGGTGCAAGATGCCAGCACGGCCGCCAACCAGCAGCGCATGAACCCACTTGGCATCCAGATGCTCTCCAAGAATCTCCATGAGCAGATTTTCCGGGGTGCTCAGGTGCAGTACTCGGATGAAGACATCCAGAAAAGTGTGGAACATTTGCAGAGGCACGGCTTGTGGGGGAAAGAAACATCCATTCTTCCCGATGTGGAGTTGAAGCTTCCCCGGATGTATGGGGCTGATCTTGATGAACATTTCCGTATCTTGGCACAAAAGCAGAGCCTCCCATATTTGGAGGCTGCTAAGGAACTTCTCCAGCATGAAATCCCACCCATGCCTTCAGAGTGGGCTTGGGAAGTTGGATGGACGCAATATGGACCCAATGGGAAGAAAACTGTGGATTTCCCTGATGAGCAAGCATTGGTGTTTGATGTGGAAGTGTGCATGGAAGAAGGGCATTGCCCCACACTTGCAGTGGCTGTCTCTCCAAGTGCCTGGTAAGATAGGGAAATAGCTCTGATACTGAGGTAGGGCAGAGTTCTTGTTCCTGAAACCTGTGTATCTTGCATGTGACCAACAGCCAGAGAATATATAGCCCATCAGGGGTCTACAAACGGTGATCTAACTTGCCAGCCAGCCGTTTGCTTCTAACTCCTTCTCTCTTCTCCACTGAGTTTTCTGGCTAACTTGGGGGTGGGGGATGGTTGAGTGCTCAGTTGCACTAAAGTATGGCGGAAAGTACGAAAAAGCAAAAGTCTCCTCTGCTGCTTGGAAAGATCGGCTGTTTCTTACCCCTTGATTTAATTAATGGAAATGAGACTTCTGGGGAGGTGTCCCATGACTTGCTTGCAAAACGATTTGGTGAGCTGACAGGTGGATCGATGGACACCTGCAGCAAATGCCTTCTTGTTCCTCTTCCTGTCTCTAACCCTTTACTTCTTCAGCTGTTGTCCTCACCTTTCCTCCCCAAGAGGCCATTGGTCCTTCCCAACCTTCTCAGCTTCAGGGCAGGACCTTAGGATCTTGCACAATGTGCTGCCAACTTTCTATGCTGAGTTCTTTTGTTTACAAGTGCCAGGAGAAGAAACATGCCCTTCATGGAATTTTCTTGGCCATAGAACTAGAAAAGTAAGAAGCAGAGTCCCTCCCTCCCCCGTCACTTAATCTATATATATAAAGAAGAGCGTGTGTGTGTGTATGTATGTATGTATGTTTTGCATAGGCTCCGCAATGCCTGGAGCGATCGGCACGAAACTCGGCACGCGTACACCTTGCGGCCTGGCGACAAACACGGCAGGGGTCGGGCCCCCCTAGCGCCCCCGGGGGTGGGGGTACGCGGGGGTCCCTGCGTGAAAACGGTCAACAATGGCCAAAATCGGTGTCAAATCCACAGTTTCCGGGGTCGCCGAGATGAGTGGCGACGCTCCCGACGCCGTTGGAGTCCGGGTTCGGCCCCCCCTCGAAGTGGGGGGCAAGAAGGGGTGCGAAACAAAACGTCCGCATGCCCCGCTGGAACGCCTGGACCGATTGGCACCAAACTCAGCATGTGGAAGCCTAGCAGCCTGGCCACAAACACTGTGGGGGTCGGGGGGCCCTAGCACAGGGGCAGGGGTGCGCAGGGGCCCCCACATGAAGACGGCCAAAAATGGCCGATCTCGGCGTTGAGTCCATAGTTTCCGGGGTCGCTGGGGCGAGTGGCGACACTCCGGACGCTGTTGGAGTCCGGGTTCAGCCCCCCCTCGGCATGGGGGGTGAGAAGGGGTGTGAAACGAAACATCAGCCATGCCCTGCTGGAACACCTGGACCAATTGGCACGAAACTTGGCATGCATACACCTTGTGGCCTGGCGACAAACACTGCAGGGGTCAGACCCCCCTAGCACCCCTGGGGGCAGGGGTACACGGGGGTCCCCACGTGAAGACGGCCAAAAACGGCCGAAATAGGCGTCAAGTCCATAGTTTCCGGGATCACCGAGACGACCGGCGACACTCCCGACGCCGGTGGAGTCCGGGTTCGGGCCCCCCTTGGCATGGGGGGCCAGAAGGGGTGCGAAACAAAACACCCACCATGCCGTGCTGGAACGCCTGGACCAATCGACACGAAACTTGGCATGCATACACCTTGCGGCCTGGCAACAAACACTGCGGGGTTCGCACCCCCCTAGCGCCCCTGGGGGTGGGGGTATGCGGGGGTCCCCACGTGAAAATGGTCAAAAATGGCCGAAATCGGCGTTGAATCTACAGTTTCTGGGGTTGCTGGAGTGAGCGGCAATGCTCCCGACACCGTCGGAGTCCGGCTTCGCCCCCCTCAGTGTGGGGGGCGAGAAGGGGTGCAGAACATAATGTCCGCCATGCCCTGCTGGAACGCCTGGAGCGACGTGCACCAACCTCAGTATGCGCATGCCTTGCGGCCTGGTGACAAACACTGTGGGGGTCAGGCCCCCCTAGCACCCCCGGGGGTGGGGGTACCCCAGGGTCCCCGCATGAAAACGGTCGAAAACATGAAATCGTCGTCGGTTCTGTAGTTTCTGGGGTCGCTGAGGTGAGCGGCGACGCTCCCGACGTGGGAGTTTGGATTCGCCCCCCCCTCAATGTGGGGGGTGGGAAGGGGTGTGAAACGAGACATCTACCATGCCCCACTGCGATGCCTGGAGCGATTGGCGCCAGACTTGGCATGCGTATGCCTTGCGGCCTGGCCACAAACACTGCGGGGGTCGGGGCCCCCTAGCACCCCCGGGGGCAGGGGTGCACAGGGGGCCCCACGTGAAGATGGCCGAACATGGCCAAAATTGGCATTGAGTCCATAGTTTTCAGGGTCACCGAGATGAGCAGCGACGCTCCTGAAACAGTTGGAGTCTGGGTTCGGCCCCCCCTCAGCGTGGGGGGTGAGAAGGGATACAAAACGAAAGGTCCGCCATGCCGTGCTGGAACGCCTGGAGCGATGCGCACCAAACCCGGCACGTGTGTGCCTTGCGGCCTGGCGACAAACACTACGGGGTCAGGCCCCACAGTGCCCCCGGGGTGGGGATGCACGGGGGGCACCACGTGAAAACAGTCAAAAACGGCCAAAATCTGCGTCGAATCCATAGTTTCCAGGGTCGCCGGGATGAGCGGCAACAACTCCCGATGGCGTTGAAGTCTGGGTTCATCCCCCCCTTGGCGTGGGGGGCCAGAAGGAATGCGAGACAAAACGCCCGCCATGCCCTGCTGGAACTCCTGGAGCGATGCACACCAAACCTGGCACACACGTGCCTTGCGGCCTGGCGCCAAACACTGCAGGGGTCAGGCCCCCCTGGCGCCCCCGGGGATGGGAGTGTGTGGGGGCCCCCGTGTGAGAACGGTCGAAAATAGACGAAATCGGCGTCAGATCCATAGTTTCCGGGGTCGCCGAGGCGAGTGGTGATGCTCCTGACGCTGTGGGAGTTCGGGCTCAGCCCCCCCTCAACATGGGATGGGTGGGAAGGGGTGCGAAACAAGATGTCCGCCATGCCATGCTGGAACGCCTAGAGCGATTGGCGCCAGACTCGGCATGCACGTGCCTTGCGCCCTGGCAACAGACACTGTGGGGGTCAGGCCCCCCCAGTGCCCCTGGGGGTGGGGTGCGCAGGGGGCCCCACATGAAAATGGTCAAAATCGGCATTGGAACCGTAGTTTCTGGGGTCACCGAGGTGAGCGGCAACGCTCCTGACGCGGTTGGAGTCCGAGTTCGGCCCCTGTCAGCGTGGGGGGCGAGAAGGGGTGCAAAACTCATAAACTCTGGAAGATCATTTTGTTACCCGGGCAACACTGGGTAACAAAAAGCTAGTAATGTGATAAATGGGACTTTGCTTGCCTTTCCCTTCTTGACATAAATGCTTTCCACTTGTCTCCAATGTTTCTAGTCAGATGTTTGGGTATTTAAACTAGCTTTGGTCCTAGTGATGCAAGTTTTCTCTTTCTGAAATGACATTTGAAATTCAGAAAGAAATGAATGCAGATCTTGGTATCCTTTGGTGTGTTGATAATAATGCTTGAGTTCAGAAAGCTGTGAGGAATGTCAATGTGCATCTGTTTTCCTACCAGGTATTCATGGTGTAGCAAACGACTGCTAGAGCAACGGTATACCTGGTCTAGCCAGTTCTCCCTCTCAGACCTCATCCCCCTGGAAACCGGCAGCAGCCTCTCCAAGCAGGATTGGCGGGAGAGGTTGGTGGTGGGTCACAATGTCTCCTTCGATCGTGCACACATCAAGGAACAGTACTTGATCCAGGTGAATGCTTCCTGCCTGCTAACACATCAGGGTCGTCTGATTGTCATCTTGTACCCATAGCATTCTTGGTTAGATGTTGGTGACACATACGTGTGCATTTGTTTATTACCCTTGCTGTGAGCCACAACAACTGTCAGAAAAATATACAATGAACAAGGCACCGATAAAGGGCTTGTTATACAAATTAAGTATTTTAGCACATAGTCACTAGGTGTGGACCAATGGTTGATCTTCTGGTACTGCCTGAAGTTAGGCAGAAGAATTTTTGGTCTTGTTTTTGGATGGGAGATGGAATGTCAGGCTGTGACAAGCTGCTGTACCCATTGTGGCAGGACGGAGACGCTGTTGAGCTGATTCGTCACCGCAAGTAAGAGTTGTGAGAGAATGTGTGAGAAGGCCTGATAGTTTGTCTTGACTCATCCAAGTGGGAAGCAGCAGTGTTCCATAATACATGTGTGCATTTTAGGGCTCCAAGATGCGTTTCCTGGACACCATGAGTATGCACATGGCCATCTCGGGATTGACAGGATTCCAGCGCAGCCTTTGGATGGCAGCAAAGCATGGCAAGAGGAAAGGACAACAGCAGGTCCAGCAGCATATCAAGAAAACACGCAGTAAAACCAGTGGCCCTGCAGTAAGTTGGAGAGGTACCCAGAAGGTGGATGCTAACTCCTTTTTTTCTGTTGCTGGGTGGGATCTATAGCGTGGTATCTCTGTGTAGTTCCAAGCGCTTCTATGAGGCTTCTTCAGGGGCAGTGACAGATAAGGGATGATGCGGCTCTTTGTATAAGAAATAGCCTGGTCACAGTTGACTGTGCTATAGAAACCTCCAGATTGCACTGCTGTGATCGTAGATTGGAGTGCCTTTAAAGATTGTTTGGAAACATGGATGTTAGTTCAAAATACAATATAGCCACTAGGCTGATGACTGGAATTTCATAATGGGAATATGTTTTGCTAATGCTTAAACAGCTTCACTGGCTCCCAGTCTATTTCTGGGCACTGTTCAAAATGTTTTTGTATTTCTATAAAGCCCTTCACAATTTGGGACCTGTGTAGCTTTGTTGTCCTCCTATCCTGGCCTTGGAATCGTAGTGAAGGGCCTGAATTGTCTCATGAAAGTGGATGGCTGTCATTAGTTAATTCAGTGGCTAAGGACCAATGAGAAAGGAAGGGCTTGTTCTGATTTTTTTTAAATTGAGCATCGAGGCATTCTCAAAACAGTGGAATTTGCTGGTCAATTGATTAGTTGCTTATTTCTCTATGGCCTTATCTCCTTGCAGATTGCTTCCTGGGACTGGGTGAACATCAGCAGCATCAACAACCTGGTGGACGTGCATGCCCTTTATGTTGGGGGACAGCCATTGGAGAAGGAAGCGCGGGAACTCTTTGTCAAGGGGAACATGAATGATATCAGGAATAACTTCCAGGTAGGGAGCGAATCTACTGGACAAGGCCTTTTAGTGGAACGAACCAAGAGGCTCGGCTCAGTGGTACAGCATGTGCTTTGCATGTAGAACGTCCCATGTTCAATCCTGAGATATCCAATTACGTATAAAAGGGATCTTGGGTAGCAAGGCTGGGAGAGATGCCTAGCTCTGGAATGCTGCTGTCAGTCGAAGTAAAACAGTACTAACCTGTATCAACCAGCAGTGTGACTCCTTAAGGCAATTACTTCTTTTACCTTTCCCATAGGAGCTGATGACTTACTGTGCCCTTGACGTTCAGGCAACTCATGAAGTATTTCAGGAGCAGCTTCCTCTCTTCCTTAAAAGGTGAGAAGTTGTTGAATTCACTGTTGCTTCCATTTCCTCAAGAGGGGGAAAGGTTGTAACAGCCCAATCCTAACCTGACTGCCTGTCCTACAGTACAGCGGTGCCAGGGAGAGGCAGCTGGAGGTCTCCTCAAGGAACATTAGTGTCAATCCCCAGCCTCTCCAGTGGGGCTACTCGGGTCTGGACCAGTAGCACCATGTAGGGATTTCAGACTTGGGATGGGGGTTAGGGTGTGGCAGAGGCCTCCTTCGCCATCGCCTCCCAGACCGGAACCACCTTCCCCTCTGCCCTCCCCATCCCCCCAGGCCTGAACCACCTTCCTCCCCTCCAGTGTCATCACCCCGGTTAGTGGGCGCGTCTTTCGCTTCGGAGTAGGCCAATTGGACGTGGCCTTTCTGCTGACAGCACTGGCCTCCATTCAGCTGCAGTGTGTTTAACGGCACGTTTATGACTGCACCTGTGCACGTCCCACCAGTGGGAGGCGATGTAGGGTTAGGGTTCTAAGCTGAGAATCTCTCTGTGTGTCTGTCCTCTGGTTTTATGTTTGACGTTTATGCACTGCTATCCTGCCCCTGCATAAGTATTTTATGGTGATTCATGTGTGTGAGCGTGTGTGCTGTGCCTCTCGCCCTCTTCTGGGATCAATGAAGCAACAACAGGCCAAGCAACAACAGGAGTGCCTTAACAACGACCTCAATTCCAACACTCCGTTTTTCTTCATTAGGATGCTTTCAGGGTAGAGGCTGAACTTGTGTCCTATCCTGAGTGATCGGCTTACCAAACGTGCTCTTGTTTACATAGTCCTGCCCTTTAATCTGCATGATCCCATCCTGCGTTTTGTTCCATTTGTTCCATGGAACAGCTAAATTAAGCCATTTGGTAACGGCACTGAAGCAGGTTACTGTAACTACTGACAAAGGGGCTTCCACTCTGTGATCATCTCTGTTCCTACATCAGGTGTCCCCATCCTGTGACATTTGCAGGGATGTTGGAAATGGGGGTCTCGTACCTTCCTGTCAACCAGAACTGGGAGAGATACCTGGATGAAGCTCAGGTCACGTATGAGGAGTTGCAAAAAGAGATGAAGAAATCTTTGATGAACTTGGCAGACAGTGCCTGTCAGCTGCTTCATGAGGACAGGTGAGTGGTGGTGACAGTAGCTGGTATAGCACTGTTAGGCTACAAAGCAGAATTATGCCCCAGAAAACATGGTGGCATGGTGAATGGGGGGAGTATTTTAACCCTCCCTTCCAACTGGAGCTTCTGTGAAAAGCAGCTGAAGAGGAATTGCAGGAGGAAAAGTAACAGTAGGGAAAGATCAAACACCTCTCCTGCCTGCTGCCTGCTTTGTGTTTTCAGACCCTTGACTCTCTGTTTTTCAGATGGTCAGCAGAACCAACTTCCCATCAAACTTCCCTTTGACTCTTAAGATCAGTAGTTTGCTTTTGTCTGCGTTGCTATCCTACAAGTGAGGAACATCTCCCAGGAGGAGAAATGCAGGGTTGTCATTATTTAGCCTGTATATCTGGGAAAAGGAAATAATGGTTTCATCAAGCTGGAAACTGCTCAGCAAAAGAATGCAGTTGTCACTGATATACCGCAGGGGGCGGTAGTTGTAGCTGTGTGTTGATCTAACTTGGTGTCAATGGCTAAAAGCACTTCATGGGTCTTTCTCTGCTTTGCCTACATATATAAATTGAAACATGTAAACAAAGATCTTCCAATGAATTTTTTTTTTTAAGAACTCTGAAAAATAATCTTTTGTGTTGTGTTTCATCTGGTCTGGTGCAGGTACAAAGATGACCCCTGGTTATGGGATCTGGAGTGGGACCTGCAAGAATTCAAGCAAAAGAAGACAACGGTTGGGAGGAAGAAGACTCAAGATGGCAATGTGGACCACCCCAAAGCAATGAAAAAGGACTCTGTGCTGGAATGGCAAGAAGGTAGGGTGGCATTGTAACTGGCCGTTTTCCTGATTGCATGGGGCAAGTGGCAGATACCTCTTGAAAGTATCTGGACTGTGGTAAAAATGTCATGGTGTAGTAGCTTACATGGAAAATGTTTGGGAAGAGACAGACTTTTCTGCCCTCTCTGTGCCTTTATTTGCTGCCCTTCTGTGAGTACCTGCAGAACCAGGCGAGTTAGTAGCTGATTGAGGGCGCAATCCTACCCAGCGCTGGAATAGCATGGCTAGTGCCATATCCAGCGCTGAGTAGGTGGAGGCTGGAGCCTCCCTGCGGCAAAGGAGCGTGCGTTCCCTTACCATAGGGGAGGCTCCAGCTAAAGAGCAGGCGCAGATCTGAGGAGACCATGCGGCCTGAATTGGGGCCACGCGGCCTCCCTGACGGGCTTAGGATGTGGCCATACGGCCAACTCCCAAGTCCACCCAAGTCCCGCCCCTGCCTCCCACCAATCCCCGTGCTGCTTCTGTGCAGAGCCTCCTCTTCTGCACGGAGAGGCTCAGCACGGGTGCAGCAGGGCCGGTGCTGCCTGCAACGCCGGTCCTGTTGCCTTAGCGCCGATGCGGGGGTGCCGATCAGTGCTCCCGCGTCGGCGTTAAGGGCGCAGCGTCAACGCAACCCCGTTGCGCTGATGCTGCACAGGGTTTATGATTGCGCTGCCCGAGTGTATCTACTTAGGCCCCTTGATATCAGATGTAATGTAGATATTGAACACCTTTGCCCTCAAAATCTGCCTCTACCACTTGGGAAATGTCCCTCTCTGGTTTTATTTGCTGTATTTTGAGAACAGATCCTGGTCCCCCTGCTGAAGAGGAAGAACAGAGCATCCCCGAGAGCCGTCTGTGCCTGAACCGTCTGAAGGAAACTGTGGCTTTGCAGCCAAAGAGGATTCAACATCTGCCTGGCCACCCAGGGTGAGTTTCTGCAGGAAAGGTGAATATTTTGACATCCTCATAGATGGCAGTCCTTGTAAGAGCTCTTGGTCACCTCCGGCATTGATCTTTGTCCTTTAGAGTCAGGGTGTGCCCTCTTGTCATCTGCTCTGAAAAAGCCCTTTGTTCAAGGCCTGGGGCTAGCTCTGTTTTACAGCTGTAATTGCAAATCTTGACATTTTGTCATCCTTTGTGGTACCTGGAACATTCATCAGACTTCCAAATTCCGATTTATTTTAAAAATTAATAATGAAGGCAAGCATCTAAGCCCTCATAGATGCAAATGGGGAGGCTAAAGAGGTGAGAACAGTTGATTATGAAATTCGGGGCATTCTTCCTGTCAAAAAGCACTGTAGTCTTTGCTCTCTGTGAAGTCATAAACTTGTGCCTGATTTTTATTGCTTTAGATATGATCGGGGCTCACATACTTGAAAGTTCTTCTATTAAAAATAAAATCTTTTACATAGAAAACTAGCATGTCAGGGAGAGGGACTCTATGTTAACTTTCTCTTGACATACTAGTTTTCCATGTGCAGGGATTTTTGTTCTTGCATGAAGGAACATTCACTGATGAGCCCCCACTTGCAATCTGAAGTCCAAGCAGATGTCTGAAAAGTTTTCCAATTGACTTAACTGAGCATGGATTGAATCAATCCTGAGCTAACTATCTAAATACTAACTGCTCCTGCTGGTCCTGAGCAGATTCTTTTTTAGCTAATAGAATTGCTACATGTGCGTGCTCACTCTATCAAAAGACAAGTTCCTAATTTATTTTGTTTTACTGTCAACTTGCAGATTGGCTTACTTTTTAAGAAGGCTTATTAAAGAAGGGTTTTGTTACTGAATTTGACGGCTGTTTCCCCTATCCACCCACCCATTCACACACGCTCTTCTCTTAGGTGGTACCGTAAACTGTGCCCTCGGCTGGATGATCCTAATTGGATGCCTGGACCGAACCTCATCAGTCTGCAGATGAGAGTGACTCCAAAGCTCATGAGACTCACCTGGGATGGATTTCCACTTCACTACTCTGAAAAACATGGCTGGGGTTACTTGGTGCCAGGAAGGAAGGACAACTTGCTGGAGGATACTCTGGACAATGGATCACCTAAATGCCCCTTCAGGTAAGAGGAAAGGAGGACTTTCAGGCAAGTGAGAGCAATAGAGCAGACTATATTATCTGCCATTGCTGTTGTCAATATTACTAAATATAGTGTGACATCAGTTGTAAAGGGTGCTTTATACAGTATCATAAACAGAAAAGCCAGACCTGGTTCTCTGGAATATGCATTTCAGGCTTCATCTATTGAACCCAAGGGTGTTGAAGACTTCCAAGCCCCCTCTAGTCTAAGCGTGCACATAGCCCGTACCACCACCCTTCAGCAAACTGAGAAATGGTTTTGGCAGGAGAAGGCCTTTAGAAGTGAGGAAGTACTTGAGTTTCTAAACACTCAATGATTTTTAGGTTCATGGTTTAGGTTTATGGGAGCAGCCAGGATTTTTTTTCTAGACCCGATACTGGCAAGTTAGTAAAGGTGCCAAACGCTCAATATCTTTGATGGAAAAACTGCTTCTGTCACTAATATTATCAGGCCCCATGGTACATTCTGCCTCTTGCATAATAGTATCAAAGGTTAGCAGTAAGATGATGGAATTGGGTCAGTTTCTCGGTTCATTTCAATAGGCAGGAGGTGGTAACGGTAATTCAGTGACAAAAATTCTTCCTCCTCTTTTTTTTGCAGAGTTATTGAGCATCTGTACCGGGAGCATTGTAAGAAAAAAGGCAAGCAACAACCTGGCTCACTTGACACCTCCCTGGAAGAAGAACTCATGTTAACAGAAAACAGCACTTTCTGGCAAAAGGTATCTTAGCACCAAGATGGATGATTAGCAAGACATGTACCACATGATTCTGCTAGACTGTACTGCTTCAAGTAACATGGGGCAATCCCATTATTGATTCCTCCTCCAGATTGAAATAAAATCTCCCTGAAGCTAGACAAATAGGTTGGAATGGATAAAGCTAGGCTAGATTTTACTCAGAGGAAGTTTTAATTTGTTTGCTTTTTCCTTGCAAAATTCCAGGTTGAGGAACTCAGCCATCTGGATGCAGACATAGAGGTGGATCTTGTAGCCAGGCCATTGAGTCAGGTAATGGCATGCTTCATTGGAGAAAGATGACCAATCAGCACTATGCTTACTTAGGGAATAGATTGTGAAGGTTCGAGTGAAAGCCCAAGTTACACTCTCTAGAATTCTGTGCTCATTATGAACGTGATGTGAGGGTATACGTTCAGCATATACTCTGTGGGACTATTTGGGAGTGGTGGTCAGAGCACTCAAGCCTTGAAATCCCCTTGTCTTCTCTAGGATTGAAGGGCTCTGACACGAGGCTTAATGGGAAGGGAGCAGGCCTAGCAGATTGGTAGCTTCAGCTTTGCAGAATTTTGAGAGGAATCTCAAGAGCTCTGGCAAGGTCTGAGAGGCATCTGCCTGTCCAGATCTTTTTGGCAGTTGCTCTTAAAAGACTCTGCTCTTTCTCTCTTGCTACCCTTTATGCCTAGATGCATATCCCAGAATGTTCAGTGATGCCACCTCTCATTTCCTCAAAATTCACCTTTTTCCTGAATCCTCTGGCCCAGTCCTCTTGTCCCCATACTATACTGTAAATAGCTTTAGCAAGTGTACACTAATTCATCATGTATTCTTCCCTAGTCTTATCTTTCCCATTTCTGTACCCTTCTACTGTTGTGTCTTTCTTGAATTTTGAGCCCTTTGAGGCAGGAGCCCACTTTGTAAATGCGCATAGTGCTACATAAATAAGAATAAAAAAAGAATACTCCTGCCCCTGGAAACTGCAGAGGACGTTGCTGGAGTGAGAGGAGAGGATACCTGCATGCAGGCATTTGTACAAGAATGCTTATCTGGACAGAGCACTTGGTTCATAGGAGGTGGGGTGCACCTCACAGCTGATGTTGTCTTTTGTACCTTCTGGCCTTAAATCCATCTTAATAATCCTTCACTGATTGCCCTAGAATGAGCAACAGTCTACAGAGAGCCATCCTGAATACCACCACGGCAATGGTCCTTACAATGAGGTCAATATACCTGGCTGCTGGTTTTTCAGGCTACCTCACAAGGTGAGTGTGTATTTTGTGAGTGTCACCAAATGGAACTTCTCCGTTGTCTCTGGAGCCCAGTGACTAATCAAACTTTTAAAAAGTTGCCATTAAAACATAGGCAAGAAATAGATCTTTATGATACATGGAGAGTGTTACACCCTACAGTCAGGAACTATTTGTTTTCTTCCTTAAAAGTAAAGGTTTCCCCACGACCGAATGGTCTAGTTGTAACCGACTGTAGGGGGTGGTGCTCATCTCCGTTACAAAGCCTGTAGAGCCGGCGTTTTGTCCAAGGACAAGCTTCCGTGGTCATGTGGCTGGCGTGACTATACACCAAGGTGCACGGAGCGCCATTCCCTTCCCACCGAAGTGGTCCCTATTTATCTCCTTGCATTTAGGTGCTTTCGAACTGCTAGGTTGGCAGGAGCTGGGACAAGCGATGGGAGCTCACTCCATCGCACAGTCTTGAACTCCCAACCTTCCGGTCGGAAAGCCCAGCAGCAGTGGTTTAACCCACTGTGCCAACACATCCCTTTCTTAGGGCACAATAATTGTTTGTGTTTGGATTATTTTATTCATTCATTCATTCATACAATTATTGATGCCATGTGATCAAAAAATGGAACATGCCTCACAATGTCTTTTAAAGAAATCAAAAATACCCCATTTTGATTTCTTAAAAAAAAATTGTAAGGCATGTCCAATAATAAAAACAGCAACTGCAGATAAGATTGCAAATTAAAATAATCAGAGAATGCTCAGATCAAACGGTCAGGCTCTGGCCAAAATTCAAAGGGCTTAATTTGATAGCAAAATGCTATCAAGGAAGGAGGGGAGATGGATCTCCCAGGACAGGGAGTTCTGAAGAGTGCATGCTGGGATACCTGATTCAATGCAAGGGAACAGCCCAAGGACCCACCTGGGGAGAAGGCAGCAACTAGAAAACTCCAAGCTGGCATAAGTTGCCCCGCTCATGGCCTTAGAATTGCCTCACTTGCATAGCCTTGTCTAATGCAGTAAGTGGGAGAAGGAACTCGTCTAAGGATTCCCTCCTGCACGATGAGATCTGTACTCCCCCCCCCCCATACAAAGATGCCAGGATAGAAATCCATGCTACAAATAGGCAAAGTCTCTCCTCAATAATGATGCAGATTAGATAGAAAATAGACCCACTTGCTTGCGAAATATTCATTAGTGCTGTGTCAGTAACCTGGTGGAGTGAAGGCTAGAAGCCTGTTACGTGGGCTAAGATTGTCTTAAGTCTGATGCCCTGAGCCAAAATGAGTGCCTGTCCCCTTTTGTTAAAAGGATGGGAATGACAACAATGTTGGCAGCCCATTTGCCAAGGATTTCCTGCCCAAGATGGAGGATGGCACCTTGCAAGCTGGCACGGGAGGCACAGAAGGGACACAAGCTCTTGAAATCAACAAGAAGATCTCCTTCTGGAGGAATGCACATAAGAGAATCAGGTGAGCTGGGTGCCTTCACATTTGGGGGTAGGTCTGCACTGCTGCAAGACGTCCCTCACAGATCACACTGAGGCCAAAGGGAAGGGAGGAGATTTGGGGACTGGGTAAGAGATGGTCAGTTGCCATTGACAACTTGACCCTTTCTTGAAACCCTGGATAAAGCAGCTCTTGGCCTAGCCTGGTTCTTCCCTTCATTTCGGCATGCTCAGCCACAGAGGGAGGGATGGGTGCAGTTTTTCACGCAATCTTCTGGATTGTTTTTCCAAAGCTAGTTCCCCTGGTTCCTCCTTTTAACAATGTTTGTTTTTGGCAGTTCCCAAATGGTAGTGTGGCTGAAGAAAGGGGAGCTGCCTCGATCCGTGACCAGGTAGGTCTACTACGGAAATGTCCTCAAGACCAGTGCCGCCTAACTCAGTAGCAGAGCATATATTACATGCATTAGGTTCAGTCACTGGCATCTGTTAAAGCGTCTCAGGTCACAGTACAGGGAATCTCTGACCATTAAGACCATTGAGAGCAAATGGACTAATTGTGTGACTTGCACAAGGCAGCTTTGTGTGTTTGTTTTTCATCTGTGCCACTGACCTACTGGGACCGGTTCATCTACAAAGGCATGAGAAGGGTGCCCAGCTGCCATTCGTTTCCCCTTATGACCAAGTTTACACCCAGTGCCAAGGAAATTCAGGTGCCTAATTATGAAGGTGTCAGTTCTTTCAGAGTAAATCATTTTTCCTTATGCAAAGATTCATACACTTGATCAGTTTGTGCACTGTTTTGAAACAGGTATTTGAGTGTAGTTTGGATTTTCTGACAACAGACAACCTTGGAAGGCACAGAAACTCTGCCCCTTGGGCAATGGAACCCTATGAAGGCTATTCCTGCATAGTTTCAAGACGTTTCCCCATAGATCTTTTTGGAATTAAAAAAACTGACAAAACATAACTAAACCTTGAAACCTAGAAACTTGCTTATGTTTTAGAAAAGCAAAAGTTGAAATTTCTCAAGATCTTCTTTGGCAAACAGATTTTACGCCAACCTCACAGGTGTAGATTTAAGAGAGGGATATTAGCCTATTTCAGGTGGTAAATTTTAATGATGTTGAGCAACTCCAGTGAAGGGCCTTAGAACCTCTGGCCTTTGTGTGATGAGTCAGGTTACCTGCAGCCTCAGTGGTCCCTGTTAAGTAGCTGCAGAGCAGGTGCCAGGTGTCCTATGGTGCTTTGAAGCTGCTCCTGCTGCCACTCTTTTAGGAACCCCGACTACGATGAGGAGAGTAGCTACGGAGCCATCCTGCCACAGGTGGTGACTGCTGGGACAATAACCCGCCGGGCTGTGGAGCCCACCTGGCTGACTGCCAGCAATGCCAGAGTATGTATCTGTCTTCTGCTGCTTTTTAATCTTTTTCATTTGAGAGAACAAATTGACGTTCTGGGCAAGAGATGCTTTTACTGTCCATAAGCACAATGTCAGTCAGGAGTCTCTTTCCCCCCGAGAGAACCTGTTCTGGCAACAGACGTGGTGAGAGCAGAAGCTCTTCCTCTGTGTCTTGCAGGCTGACCGAGTGGGCAGCGAGCTGAAAGCCATGGTCCAGGTCCCTCCTGGCTACCACCTGGTCGGGGCAGATGTGGATTCCCAAGAGCTTTGGATAGCCGCCATCCTGGGAGAGGCCCATTTTGCCGGCATGCACGGTGAGTGCCTCCACTTGCAGCAGCCCCTCTGGGGTTGGTCCCCAGCACCTGACATCTTCGCTCTCTCTCTATCTGGAGGGTCTACATCACTTTCCTGTCGCAAAGCTGCAAATAGACACAGCCTCTGTTGGTTTGCCTGCTCCTTATCAAAACCTAGGCATAAAAATGGGCTGGATTCTTCTTATATAAATTCTGGAAATGCAGCACACTTGCAGGAGTCCTCCCAATTTTGTATGGATTATTCTATTTGTCATGGCAAGATGTCAGAAACTAAGCAAGCTCCATCCCCCTTCGGCTGGTTCTCTGGTTTCTGAGACCTCACCAGGTAATGCCTTCATGGTTTTAACCATCTCTTTGGTATATCCGGGTTGGAAACTTGTTTCCTTGTTTAAAAGCGGAACTTCTTCAGAAGCTAAATTCTCGAACCAGTGCCTTAATTTTTGCATTTTCCTCGGCACAGAATAGCAACACGCATTCAACCCTCTGTTCCTCTTGTAAGATCTGCTTACAAATGACATTAACCCATTCCCTCCCCTTCCCCAATAGGGTGCACGGCCTTTGGCTGGATGACCCTTCAGGGGAAGAAGAGCAACGCCACAGACCTGCACAGCAAGACAGCCTCTACAGTGGGCATCAGCCGGGAGCATGCCAAAGTGTTCAACTATGGGCGCATCTATGGGGCAGGGCAGCCCTTTGCGGAGCGCCTCCTCATGCAGTTCAACCATCGCCTGACTCAGCAGGAGGCCAGTGAAAAGGCCCGTCAGATGTATGCCGTGACAAAGGGGCTCAGGCGGTGAGTTCAGGTAGTCTTCAGGAAAGGGTTAACCTTTGAGAGGAAGGTGGGGCCTGCGCCTTGGCTCTCTTGCACGAGTCCTTCAAAGCCATTTGCTCCTCGGGGTGCCCCACTGTACTGCACTTTGGGGCTCCCACAGTCTGCATGCGTCCTGTCGCCTGAACTGCATGGGAGCTGCCATTCAAGTGGTCTTGCCTGGTGTTAGGCTTCATTTCTTTCTGGATCCCCATTCATTCTCCCTTGTAGGTGCCTCCTGTCTGAGGAAGGAGAGTGGCTGGTGAACAAGCTGGGCCTCCCTGTGGAAAGGGCAGCGGATGGTTCTGTGTCCCTGCAGGATGTGCGGTTGATAAAGAGAGAAGCAGCAAAAAGGTGAGGGGGAAGGGAGAAAAAAGTGTCCTGGCGTCAGTTCGTGTTTGGGCAATGCCAGGGCTGGCCGTATACAGCACTTCAAAAAATGTATTGAAATATCAAAACTTTGTCCCAAAGTAGCTTCCACTTTGTACAAGAAAAATATATATTGCAAGTTTTACTTTACTCTCTGCTTTACCGTCCGGCTTCTGAGATCTGGCATCATCCATTCTTTCTCAAACCCACCTTGACAATCACAAGGGCTGCAAACTAGTTTTTCAATGAAAAATAAAGTAGCAGGAAGCTGATCTCAGTGCCTGATATATCACATGGTCTTTTTCCCCTCTGGTGTGAAATGCAGGCTAGCCTCCACTGCACAGTCATTCACTCTCATTCTCGTGTTCTTGATGTGGCAGGTCCCACAGGAAGAATTGGGATGTTGTGCGCCAGCGAGTGTGGGCCAGTGGAACAGAATCTGAGATGTTCAACAAGCTGGAAAGCATTGCCATGTCGACGTCCCCTCGCACGCCTGTGCTGGGGTGCCACATCAGCAGAGCACTGGAGCCAGCTGCTGTCAAGGGCGAGGTGAGAGAGCCCGCTTGATGCTGAGCTGCAACTTCACCTCAGTGTGCTGAATATGGCCCTACCTAGGTCTTTCCTGGCTTTGTCTGGAGATGCTAGAACTTGAACCTAGAACCTTCTGCAAAGGTCCTATTCTACTGCACGATAGCGCCTTCGGTACAGCTGTTTGATTTTTCTCCTCTTTCTTTGGTGGTTGTACTCGCTTT
The DNA here is from genome assembly GCA_029204185.1 of Lerista edwardsae. NCBI lineage: Eukaryota > Metazoa > Chordata > Lepidosauria > Squamata > Scincidae > Lerista > Lerista edwardsae. The sequence goes on from JAJKFI010000026.1 coordinate 2,768,738, forward strand.
GTGTTCCGAGTGCCCTTACTTGGGGGAGTACTGGAGGTTCATTGTTGTGGAAATGAGAGGAGAAAACAATCAGAGTTCCCTTGCCTGCGAATAGACAGCAAAATTTCCCATGTAAATTGTTTTCTGGATCCTTTTCCAGCTGCCTGTATAAAGCAGGGCATGCAACTATAGCTCATGCTGTTAAATTTTGTTAGAAAGTGTGTTTTCAGTCTGCGGAGCATCTTATGCAATGCAGCACCATCTGTATTGCATAGTTATTTCCAGGTGAGGTTTCAACCTCTCCTGCAGGTCCAGAATTTTCACCTGCTGTTGGGATGCATGTATGAGCAATATGAATATCTAGTGCCTAAAACATCCACATATTTGGAAAATTAATATCCTGATTGGCCTTTCACGAAAGAACGGTCACTGGAGTTCACGGGCTAAGAAAGACCTGGCACGTGAGTTTCTGATAAGTGCCACCAGCATATATTTAAACACCCAACCAGAAAGCCTTGGTCTTATTCTTCCAGTGTGAGCACTTTGTGTGTGCATGGAGGAATCCTGTCTGTTTCTCCTATTTCTTTTAGTTTGTCACCAGCAGAGTGAACTGGGTGGTCCAGAGCTCAGCTGTGGATTACCTGCACCTGATGCTTGTGTGCATGAAATGGCTCTTTGAGGAATTTAACATTGATGGACGCTTCTGCATCAGCATCCACGATGAAGTGCGCTACCTAGTCCAGAGCGAGGACCGCTATCGGGCTGCTCTCACCCTGCAGATCACCAACCTCCTCACAAGGTAAGTCAAGTTCTTGACACGCCGTTCACGGTCCAATCCTAACCTGAGCTGGAATAGGCAGGCCACATGGCCTGCGCCATATCCAGCCTCAGTTAGCAGGTGGCTGTGGTGCAACTCAGAGTAAGGGAACGTATGTCCACTTACCTCAAGTAACATCCCAGCCACCTCAATAGGGCTGCTCAGAGCTGCCCCACCAAAATTGCAAGCACAACTCTGAGCAGCCCATGTAAGGCCAACCAGGAAAGGGACGGGGGTTAGGAACTGACCTCAGTGCCAGGGGCCAGGTCTGCCCATGGCCCCATCCTCACTCCGCCCTCCCCCACTCTTTCCAACCCCGTGTGCCAGCCAACCCACCTCCAGAGTAGGCACAGATATGCCTTACGGGCCCAGTGGTGAAATTCAGCCAGTTCTCACCTATTCTGCAGAACTGGCTGCTAATTTTAGGTTGGGAGGGAAGAAAGGCAGCGGATGGCCCTGAAGGCCGCCCTGAAGGACATAGAACCGGTTGTTAATGTATTTGAATCCCACCAATGCTTACGGCCCCAGTTAGAAGCACTAGTTGAGAATTGTGCTCTCAGTGAACCAACTTTGACAGCTTTGCCATTACAGTCTGTGACTTTTTGAATGAAATTAGGTCAACAGGAAGTGAACTATGTTAAGCCTGACCAGTTCTGGGTGATCTTTAAAACACATTAAGGGCCAAAACTTATCCAACTTTCCAGGTGCAGCCATCCTAATGGGGTGTATGCTGCATCCTGTAGTCATGGAGGTCTCCTCCAGGTAAAGGAACATGTGTTCCCTTTCCTCAGGGCTGCATTGCAGTTGCACTACACTGGAAGGTTGGGTAGGATTGGGCCCTAAACCTGTTATACATGAGTTGAGATCAGTATCTGGCTATAACATCTGTGACAACTTTTCCTCTAAATGGTCTTCTTTTTGCAAATGGCAAAACCTGCTTTCTGGTTGTGGCATTTGGAATCCTAAAGTACTGACCGAGTCTTTGTACTTCAAGTTGCAATATTCTTGCTCACCTTGGCTGCCTCCCACCACTTGCTTTGTACTTTGTACGGCACTCCATCTTTGGAGTGCTGTACAGAGAGGGTCAGTTTGACCTGGAAAAAAATCAGGCAGCATTTTCAGATCTGTGGAATATGGCAAAATGCAAATACCCATTTCTTCTTGAAGGTTGTAAAATCACAGCACAACTTCAGGTTGCTTCTCCCACTTGCTCCTGACAGAACCTGTAAATCAAATGTTTTCTAGAAGTTGGAGATACTGCACCACTCCCAGTTCTGGCTGTGAAACAGCATAACCCTTCATTCCCTACCCCACACCCCCAAATAATTCAACAACCAGCAGAGCAACTTGAACTAGTAGGCCTCATAGCTGAAAAAAAATGGAAGAAGTCCCTTCCTTTCAGTCAGTCCTTGAAGAACCCTACTACTGATCTCTCCTACAAGGAAAAGGAAATCCCAATACTACTATGAAAAACAAGGAAAAAGAGTAGGGAAAGGTACCATCTGTCCACCGTGGAGAAAGAACATGCATGATAAATCTAGTATTTCGTTCTTCCCTGGTAGAGGAGGGTATCTTTGACTGGGTTGTTGAGCAGCAATTACTGGCTAGGTAGGAGATAGATATCTGCTTGAGACAGCCTGCTAAAGCATGCATGTGAAAGGCAGATAAACAAATTCAAGGCCCAGTCCTATCCATCTTTTCAGCCCCAATGCATCAAGGTAAGGAAACAAATGTTGCTGTACTGGTGGAGGTCTCCTTGACTGCATCTCCATTGCAAGATGCACTCCATACCCCATTGGCACTGCTACACTGGCAAGTTGGATAGGATTGGGCTCTATGTGGCCATCTGACAAATTTTTGACAGAAGAGCATTTGTGCCCAGGCCTAGTTGGGACCAGAATTGAGCGGCTTCTGAAAATCTTTTGTCCCTGCCTAAGGAACCATGTCAAGGATACCCTCCCCTGTAAGAGAAAAAATTGGTGCCTGTCCTAATACAGAGGGTGAACTTCCAAAAGGATCTAAGTTTTTTTAATGCCTTGCTTGCTTTGTAGGTGCATGTTTGCCTATAAACTGGGAATGCAGGATCTGCCTCAGTCGGTAGCCTTTTTCAGTGCTGTGGACATTGACAGGTGCTTAAGGAAAGAGGTGACTATGGATTGTGTCACGCCTTCTAACCCAACAGGAATGGAAAGAAGATACGACATCCCACAGGGTGAGCATCGGTTCTTTTTCAGTTAGATAAGTGAAAGCCTCCTTTTCTGGCAACGGTAGTGCAAGAATAGCTTTGTAAGAAAACAAAATGATGTAAGATTGCTTTAAGAATTCCAGTCTCTGAAACAAACATCTCATAAAGCCAGCAGACATGCTCAGTGTACTGTAGGTTTAGCCAAGAACTCATTAATTATCTCCTTCTAAAGGCTTGTCCTTGGAGAGAGGCCAGGAGCAGACCTTGGGGTCACCTGCTCCCTTTAATACAGGGAGAGACCTAATGAGAGCTCCTCTGCATGCACAATCGCTCCTCTTGAAGCCCACTTGAATGACTTGGTTTCCTAGGGGATGGAGAGAGACCTGAAGGTGGCAACCACGAGCTCTCCCATTGTTCTCCCCGGGGAAGAGGAAGCAGACAGCCCTGAAACTGTGCCAAAAAGTGTCCAAAGTGATCCTGGGTGTGTGTGTGTGAGAGGGCTCTGCTTCTGTTTAGTGACTGACTTACTGCCATCACTGTTCTGGCTTTCTTGTCTTCCGATGCGTGCAAACGCTGCAGCCGTCTTTGCAACATCTGGTTCAACATCTTGCTTACTCTCACCCCCATCAGCTCTAGTCTTGTTACCCGACTACTGACAATTCTTTACTGCAGCCTAAGCACCTTTTTTTTTTTTTAGAGTGTTACAAACACTGCAGGATGAAATCTTGTTATACAAGTGGTAATTATGCTCAGCTTTTGACATAATCACTTTTTAATTGATGCAAATTAATGGGTGTTCAAACAGCTTCTGAGAGAGGCTGGTTAATTATTTACAGAGATGCAATAGTGATTTTGCTTTAACAATGACAGCTTGGGAAGAAATCAACACAGGAAGAGATTTTTTTAAATTTATTAAATGTAGCTCTCTTGGGATACACTTTAAAGAGATTGCTAAGGCAAAATGAATTTTAGGAAATAGATTCTGACTTTTAGGAATATCTTCCAGTTTGTCTCGTAATGGTCATACTAACTGCTTCAGAACAGGGTATACTTGAGAGCTTTCTAGCCTGCTACGACAAGATGTTTAGTGGCACATACTGTAAACACTTTAGAACCACTTGTTGCTGTAATCACCAAGGAGGCTTGCAGAAAATGCCTTCGCAGAAAGAACTTAACTTCCACTTTTTTTCCAGGTGATGCTCTGGATATATATCAACTTCTCAACATAACCAAAGGCTCTTTGGAAAAAGCAAAATAACACTCGAGACAAAGGTGGCGCCTATCTGCTGACGGAAGGAGTCCGTCTCAAACGGTGACCATGGGCAGCGTGACTTGCTGCCTCTGTCTGTGCCACCAAGAATGGGGTGTGGTGTCTACAGCTTCATAGGCAGTTCTCCAGTTCTGTGGCCGAAGAAGGGCCAGACCAAAAGGGCACAGTGCACTTCAACTGTGCCAGGACCATCCTTCAGGAGGCTATTGTGGCAGAAGCGTGCAGGGAATCACCTGTAATTCTTACAGTGAACAGATACATTCAAGTAGGCTGTCAATTAAAACTTGCGTTAAGAGGCAGTGCTCTGTGACTGTTATACAAGGCAACCATAACCAAGCCAGTCACTCGGGAATAAAGAAGGAACTCTATTTTTTCCGTCTTCTCTTCTTTTTGGGTTCCTGGCTGTCAGTGGCTTGTGCTGATGCGATGCTCTAAAGAGGTAACAATCAGAAGTTGAATCACTAGATGTACGATAGGAGTCCAGTAAACTACTACAACAGCAATTTTCAATCTTTTCCATCTCACGGAACAGTGACAAGAAACAAGGCACATCATGCTGCTAAAATTGTCAAGGCACATCATGCTGCTGGTGTAGGGCTCACATCCCTCAATGGCACTATTAATAAATGGTGTTTTTTGAATAAGTAAATGTGCCAAACTCCCACAGCACACTGGTTGAAAATCACTGTACTAGAACAATGTTATCATTCTTAACCTGCTATTTGGCCAATGTGGGCATCAGCTATGACACATCTTTTTATGCCCTCTAGCTAGAAAATAGATTGAGGGAGAGACAGAGGAGAATGTGAGCAATAGTGTTCTTCCTCTTTTCTCATGTCCTCTCATGGTGGCAGTTGTTCCACACACCAGCATGGCCTTCCTTAAAACGAAGCTCCAACCTACAGAAATGGTTATTAGCTCTCCTTAATTCACCTGGCAAACAAATGAGCATCAAAGAATCCCACAGGAGAGATACAGTGAATACAAGTATCCATAAAGCACGCCCTGACCTGGCCGTTATCTGGCTCGTTCTCAGCGTCTTCAGCATCCTGGTCCTGCAGGGCACTCTCCAGGGTGGTCACGTTGATACGGAAGTCCCGGGAGGTGCTCAGTTTCATGTACTGCATCAGGTTGACCTGCAGCAGCCAAAAGGATGCTCAGCATTGCAATCCTAGACCTGTGCTCTCTCGGGCAGAGCTTATCAAATTCTCCTCTGAACCCTTTGCAAGATAGTAAAGAGTGTGAACCAATGTGTCCTGCCCCTTATATCTTGAAATTGCCCCAGAAGAGCCCTCTGCTCAAAATGCAGGAGGAAATATTTTCTGTGGACAACAAGCCATTTATGTTACTTGTGTCTTCTGCTTATTCTTTGTGAACTGCAAGAATAGAATAGGATCTCCGGATACAGGACAAAAAGTGTATCCAAATCATTTTTAGTGTGAGGAGGCAGGACAGCAGTTACCAATGCAAATAAAAGTAGAAAATTTGGGAACTTTAAACATTGAGCCTGTCTAGTCTCATTTGAAGCACTTCATTTTTAAACACTGTGATAAAACAACTAGTATAATCATTGTTAATATCTAAAGGTCATGATGTATTACCTTTGATTTTTTCGAGAGGTGGATCAGAAACTTCTCGTATTGCTCGATGGCATAAATCAAGTTTGGAATTGGCTTTGTTTCCCGCAACACTTTGGCCTGTAGAACAAAGGACAACAGCAAACAATGAGCTAATGGACATGTGGTTTACATTATTTTTTTCCTTCTCAATTAAAATAATTTATATATAGGTGTGCCCTGGTATCGACTGTTTCAGTTATCCACGGATACCAGGGCTCCTATTAAAACGATAGGGGAACATTAAACAAATCTTTTTATCTTGTTGCAACAAAACCACTGATATTCATTCCCCTATCTTTAAAAGGTATCCCCAGTATCCATGGTGAGATCCACAATGGAACCCTGGTGGATACCGGAGCATGCCTGTACTGCTTTTCAAACAAAGGAGCTCACAAATGGTTTACATAGCTACATAAACATAGCAATCACCATCTTGTACATCAATTAATCACTATGACTCTTACAGTTCAGGCACCAGCAAGAGATTCCCAGAACAAACTGAAGTGTATTGCTTTAAGATGACGTACATTCATTTCTTCCTGAACATTCCAACAAAATATAGTAGTTTTGATACATAAATGACAGCTTAGAATTGATGTCTGAACCACTTTCACCTGGAGTGAGACATGTGAGTCTCATTTCTCTAGTGAGACATGCTGGTTGAATTTAGGTGACTGCTATTTATTTTCCTTGTCAGTGGTAAGGTAGATGGCAATAGGGAGGAGCACTGGTGAGTTCTGTCCATTCCCCAAATTACAAAAATATCCCTTCTATGGACTATAAAATGGGAAGGGGAGAAGAATTTCAGCCTTTGTTTACCACATTTATGCAAATCATCACACAGGAAGCATTTCAGAGCTTCCTCTTCTTTCTTAAGATGAGTTTACATAAGGGGTTGTTGTTTTCAGGTTTCACAATCGCACGTTCTTTCCTTAAACTAGAGCAACAGTTCCCAACCTGCAGTCCTCAGTTGGGAGCAGGCTGGACCTGACAGGTGAGTGGAGCACTGTGCATTCAGTGCTTCGCAGGTGTTGGGGCCGCCATGAGCAGTGGCACAATGAGGTCATCATACCATCACTATGCCCTCATGTGGCTGTTCTGGTGGTCTGCACTCATTGAAAATTAGGGTACCGCTAAACTAGAGGAAGTACACGTCTATGTTTTGCAGTTGCAAGCTCCCCTCTGGCCTATTTCTCATTGTATTGAGATGGCAAACCTTGTGCCTGGCTGTTTTCACTACAAACCTCCAGCAGCAGCTCTTTTGGGGTCAGGAAGGGGCAGTCCCACTCACCATGACAGTGGACACTTCTGCTGGCATCTTGTCAGTTTTCTTCTTTTTCTTTTCCGCCGCAAAACTCAAAGTCTCACTCTGGATATTCTGAGGAAAGGAGATGGCAAAAATTAGACAAAGGGAGGGATATGGGCCTCAGCTAGTGAGCACTCGGGGTACTGAGCTGGGTATTCTACATAGTTACAGAAGGCAGACATGACTCGCTCCACCCTTTGTTACTAAGCTTAAAGGTGCAGAAACATTTACTTCATTTACACCCCAGCTTCCAGGATGGAACTATGCAGGATTCCCATCCCACTCAGGTACTGATGGACGATCAGATTCAGGCCTGCTGAGCTTCTCTGCCAGGCAAATGGCAAACGCCATCCCCTGTGAAACAGATGCATTCTTTGGGACCGAAAGTATGAAATGACCTTACCTGCACATAAGTGATGAAGGCGTAGCACTGTGGGGTCAAATGAGAACCCGAAAGCCTCACCTAGAGAGCAAAAGCTGGCATCATTATTCCAACAACTTCCCTCCACAATTATGGACAGGAGCACACCGACAAAGCACATGCCACTGTGTGGTGCTGTGCAGGACAGATGGCACTCACCAGCTTTTCCATTCGCTTCGGAATGCCCCCAGTTGTGCTGCGACATGCTTGGAGATTCTAGGAGAGTAAAGCAAGAGAAGATGGGCTCATTATAGGCCCTACACCTGGGGGCAGTGAAGGGGAGCAGCTCTAGTTGGTGGTGGTGGGGGGTCTTCCCTGCTTTCCCCCTTCCTGCGTCTCATGTCTCAATGCTTTGGTGCCCTATGGAGAGTTTTCAGAAACAGCAGTAGGACCTGCAGCACAAGATACGCACCTTCCTTGCCAGCAGTGACCACAGGGCCAGAGCTGACTTTCTTCTCCAGGATTGGGCCCTGTAATGTATTGCTGCGCTGCTTGTTTTAATGCTGGAATAATCTGAAGTTTGATTTCGGAAGGTGCTACAACCTACTAGCTAGGATAGGGTATACATTTTAAACAGTATATTCAGGATATAGGCTTTGTGATCATCCCCAGCGTCCAGACTGGCTAGGCTAAGGGGAAACTGGCAATCAGAACTTGAGAGTACTCACGTATTTGACAAGGGAGGAGAGTGCGGCATACACCTTGCTAACGCTCCGGAGCAACAGGTCGATGCAGCTCCCTGCTGGTAAGGCCGTTTGTACCAGTTCATGGTATGCAGTCAGCAAAGTCCCCAGCTGAAGAACGGTGGCTTTTTCTAGTGACTGCATCTGGTCTGCTGCTTGAGAGGCATCTTCTAAAAAAGGGGAAGACAGCGTGGTACAATTCCCCCTCCGTGTATACACTACTGCGTGATATGTGATTAAAAAAAGCAGAACACGGAATATAGAAAGCTTTGTTTTCACCAGGGCACTGGAAACAGAATTTTTTCCTCAAAAGGCATTGACCAAGAAATTAGTTTTGATTCGGTGCCTTCCCTCCTCTGCTGCTGTCGGATGACGGAGGAGGATGCTGTAGTGGTGATGGCCACTAGCATCTGACTTCATGGGGATTAGACCAATTCCATCTATAATTAGCTATCAGTCCTGGCAGCTCTGCAGAACCTCCATGCTCAGTGACAACGTACCCCCGAATAGCAATCGCTGGCGAGGGAGATGTTCTTGCTTTCCATGCCCTGCTCTAGAGGCATTTGGTTGTCCACCGGGCAATGCAGGACACTGGACATTCAGTCCAATCCAGGAGGACGGTCCTGATGTTCTTAGCAAGAGCAATGACTGAGCAGAGCTGCCGTGCTTGTGCTCTCCATCATTTACAGGCCACCTTTTGAAAGTTCAAAGCACCTTCACCTCTCTCAGTAATGTTTACAATAGCCTGTGAATTTGATCAGTTTTATCATCCCCATATTGTGAACAAGAGCTGAAGCCAAGAGATGGCAAGTTGCCCAAGAGCTGCCACCAAGTTCACGGCTACAAGACCTGAACTGGGGACTGATGGAGTCACACTCTTGGACACTACACTGTTCCACTGGCCCCTCGCACGTTCCGCTCCCGAGAGAGGTTTGACACATCGCTGCTGGCACAATCTCATTTGACTCCATAAAAATTAAGAGTTTTTCTTAAAAGTGTGTACAGGGAGAGGGAAGTTATGGCTCCCATCTTTTTTACTTGATCCAACACCCAGGATGAAAGCAAGCACTAACTGGCAGCCAAGCTGTATCTTGGTTTTGCTGTGCAAGCACATGAGGGGAGACTCAAACTCTGAACAAGACAAAGCTCAATGAGAGTGTCTAAGAATGGCAGTGTCTAAGAATGGCAGTAACAGTTACTTTTGTGATTACCTCTCTTCCACCTCAGAAAATACACAGTCAACAGATGGTCAGACTTAGAGACTCCACATAGCCTATCGTAGGCTCTTTTTAAAACATTTACCTGCCGCCTCTGATCCCAGCAGGCTCTTCATCTTACTGATCAGCCAATCCACTTCTTCAAGGACCTTCTCTGCTTGGCCAAGAACCAGCAACTAAGAGAGAGAAGATATGAGATGCTTGCATGGAACACAATAAATACAGAGCTCTTCAAGCAGAGATCCTGGATACAGTCCGACTCACGCAAGCAGGGGCTGCAGTCTTGGAGTTCACAATAGCAAAGTGGGACTGATGCACCATTTCGAGGTCCTGTGGGGATTGAGAAACAGAAAGGCAGTGAGACTCCAACTGCCACACCCAGAAAGGGATGCTTAGGGTTTACTTTCAGTAAGGGTGCAGCACATGTGCTCTCCCCCCCCCCTTTGCCATTAGTACAGAGGCCAAGCACGAGTCCTCCTTACCTGGTCTATATCCGCAAAATGAGCATGGATATCCCGAGCAAGTTCACGCAAAACGCCGACTGGGCTCTTGATGAGAGCATGCAGACTGAACAGCAGGCCGAGCAAACCTCTGCAGCAAGGAGCATCTTCTGTGGGGAGAGGAAGCATGCTTTGGAGGCCACTGGATTGGACCCTCAGTCTCTTTCCTGAATCTGGATATGCAGGTCATGAGGACCATAGCTTCAGAACTCTCAAGACCTGTGAACCCAGTCTAAATCTAGTCCAAAAGCCTTACCCAGGCTGGTTTCCTTGCAAATCTTGACCGTCCAAGATAATAGCTGCACAAACTGCACAAGAAGAGACATCTTGTTACAAAATAATTATTGTCCAATTGTTGTAATATTGAAATATCTGTTCTAAACCTTGTAGGCAGAGATCAACATCCACCAATATGTCTATTGTCCCTATATCTTCACCATTACCTGCTGGGAAGAGGGATCTAACAGCTTGGAAAGTGTGGCGATAATGTTGACCAACAAAAGGGCTTCCTTGCCATTGAAGTCATCTTCAGCATTGCTAATCTGGTTCACTAGTGATCTCTGAGGGAGGGGAAAGGAAGGAAGGAATTTGTGAGCCAGCACCACACGCCTGACCACACCACAAAGAGAGCCGAACAAAGTGCCAACCTCTTGACCAGGGCAGGCAGATAAACCATGCATTGTGTGTGTGTTGCAGGACAGGACTCCAGGAAGACCTTTAAAATATTTACAGACTGCTTTAGAGAAAGGAAAGAATGTTCTGGCCTAAAGCTGCCCAATGCAGTCCAGTTCTGGAAGCTGCTAAGTAGTAAGTCAACTCCTTCACCCTGTTCAGTACCAAGATCACGTGCCCCCAAACCTTCCAGGTTTTCTAACGTACCTGAAATTGTCGAATCTGGAAGGCAGCTTTCTCCGTGACATTTATGTCTGCCTCTTCTGCTTCTTCATTTGTATCTAGCAGAGTGGATGTAAAAGAAAGCACCAATATTTTTTTTACCCAAGTAGAAGCTGGGACAGGATTTACTGCAGCTGACAAGACAGTTGTGATTTTCAAAAAGCAATGGTCAAAAATGAGGGGAGGGGAAAGATGCAAATTCTGGAGAGCTGGCATAGGAAGCTCTTAACTGTCAGTGATCAAACACAGCTTTCAGTTTAAATGTTCTACTGGTCCCCAGCTAGTTGTAAAGAAGATCATTAAATGTTTCTGTGAACTGGCTGCTGGAAGTCACCAGTGAATGACTTGATGAATGGAAGCCACAGCTCTACGTCAATGGTTCTCAAACATTTTAGCACCGGGATCCACTTTTTAGAATGCCAATCTAACCAGGACCCACCAGAGGTGATGTCATGGCTGGAAGTGCCGTCATTGTGAAGCCAGAGCCTGCTGCTTTCCTGAGAATACAGCAATAAGTTCGGCTCCTTCTCAACCATTTTCTAATAGCAAAGTGAATCAGAAAGAAAAAAAAGACAATTTACAACCTTGACAGGAGCAAAACAACTACACAGCCCTCCCCCTTTCCAGCATCCCATCTTCCCTTTATTTTCAGTACGGCTGCCCTAGTTGCTTCGCGATCCATCTGAAATTGACTCACAACCGACTGGTGGGTCCTGACCCACAGTTTGAGAACCACTGCTCTATGCACTTAAGAGCGCAATCCTATACTGCGCTGGATTGGCAAGGCTGGCTGGCCGGCCTGCACCCTATCCAGTGCAGTATTAGGGAAGCTGGAGCCTACCCATGACAAGGGTAGGGAAGCTGGAGGGAAGCTGGAGCCTACCCCTTACCATAGGGGAAGCTCCAGCCTCCCCGGTGTGCTCCTCAGATAAGATCTGCGCCTGCTAAACCGATCCAAACCCAAAGCCCTCCCACGCTTGACCTACCCAATGCCTGAAGAAACTGGGGGATCTTTGCCGGATAAAGGTGTTGCGTGGTGTTAAAGATCCTCAGCAAACCCTCCAAGCACAACAGCGAGATGCTTTTGCCCTTCTCCTTCTTTCCTGATTCTTCAGCTGCAGTTGGGATTGAAGTGTATCTCCACAGCAGGACTCTGAGGCAGAAGGAGAAAGAAAAAGGTCCTTGGGGGAAATCAGGCACAACTGAGGGCCAAGCACAACAGCTGAGAACACCTTACACATGCGGTTAAATTGTGTATCCAGCATGTCTGCCTGAGCGTGAATGGGAAGAAGTTCATGGGCAATAGTTAGGCTATTCAAAACATGCATTGCAGGAGCTCCATCAAAGCCCTGATCCGCAGAGCAAGACAGGACCAGAACTGGGTCTCTGAAAGCACCTGCAATTTGCACAGCCCTGTCTTTCTACAGCAAGGAGGTGGTACAATCCGTCCAAGGATACCACTGGGTGGGGAACTTCATCATCACCCCCTCCCCCAGTCCTCTGGGGCCACATTGTGTGCAACTCACCGAGTGATTTTGCAGAGGTTCTGGAACACCTTCTCTTGGTTCTGCCCATCAGGCCCATCCGTTTGCCCCGTCTCCTCCAGCTGCTGCACTTTCTGCAGCGCTGCACTGACAGCATAGCGCATGAACTCATTGCTGGAGCGCAGGACAGCCAGACTCTCCTCGTGTCTCTGGGAACAGTCCCTGCAGAGTCAAGACGGAATACATTGGTACACTTTCTGAGCACTAGTACACTTTCTGAGCATTCTGAGCACTTTCTGAGCACACAGAGCTGTGAGGATTTCTACTGTCACTCTTTCATACACACAAGAGTTTCACACACAAGAGTTTCTACTGTCACTCTTTATACACACACAAGAGTTTCACAAACAACTAGAGAACGGCCACATTACTGCAATAATCAATCAACAGTATTTATATACCACTTTTCAACACTAAGTACACAAAGCGGTTTACAGGCAAATAATAAAGTTCAATGGCTCCCTGTCCCAAAAGGGCTCACAATCTTAAAAAAAAAAAAAAAGAACACCCCCAGCAACAGCCACTAGAACAGACACTGCGCAGGGGTGAAGAGGGACAATTACTCTACCCCTGCTAAATATAAGTGGAACAGGACTTGAAAAAGTGCCTTTTGCCCCGTTAAGCAGGGGTTATCAGCTGAGCAGGCCGGAATCAGAATGGAAAAATGATGAAAAAGAGACAAGCTTGCTTCATATAGAGAGTTATTCCAAATCAGTAAAGGAGAAGCCAAGGATGACATAGCAGGAGGGGATACAACTGAGGTTGCAAGTCCAAAGGAGTGGACTTGCAAGGGAGTGGCCACAGGATGCAGACATCTTGTTGTCTTATGCACTCCCTGGGGCACCTGGTGGGCCACCATGAGATACAGGAAGCTGGACTAGATGGGCCTTGGCCTGATCCAGCAGGGCTCTTCTTATGTTCTTATGAGTGACACCAGAACTGGGGGACATAACCCAGGACTCTCCTCCCAGAAGAGTTTCATACCTGAAGAGACTGGTCAGCAAGGTGGACACAAAGCCCATGGAAAGGAAGCTCCGTGCAGTTTTATTGGCTGAAGGAGGCCTGCTCTTTCCCGCTTTCTCCTTCAAGATGTCACAAAGGTTCGTGTGACACTTGAAGAGGCCCAGGACATCTTCAAACTTGCTCTTGCTGCAACCGTACAACAAGAAAAAACGCAGAGATCAAAATGCTACAGTTTCTCTGTTTTCATATGAAAAATGGAAGTGTGCTCCAATCCCAAACAGAGGAATTTCTAGCATCGGGGAGGCCTGCAGGGGGCCCTCCTGGACTTTCCCAGAGGCCAGCACAACCCCCAAGTAAGGGGAAAAGCCCATGGGTTCTCGCAGCGCTGTGACCCACCACTTTGGGAACCGCTGGGGTAGAAGATAAAACTAGTGCCACAACGCGAGAAGCTTACCATTATCAGCAGTTGAACAAGGTTTGTTCAACTTACTCTGTAGGCTGTGGTTTCAAGCGTCTGAGTATTTTACATGCTTTCTGCTGATGGTGCTGGAGCCTACCATAAGTAGCCTGAGGATAGGAGATCTTGCTAGATACTTCCACTTCTTACCTGAAGTCCCCTGTGCTAAAGTTGTACTCAATCAGGACCTCGCAGATGCCCATCACTAAGATGGCATAGATATTGTTCTTCAAACCCACTCCGGTGGACTGAGAAAAGTCTGCTGACTTATCCTGAACGTAAAAAGAAAAAGAAATTAGCACCTCCTTTGCAACCCGCCCCCCTCCCAGCAGCAAATCAGCCTGTTTCCCACTCCCAGGCTCAAGTTACCAGCTCAAAATCTTCCAGCTCACTCTTGATCATTCGCCGTGTGATGGATTCCAGCATGTCACTCAAGTTTTGCTGGAGCCCTGCATCACTGTCACCCTCTTCCTCTTCTTCCTCAGTCTGCTGGCGTAGTGTTAAGGTGTTCTTATACCAGGCCAGGCAATGCTGAATGCAGCAGAGCAGGTGAGCCTTAAATAAATAAATATAAATATAAATCTGAGGGACCGCCTCCTTCCATATAATCCTACCCGTACTCTTAGATCATCTGGGGGGGCCCTTTTGACTGTGCCGCCACCAGGAGAAGTGAGAGGGGTGGCGGCCAGAAAGAGGGCCTTCTCGGTGGTGGCCCCCCAACTTTGGAATACCCTCCCCTTAGAATTGAGAACTGCTCCCTCTTTGTTAACATTTCAACAGGGGCTGAAGACCTTTTTATTTCAAAGAGCTTTTAACTGTTGACAGGCTGGCTGGCTACACTTTTATATCTTTATACCTCATGATCCACGGGGCTTGTTTTTTTGTTTTTTTTAACTGTATTGTTTTGTTTTAATTTTGTTTAATTATATTGTTTTAATATTGTTTTTAAATTGCTTTTTAATGTTAAATTTTGTATTTTATTGTATTTTTGTATTGTAATGCCGCCTTGGGTGCCTTTGGGCAGAAAGGTGGGATAGAAATCCAATAAATAATAATTATTTATATGGCATTGCCTATTACGTGGAATGTTCAAATGCCCCTTCCTTGCCCTGGGAGGTGCTCCAGTCAGAAGTGGCCCAGTTAGGGGTGCCCCAATGGCACCACTGCAATCGTGGCACCATGGCACACCCAGGGCCTTTTTGCACTTACCTGGGGGGAGGGTCACACTGAAAGCAGGAAGTGCTTGTCGTGTGCAAAACGGGGATTTACTCTGCATCAGGGAGGCTGGCAGAGGAGGCTGAGTGCCTCCCAGACCCTCTTGGACCACAGAGAACCCCCCAGGTAAGCGCTAAAGCTCCTGGGTGTCCCCCGGCATCACAACTGCAGTGGCGCCATTGGGACACCCCTGCAACTGCTTAAGCTCCCATCATCCAAGTAGGAATTTGGGAACTGCTGAAATATACTACAGAAAAGCTCACACAGAAGCACAAACCATTACTAGTTTACTGAACAGCAGACAGTTATGTGTTTCACATTTCATGATATGATTCAACCGTAAATCTTTTTTCCTCTGTATGTGGCAAACTCTACACATATGATATTGTGCAATAATTTTAAAAATCAGGGGAGAAAAACAAAGAAAAAAGGCTGGTAAGAAGAGTCTTTTCATACCAAAGGTTCTTGAAGGAAGATTTGATCTCTCTGAGCCAGAATGCACCCTTCCAGTTTCAATGGGGGAAGCAGATTTGGTTCCGATTCATAATACCGCTTTATCTGCCTCAAGAAACAATATTGAGTATGTCACAAGAAGCATTATTCCATTTTACCAATAGAGAAGTGCCAACAACTTCATTAAAATTAGAAAGAAGAAACAAATGAACCCCAGTCAATGTTACAACCTCCTTGCTTCACAGTACCAGGATTCCTTCCTTCGTTTCCTGGTTTCAGGCAAACCACAGTCTACCGTTTCAATGGAACTGGCAAACCATGGTGTGGCTAGGATCGGTGCATCAATCGACTAGTCAAGTCTTATCAACTGATTACCTATTTCTTGTTCACAATCAAACATTCCACAAAGCCAGGAATGCCACTTAACTGTGTAGGTGGCAGCTTACCTTCACAACTGCCTTTTAGTTTTGTAAATAGTTACTATTACTTTGGTTTCTTTCAACGTTAATTTCTTTTCTCAATTTTTTTTAATTCTAGACCCCATGATAAAAGACGGAGAGCAGTTCCATGGATCATTCACATTAATTGGAAATATGTCTTCGAACCCAATCCTAACATGGGCATGAGCAGGCAGGCAGGCCAGCCGGATCCTAACGAAGAGTGCAATCCTAAACTGGAGTTAGGCCAGCATAAGCTAAACCAGCGAAGTTTGGCTGGCACAAGGGACACCATAAGGTGCATTTGGACCACTCTCGGAGTCAGGGAGGAGGATGCATGTCTCTGTGCGGGCCTCTCTGACTCCGAGAGTGGTCCAAACATACTTTACGATGTCCCTTGTGCTGGCCAAACTTCGCTGGCTTAGCTTATGCCGGCCTAACTCAGTTTAGGATTGCGCCATAAGTTAAGGAGGCAACAGCAGCTCAGCGCAGGGCAAGGGGACAAGTCAGAGCAGGCAGCAGTGGCCTGAACTGGAGCCCAAGTGGCCCAGGGGTTTGGATCCAGCATAACTGCTGGATCTGGACTCCTCTCCCCACCCTGGGTCACCCGCAGGACCATCCTTCCCCCGCCCCATTGCACCTCCTGCCCCCCTTCCTCCTGCCCAGAAAGGCCCCCGCAGCCAACGCTGCCATTGGCACAGTGCAGACATGCCTTATGGCACACTTGCCACCACATTGGGTCGACACAGGCGAACCTATGTCGGCCCAACAGCGCAATAGGATTGTGCCCTTTGCTTTCTTAAAAAGTTATAATAAAGTATTTCATTATAATTCGTTACTGAAATGAAATCAATCTTTTTAAAAACAACAACAGTGGACTAATTCCTGGGTAATTAGCATAACTATGAAATCAGCAAGTTTCTCGAGGGATCTCTTTTGTTGCTCAAAAACAAAAAGAGATTGGGGCCAATCCCATCCAACCTTCCAGCATGGAGGCAGCCACAATGCAGCCCTGAGATAAGGGGGCAAACATTCCCTTGCCTTGAGGAGGCCTCTGTGACTGCTCCCTGACTGCAGGATGCAGTGCATACCCTGTTGGTATGGCTGCATCAGCGCTGGAAAGTTGGATAGGATTGGGCCATTATTCCTTTAGAGATGCTTGACTGATATCAACCTGATCAACTGACCCAAACGTTATCACTTGATTAAATGCCCAAACCTAGTGTTTGCCCTGCAATACAGAACTGAAACTGGATAAAGGGCGGGGGGGGGGGGAGGTCTCAAGTACAGAGGCCCAAGGCTCAGGCACCGAGAGCTCAACCATGGTCGGCGTTATGCCTGAACCAAGCCTTGGTTAACCAAGATTGCTATTTATACAACACCTGAGATAGCAGCATCTCCAGAATGGAATTACTCAGCTGTGAGTTTCTGCGCAGGACATCGTAAAAACCCTGTGCAAGGAGAAAACAATTAAAAACACACAACAAAAGTGGAGGTTATTTTTCTCACTGTAGTCGGCCTGCAAAAGTTGAGTGCACTTCCTCTGCTGTACAACCAGTCCAAGGAGTGATGGGGACTGTGACTGCAGGGGGAGTAGCCCACCTGCCCACGATTCCCCCCCCCCAAAGAAGGGCTTGATTCTGTAGGATCCTACAGTATTCTGCCATTTTGAATTAAGCACATGGTCTAGTATTCAATGGATCAATCAATCAATCAATCAATGGATTAAGTGCCTATTCTTAGGAGATATCAGCCTCGCTCACCACTTCTACTTGACCTGGCCCCGAGTCCCAACAGGGCAACACTGCCCACCAGCCAGAGGTCCAGTGAGAAGTTCGGTCGGCCCTTCGCTGGTCAATTGTGCATGGTTTGCCTTTGAGCATCAGACTGCTTGCATTTTACCCCCAACCCCCATCTGGCTGCTGGCCATCAGAGCAGAGCTCTGCCACTGTTTCTAAAAGACTGCTGAGCCAGTACCCAGAGCTGTGGTGGGACTGGGCACCCTGCTGGATTATCCCCTTTGACACTGTCTATGGTACATTTCTCAATACGGCAGCAGCATATTGAAACACGCTAGTGCCCAGGTATTGAGGAACTTCCAAGTTCAAAGAGTGATTGGAGAAACGGGAGACTGGAGAAAGTTATTTTTTTACACTTTCCGGTCATTCCTGCCTTTCACCAGAGACCAAAAATTGATCCCCAAAGTGTGGCAGACAACATCTAACTGGCCTGATCATGTGGGCTCACGCTACCCCAAAGAGCAGGAGAGGGGCAAGCCTGTATCATCAGAACTCTTCCCATCCTCCGAACCCCCTGCACACGACCACCTGCTGCATTAGGAGCTGAAGGCCCTGAACTCACTCCGCCCACAGCACAAATCCACTCCATGTGCACAGGTTGAACCCGTATAGGCAGTGAAGCGATTATGTGGAAAGACCCACAGGGAAGCCTTCTTACCTCATACAGCATGAGCCTGACATCAGCCTGCTGACTTAAGCATCGTCTAAGGCTGCCCAGGATTTCAAGGCAGAAGGCCTCGTTGGCAGCCGAGTTATACCGGGCATGAACATCTACCTGAATCTGGAAGGCAGAAGTAGAGACATTCAGAATCCCCACTTCCCTATGGCAACTGAGGCTGCAACCCAAGGCACGCTGGGAAGCAAACCCCACTGAACACAATGGGACTTATCCCATTGGTAGTTATCACCATTTCATGAGGTAGTGAGTTCCACAAGTTAATTAGACATTGTGTATATATCCGTCTATATTCATTTCTACAGCAGGTCAAGAAGACGCACCTGACTAGATAGGAACTACTGGAAGGTCCCAGGACACATTGCACATACCTGACTTGCGCCAATTGCCTGGCTGCACTGGGAGGTGGTCAGGCTGCCAAGGATCTTAAAATTCTTCAAGAGGAGCAGAAATCCAGCAACTGCCGACTTTCGGGCATCCAGCTGCCTGAAATGGGAGAGAGGAGTATCAGATGAAAGACCGGAATATTCAAGAGAGATAACGTATTTTTAAGGACAACTTACCCAGAAAACATTGATTTACGAAGAACAAGGATCAAAGAGTCTCTCATGGACATGCTGATTTTGAGCAGCGGCTGCAAGGAAGAAAAGATTTCTGTCCTCAGCCAAATCTCACACTAGCACTCATTTGGATGACCCTGAAGTGCAATACAGTGATCAGACTTGGCCAAGGAGGGCCTCATCCTTCTAGCTCATCCTGGAGCCTCCCAAGCATTCAAACCCACGAAGCCAGACACAGCCAGGACTGCTTCTTTATGATCATTCCTTACGAACGACCCACAGGCTCTGCATCACAGCCAGTTTCTGAGGGCGCAATCCTAACCTGGAATCAGACCGCACAGTTAGGCCAGCAAAGTCTGGCCTGCACAAGGGCCACCGTAACGTACATTTGGACCACTCTCTGAGTCAGGGAGGATGGCGCACGTCTGTGTGCTGGCCTCTCCGACTCCGAGAGTGGTCCAAACATACTTAACGGTGTCCCTTGTGCCAGCCAAACTTTGCCAGCCTAACTCCAGGTTAGCATTGCACCCTGAAAGTGGTTTCTCCCCCACCACCCCTGTAGATTTACACCTCCTTTACCTGGATAGCCTTAAGCAGCCCTTGCACGGTGTCGAGAGGCAGGAATGACAAATGGTCAAAGGCCTCTGTGACTTTGGAGGAAGAATTCTGAAGGACGAGGGGAGCAGACACGATAATATTAGACAGCACATCTGCAAGAAAAGAGATACTGAGAGGAAAGGCAGGATCCAGGGAGAGGAAAGCAAAAAGAGGACCAAATATCAGGAGCCTGATGTGGGAAGAGAAATGTGACCATCCCAACAGTTATGAATCCCCCCACCTCCTGAAAAAATGCACAGAATATTAAAAGTAACCAGGACAGATGATTGGCATCCCTTAGTCCAGTGTTATTCAAACTGTAGGTCGGGACCCAGTTGGTGGGTCGCAACGTGATGTCAGGTGGGTCGCAGAAAGCTGGGAGCAGCCATCTTGGAAACTGCAGACCTTACTCTTGTTATATTCCTTTTGTGAGTGTTAACAAAGACAGCACTTCCTGCTTGATGATGTCACTTCCTGCCACAACATCACTTCCAGGTTAATGACATCACTGCCGGTGGGTCTTGACATGAGTGCCATTCTAAAAAGTGGATCCTGGTCTATACAGTTTGAATACCACTGCCTTATTCTATTACACAGTAGTTGGAGAGTGAGGACAAGAGATTTAACACTTTAGAAGCATTAAGGTCTGTGTGAGAGGAGATTTCTACTTCCCAAGAACAGATAGCTTTGATTCTGGGAGAAGAAGGAGCTCTCATTCATCTGAATCTGAGAGAGAAAAGGAAAGCAACAAGCTGCTTTACTGAACTGTGCAGACTCAAGATTGCTTTTGTAATAGTGTGCCCCTCTGTTCATTTCACAGTCAGTTACCTATGAAGTGACTGATAGGGGAACCAGCATTTGTGATAACTCTATTCAAGACCTGCTCCAGTATTTCACTTCTGATTGGTTCATGAACCTGGAACGAGACAAAAGGACAACCAACAGCGAGATTTTGCCCTTGTAGTTTCAGCTTCACGATAATGCAGCTTGACTATCGGAAGCTTGGAAAAACTGTTCAGGGTATCTCAGGATAGCAACATGAAAAAAAACAAAACACCAAGAACTGTCTTCCCATTAAAGCATACAGTGCATACATCTCCATCTTACCTTGAAAGCTTCCAACAGGACATCAGCTCCCAACTTGCATGCTTGCTGGGCTGGGGTCTTGGGAACGCCATGATTAGTTTCCATGATTTTGCCTCCTAAAGCCTTTTTGGGCCCATAGGAGTCCATCAGAATGAAGCCAAGATCCACCAGGCCCCGAATCACATGATCCCAACCAAAAACACTGGACAGGATCATTTTTTTAAAAAGGGGAGAAGGAGAACAGCACAGTAAGACAGACGACATGGGTATTGCTCAAGTTCTTTTCCATTCTTGGCATGGGCAGAGCCAGTACCTCTACAAAGTCAGTAGTAATTTTGCAATATCTTTGGGTCCCCCACTTAGCCAGTAGGAATGCCTGTGTCTGATAGTGATGTTGATAAAGTTGCTCTTAGAGTGTCTGGGAAAGGGGAGCAGGTAGCTCTTGTGTTAACTGCACTCTGTTCGGTAGGCTGCAGCCACTCACCTGTTTGCCACAACTTCTATTATCATGGCAGAGATGTTATACTGCAGAGGAGCCAACTCCTGTAGGAATTTGGACCCCTGCAGGAACTGATGGTCCTTGAAGCTTCTCATAACTGAAGTTTTCAGAAAGTCAAACACCTAAAAACAAAACAAGGTCCAAGTTAACCGTCTACTTGTAGCGGCTGAAGGACAGTTCTCGGTAACTTCCTTCCGATACCCAGTTCACTCTTACATGGTAACAATCACTGCCACCACCAAGACTAAAACCAGATGGGGGTGGCCTTAGCCATACTCCCACCCAGCTGCATGTCAGGCGACCCCTAAAGAATCCACTAGCCCATTTTGAGATAGAGAAGGGGGAAATACAAGGATTTTCACCCTAGAGAGTCCCATAGCTACACCAAGCACAGCATGAACAAGTCTAATTGGAATTTTGTTGTAAACTGTCTTCAGGGACGTCAGCAGGCAGGATATAAAATAAAATACAATGAGAAGGATAACTCCGTGAGCATCTCTGTTCAACTCACTCACTGTTGCAGCTTTAAGAAGAAAGACATACCTGCTCTTCGAACCGGTGAATTCTGGCCACTGAGAGCAGGATAGTTATGCTGAAAGGACACAGGGCTTTGCCGGGATCCGCTTGTTGCTCAGACTAGGAAACAACAGGCAATCACACAGAGTCAGAAGGCATCAAATTTATGCCATTCGGTACTCTACATCAGATCTGGCAATTGATACAAACGAAAACTTAGCATTTCATTTTATTCCATTTTGGGATACAGAATCAAAGGCTCAGGTACTTGAGCTTTCCTTGTACCTCCACAGACCACATCATTGAGCAGATGCAGCATGAACATCTTCCACCTATTGCTGTACCTTTAACTCTCCCTCTCCCCTTGATTTAAAGCCTGCACCTCTATGTCTGGGAGGGAGAAAGGAAGCCGCTGCCTTTAGAACTGGGCCAAGGAGAAATAACTTATGTGCTAATGGCAGGAGGCCCTTGTAGTTTTGCTTGTCTTCTAAGAGCCAAGGAAAAGAAGGTGGAAGAGTTAACTTCCTCCTCCTCTGTACTCTGGGAGAGGAGGAGGAAGGAGTGTTGGCTCAAAGGGGAAAGACTCAAGAAAGCAGAACAGCCTAGAGAGCCAACATTTGCTTGCCTATCTGTAAGGCTGAGCTAGTGCTCTCTTGAATTGAGGCACATGTGTGTGATGCAGGCACAGAGCATGCTGCTTCTTTATGAACTGAAAAAAAGAATTAAAATGGTATACATCTCATCACCCAGTCAAGAAAAGGTTAACATTATCAGGCAGGATGTCAGGGAATTCAACGATTGAGTTAAACAGCAAAAGCTGCCATCTGGCATTCCAAATCCCTATTAAATTAGGTCAGAATAGCATTTCACAGCACCAGCTTGCAATCCTGGGAGTGCTTTGTTTCAAAACATTTGGTTCTTCGTATTTTATTGATAGTGGTGAGCCACCTTGAAAGATGTGGCAGAGATCCTATTATCAGAAGCCAAAAATTGCCACAGAGGTCTTTTGGGTGAGCAGACAGATCCAAACATCTTCGGCGTGCTAACCATCAGTTCAATCTCACTTCACTCCTCATACCTTTAAGTATTTAATTAGCTCTTTGCCTAAATCCTGATCCAGATTAATAGCCAACACAATGTGGAGAACGACAGTGCCCTCCACATGACGGAGTTGGTCTAAGGGCACTGTAGCTTCCTCGAGGTCCATTGACCTAAGAGAGACAGAGGCACAAAGGGCACATATATGGTTTCAGGGATGCGATGGAGCGAGTATATCTTCGCAGAAATCTATACAACACATTCGCCAAAACTGGGAGTCTCTAAGAAGAGAGCAAATAAGTAGAGGATATGACTCACTCTGAACTTCTCTGCTCTTCTTTTTGCTTTTTATCCATTTGACTGAAAAAGTTGATTATCCCTTCTAAAATGTTTTTCTTGCTACCCTGAAAGGTTACAAGATTACAACAGCATGATAAAGCAACAGAAATCACATTACAGTATGACATTTTTTAAAAAAACAAAACCATTTATACACACTGCGTTATTTTGAATACTCAAGAGTATTCAAAAATTTCACAGATTCCGATTCATCATTACAATAGTCCTGTAAGACAGGTCACAATTATAACCCACTCTATACATACATACACAGGGGTACACTGGGACTGATGATAGCAGCTTGCTTAAGGTTATGTGGAGAATCAAGGCAAGTTTCCAACCAGGGATTTCCTGGTTCACACCTCAATTCCTTATCCACAACACTAGCTCTCAATTCAATTTTCCTTTAATATCATGAATTATGTCTACACAAGAACAAGAAGTTTGTTCTCTTTGCAGTCAAGCGACGCTGATTTCCACAGTCTTGCAAAGTGTGGCTGAAATCTGATCAAAGTCAGAGTGTTTGCAGACTAGTGACGTGGTCCAGGTTTTGGAATTTGAGGAGCCAGGGCAGTTTCTTCTTCAGTATTACCTTTGTAGAAAGCAACAGCAGTTGATAAACTAATGGTGGGATTTCCTGGAGGTCAACCTTAGAGAACATTCTGAAGACCTTTTCCACCACAAACTGCAGCTCTTCTGCACTCAGTGGGATGTCCCTGCAGAGTAAAAAAAAATCCAACCACTGTCCCTGACTTTGTGAGTTGACACCATTCAGACTGCAACCACAGTTAGAACTAGAACAAGGAAAGGGATACTGCAATAGGCTCCTTGGTCATCACCCTAAGAGAAAACACAGCCTCCCTTCACTTGGTCACTGGTCAAGCCACCAACAGAGAGGGTTCCATGTAGTTTCTACAGTGTGCCAAACTTACACAGCCAAAGCAAACAGGCATGGCTGTTTGGCAAAAATTTGGAACAGGTGAAGAAGTTTTACTCTGTTCACTGGCTCTCCTTCCTGTTTCAGGAACTAGCTGAGATGGAGGAATGGGTGGCAAAAACAGGGGCAGTAGCAAGTAAAAAGGCATGACCTAGTAGATTTTCTTCCAAAAATCAAAATTCCTAGCACAATCTCTCCCACATCAGGGGACAGTGAAGGGAAAGATCACAAATGGAAGTAAAAATAACATTGTAGAGATTTTAGAATTTACCTGAACATGGAGGTGAGATGAATCACATACTGATGGTCCCACCTGCCCAAATAAAATTAATCAGAAAGTATTTTTTTCCCTTCTGTTTTCATACCAATGGAGAACAGTAACTCATCTATAGTTCAAATTATTATTTTGCCCAAGAAAATAATTGAGCATGAATCAGAAGCCTTGCATTCCAGGCTTATTTGACCAACAGAACGTGAGCCGCCAAAGACAAACTTACCTGCTGGAACACAGTGTATTGATCAGCTGTTTCTTAAACTCTTCTCCACTCAGTTCACCTGCAAAGGGGGGGGGAATCACACAATACAAAGGCACTTAGGATAACATCAGTAAGAGCATGAAAAGGGGGGAAAGGGAGTAATTACCTTCCCCGTAAACCAAGCTTTCTTTCAATGTAGCAAGTGCAGTTAGGATGGTAGGAAACAATTCCAAAGATTTGCCACTAAGCAGGCTGCCTCCTTTGATAGCTTCGACAAACAGAGTGGCCATGTCAGCCAATGCAGGGCCTGGCAGTTGATGAGCCTGATGAAAGGGGAACAAGTTGTTACAGTTTGCACCGGGAGGGCTACCAACAAAGCAAGAAGGAAAAAAGCCATGTAGAAAAAACATGAACTCTCAGATCATGAAATGAACTCTCAGGTCATTCCCACCTCTAACATCAGGAGCCTTATGGTTTCAGATGCAACTTCCACATGCAGATCTCCCGACTCCACCAAATGGACGCAATGCTTGTAAACAGCAAGCCTCCTCAGCACACCACTCTGTTGGGAGCAAGAAGAACCTAGCGTGGAGAAAATATGGAAACCAAATAGAGAACATTATCAAGATAAGCATTTTGAGCCAGCTCTTAAGCATCAGGGAGCAGCTGGCGGCCCAGACTTTGCCAAAATAATGCTCCTCTCTCAATATGTTTTCTGCCCTTCTCTTTGCAGGCACCACATTTTCTCCGGTTTCGTTCAAAAGCTTGCATGTTCTTTTAACAACACAAATGGTCCAATTAAAAAATATTTCCTAGCCCATTCTACAAGCCTTAACTGTTCACATCGTATCCATCAATACCTGTACACTCAAGAAATACTGAGATTAGGAAATCTGACTGCTCAGATTAAGGGCATAATCCTAACCTGGAGTTAGGCCAGCACAGTTAGGCCAGCGAAGTTTGTCTTGCACAAGGTTTGGACCACTCTCGGAGTCAAGGATGATGGCCCACGTCTGTGTTCTGGACTTTCTGACGCTGAGAGTGGTCGAAACATACTTTACGGTGCCGTTGTGCCGGCCAAACTTTGCCTCCCAAGTCAAGCACCACACAGGCCAGATGACTTTGTGTAGTGGGCCAGATCTGGCCTGCGTGCCGTAGGTTGCAGGCCCATTATGAATAGGATTGGGCAGGTAGTTCCTGACCTTATATGATTTATCTACACAGTTTAGCTGAAAATCAACAGATATACAATCCAGAGGTCAGTCTTCCATGGGTTGTTGCCTAGTACCTTTGAAGACTCCTCGCAGAAAGGCGCCCATCTCCTTCCCCCTCAGAGCCTGCTTTGTAACCAAGTCAGTCAGCTGCAGCAGGAAGAGAAAAAGTCACTTGTCATCACTTTGAATGCTTTTGTGGGAATGGAAATGCTTGCGTAAGCAAGTACTCATCTTCATACTGCATTACAAAAAAGCACCCAAGTTTACCCTACCCTTAACACAGTTGTAGCACACTTTGGCTACCAACAGTGGAAGCCAAGGATGATAAAACAAGGACATGATAACTAGAGTATACAGTGTCCAGATGAAGACCAGGAGTCACCAGCATGAACAAGGAAGGGTTCCCTTTGCAAAATCTTTCAGATGTACAACACTAACTCACCTCATTCTCTTTCAGTTTCTGCAGACATGCCTGAAGTTGGTCTGTATTTTCTTCTGCTGCTAAAGCCAGGATTTTCTGATCCATTGTAAGAGAGATCACTTTTGGGTTGCTGTTGTTTTTAAATACTCTGATTAGCAAAAAAAAAAAGTGTTCATGCTTAATATGGACTTTCAGACTGAATCTGTATCTACTGACAGTCACTAGCAACTAAGAAAACTAAGGGACTATTTATATCAGTGTTCTTCAACCTGTGGATCATTACCTCAATGGGGTTGCAAAGCTTCTTCTGAGAGTCTCAGGGTACAATCCTAACCTGGAGTTAGACCAGCACTGTTAGGCCAGCAAAGTTTGGCAGGCACAAGGGCCACCGTAAAGTATGTTTGGACCACTCTCGGAGTCAGAGAGGCCAGCACACAGATGTGCACCATCCTCCCTGACTCCGAGAGGGGTCCAAACACGCCTTATGGTGGCCCTTGCTCCAGTCAAACTTTGCTGGCCTAACTGTGCCAGCCTAACTCCAGGTGAGGATTGCACTCTCAGTCTTCTTATCGAACAGAATATGACTTTCTTCTTTAGAAAGCGAACATTTGCACGCCCCAACGTCCCTTCAGTCATCCTGCGTGTCTCAAGCCCTGCCTCTCGCCTTTCATGTGTTTTGCAACACCATTTCCAATTCATTTTTCTGGTCTCAAAACAGACCTCTACCATCTACCAGCATTCCCATCGGCAATTACACAAGAGCAAAGCATTCTTTAAAAAATATATATATCATGAATTTTAAAAATTGTTCTCCTTTCAGAAATACAGCAAGACTAAAAATCAAAGTGGAGGGGGGGGTTAAAATAAAGGAAATCAACAAATATCAGAATAAGAGCTGCACCAGGGCAGCTTCTTATGCACTCTTAGCATGCTCAGAGCCACACTTTTCCT
Source organism: Lerista edwardsae (assembly GCA_029204185.1). Lineage (NCBI taxonomy): Eukaryota > Metazoa > Chordata > Lepidosauria > Squamata > Scincidae > Lerista > Lerista edwardsae. The sequence goes on from JAJKFI010000026.1 coordinate 2,795,807, forward strand.
TTCCTCTCACGTGCCCTTACCTTCAAAAATAGGGCTGAGCCCGGGCTCAAATCTAGCCCTGGAGGTCAGCTGTCACTCTGGCTCCTAAACATTATTCACTCCAACATGGGAACTCCGCCCCCAACCACGACTCCCTCCTCCAGCGACCTCCCGCTATTCGCTGGTGGCCTCCCGGCCTCTCCCCCTATTGGCTCCCCCTGCCATCTCTCACCGGCATACTTCTCTCTTCCGCCCTCGCATCCCTTCTAAACCTTCATCGTCTCTGAATCTCCCGCCAGGAAATCCGTAGGCGTTGTCCGGGGCAACAGAGCGTTCCCGCTCTCAAGCCGACTTCCGTTTCCATGGGCAACGGGTGCCCCGCCCACATGCTGAGGCTTCCTGCGTGTTCTCCACATGAAGCTAGAATCATTGGAGTCCGCATGACGTCATTTTCTTGAAGCTTCCGGATCACACAATATGGCTGACTCAGATCATTGCCGCGAAGGAGCGGGATTGCCGCGAACTCACGAATAAAAATCTCCCTCCACGTGTGTAAAAATTAATCTCAACCTCTTTAATCATGCCTGCGTGTTCTGCATACGGGTGTGCGAATCGCTGTACGAAAAATGGGATTTAATTTCCACGGAAAGATTCATGTATTCACATTACATCGGTTCAATAAAACTACAATTCAGTGAGTGCATTATTTTTGAAGCTGTGTAATTTCTTGTTGTTCCTAGCAGTCTTATTCACCATTTTCTGACACCCACTGTTAATGGTCTAGAAGGAAAAAATATATATTTTCCCCCTCCCTTTTCCCCCCTTCCCATTTACACCTTTTTTCCCACCTTCCATTTTCTACTGTAATATTTTCAAAATTCTGAACATTAACAGAATTTGTTTTATTTGGGGGGGGGGTGTGAGTGTAGAAGTTTTAAAAAAACTCTTAATAGTCTAGAAGTAAAAAAGAATTCCTCTCATATTGGTAACTACTTGTGTTGTGAAGAGATTTTAATGTAATTTTCCTACATATTTATCCAATTTTTGCCCACCCTCCCCTTTTTTTCTTTCCTTCCCGTTCACACTATTTTTGCTTGTGTAGATTTAAATTAAGTCTTTCAAAGCAGTGCAATCTGAGTTTAAATAGACAGCAAGTAGCATTTCGTCCGGTATGTTCAGTAATATAATTACGCGGAATTAAACCTTGTAATTGCATATTAACTCATAATAAGGTTACCAATGATGTTTCTACACGATCACACGTTTTTATTTTCGTAAGTTTTTATTTCAGGAGTAAACTATTCAGTCCTAAACAGTACGCGCAAACCAATCTGAAATGCTTGGAATCAGCATTGTTTTGAGTTCCAAAACATGGCCGCTAAACCCGCCCCTGGCTTCAATTCGTTCCTATTAATCCGACAGAGATGCTGACTCCAGTGATTCTAGCTTTATGGTTCTCCATCATAGAGATGATGAGATTCAGAAGAGGTGGCAAGAATACACAGAGGAACTCTATAAGGCCGATCTAAATGTTCCTGATAAACACAGTGGTACAGTCACTGAGCTCGAACCTGACATCCTGGAGAGTGAAGTCAAGTGGGCTTTAGAAAGCCTCACTAACAACAAAGCTAGTGGAGGTGACAGCATTCCAGCGGAATTACTCAAAATCTTAAAAGAGGATGCTGTCCAAGTGCTGCTCTCCATATGCCAGCAAATTTGGAAAACCCAACAGTGGCCACAAGACTGGAAAAGATCAGTTTACATTCCAATCCCAAAGAAGGGCAATGCCAAAGATTGCTCGAATTACCGCACCATTGCACTCATTTCACATGCTAGCAAGGTCATGCTCAAAATCCTACAAGCTCGGCTTCAGCAGTATGTGAATCGAGAACTACCAGATGTACAAGCTGGTTTCCGAAGAGGCAGAGGAACTAGAGATCAAATTGCCAACCTTCGCTGGATCATGGAGAAAGCAAGAGAGTTCCAGAAAAACATCTACCTCTGCTTCATTGATTATGCTAAAGCCTTTGATTGTGTGGATCACAACAAACTGTGGCAAGTTCTTGAAGAGATGGGAGTTCCAGACCACCTGATCTGCCTTCTGAGAAACCTTTATGCGGGTCAGGAAGCAACAGTTAGAACTGGACATGGAACAACCGACTGGTTTAAAATTGGGAAAGGAGTACGACAAGGCTGTATATTGTCACCCTGCTTATTTAACTTATACGCAGAGTACATCATGAGGAAGGCAGGGCTGGATGACTCACAAGCTGGAATCAAGATTGCTGGGAGAAACATCAACAACCTCAGATATGCAGACGATACCACTCTACTGGCAGAAAGTGAGGAAGACCTAAAGAACCTTTTGATGAGGGTGAAAGAGGAAAGTGCCAAAATTGGTTTGAAGCTCAACATTAAAAAGACTAAGATCATGGCCACCACTCCCATCACTTCCTGGCAAATAGAAGGGGAAGAAATGGAAGCAGTGACAGACTTTATTTTCCTGGGCTCCAAGATCACCGCAGATGGTGACTGCAGCCATGAAATTAAAAGACGTTTACTTCTTGGGAAGAAAGCTATGGTGAACCTAGATAGCTTAATCAAAAGCCGAGACATCACCCTGCCAACAAAGGTTCGCATAGTCAAAGCGATGGTTTTCCCAGTAGCAATGTATGGCTGTGAGAGCTGGACCATAAGAAAGGCAGAGCGTCGAAGAATCGATGCTTTTGAATTATGGTGTTGGAGAAGACTCTTGAGAGTCCCCTGGACTGCAAAGAGATCCAATCGGTCAATTCTCCAGGAAGTCAAGCCTGATTGCTCCCTGGAAGGACAAATGCTGAAGCTGAAGCTCCAATACTTTGGCCACCTGATGAGAAGAGAGGACTCTTTAGAAAAGACCCTCATGCTGGGAAAGATTGAAGGCAAAAGGAGAAGGGGGCGACAGAGGATGAGATGGTTAGATAGTGTCACCGAAGCAATGAATATGAAATTGGGTGAACTCAGGAAGCTAGTGGAGGACAGGGAGGCCTGGCGTGCTGTGGTCCATGGGGTCGCGAAGAGTCGGACACGACTTAGCGACTGAACAACGAACAACAACATCATAGAGATAGGACAACGTAGAGTGTAGGCTAGAGTGACGCGCCACCCCCACTTCCGGGACTTTTCGGTTCCCATCTTCTCCTCCTGGCCGCTGTGCTGGGAATGCAGCATATCCCTCTGCGATTGGGCAGCGCCGCCGCCATCCCCCCGCGTGACTGCTGCTGAGAAATAAAGGCTTTCAGAAAAGCGAGGCGTTATTCGTGTGTTTTGACAGCATTTAATTGCCCCGCTTCGGTTGCATGCAAAAAAAGTCAGTGGGGCGCCAGGAGGGCTCCTGTGTGCAGATGAGCGCTGGATTTGGGCTGGGAGGGAACTGAGCGGACCATGGAAGGGAGAAGGAGACACCTGGTCCGTGCGTGCTGCAACCTGTTTTGCAGGCAGGGGGGTTGCCTAGAAAGCGCAGCCATCCTCGCCTCCCTCCTCGAACCTGCAAGGTTAGGACTACAAAGCAGGGCTGTTGTTGCTGCAGAAAACGGCTCTTAGCTTCGGCCGTACTCCCAAGGTATAATAATACTTGGGGTTGGACTAGATGACCTTGTAGGTCCCTTCCACGTAACATTGCGCAACATTGCAGGGCTGCCATAGCCCCTCAGCCAGGGTGTCCAGATGTCATTACCCCAAAGGAGGGCACGTGTCCAAAATAGAGGACATTCAAGAAAAATGTAAGACATTACACAATAAAAGCACTCATATGTGTTGATTTTGTCCTCCATTAGTGCAACCCAATGAGCAACTCTTGATGCTGGCCCTCCCAGTCTGTCTTGAAATGTAGGACATTTTGAAATTTACCCAGGACCGAAGGCTGAAATGTAGGACATGTCCTGGAAAAAGAGGACATTTGGTCAACCTGCACTCAGCCCCCAACAAAACAGACATAAGCAGTGGTGGGATTCAAATAAATTAACAACTGGTTCTATGATGTCATAGCTGGAGCCACAAAGAAAAACCCAAAGCCAGCTGAGGTAAGCGAGTGGGCAGGGCCCGGCCATTTAACATCCAGTTCTGTAGAACCTGGGCCAACCCTCTGAATCCCACCACTGGACATAAGGTCTGTATGGCATTGGAATTGGCAGTGGCAAGGCAATTTTTTTTAACTTTAACATCTATTTGCACAAAATAAGACCCAAGTTAAAAAGAGCTTTGCTGCTATCTTTTGGAGACTGACCTAGGTTGATCAATCAATGATACAGCATTGTATGTTTCTGTGTCATCTCGACACCGCAACTAGCCTTGGCATCCCAAATGCCAGGCACATGAGCACATCTCATCAGCAAAATGCACATCTCATCAGCCAAGTCAGAGACCCTGGCCAGGGGCCTTGACCTCATCCAACCTCTATCTGCATAACAATCTCCCTACTTTGCATGTCATTTACATAACATGTGTTCCAGTTACTTTTGCCTCATGCAGGTTAACCCATGAGAGTGATTTTGCTCTGCTGCTGTGAGCTCAAACAAAGGGCCCATTCAAACTTCCAGGAAGCCGTCTTTATTTCCGGAGCAAGTTGCACCTTCTCTCCTGCACCTTTGCTCCCATGTGGCTTGGATCATTTTGTACAAACTCCATAAGCATCCAGCCCGAAAGGAGAAGCCTTTGTTCCAGGAGGTGATTTAACATGTGTGTGTAGGAAGCGGAGATTAACCTAAGTGGCCTCTTGGTTGCAAACACATAGTGTTGTTTTGTTTTGTTCATTAAGCTTTCTACAAAACCCTGAGCTGTTCAGGGACAGGAGCCAAAACAGAAGTAAAGTCAGGGGCAAGAGTGTCATGGCAGAACTTGGCCGTACCTCTCAATCACATCATTGTCGTCGTTGTCGTCCCCATGTACCCTCCAACATTTCACTGCTGAAAACAGGAACACGCTGTAACACACCTGTCTGAATACCAAGGTTCCATAATTATGAGGACAACCTGCTTGGAGCACATCTAAACTGCAGATCTGGAACTGGTTTTGTAGTTATATCTTTTTCCAAAACCACCACCACCACCACCACAGGAACTGCTATTTTGGAACGATGCTGAGAATTCTATGTTAGGGATCAGGAAAAAGGGGTTACCAACACTGCCCGCAACCCCCCTCCAATATAACTGAAGCAGCATGTGTCCTCCTTGCCACTGAGGGGAAGTGTGCCTGATAGCTAGTGTGTATGTGCACTGTCTCTCTCCCCACGTACTCAGATCAAGGCAATGGGCCATGCCTTCTTCTTCTTGGGTGCCCAGGCCTGCAGGAAGAAGTTGTGGCTGGCTAACAATTTGATTATTGGAGCTTTTTCAGCTTGATTCTTCAGTTGCTACCACTGCCTTTGCCTGCCCTGCACCCGGGACTATTCTCTAGCCCAGGGATCTCCAAACATTTCAGTTTGAGGGCCACATTATATACACGCATGCTCTGGTATCTACTGGGGTTTCGTTCCAGTCCCCATGATGGATACATGAAACCATAGATACTGGGGACACCTTTTTAAAGACAGGGGAACATCAGTGGTTTTGCTGTGACAAGGTAAAAAAAGATTTGTTTAAAGTTCCCCTATCTTTTTAATAGGTGTTCCAGTATCCATGGTATCTGTGGATAACTGAACCGTGGATACCGAATTAATGGATATGGGGCACATTTTTGTGGGTCAAAAAAAAATCAGTTTGAATGAATGAATGAATGAATGAATGAAATTGAAATGAATTAGTAAGTTTTACTTGGATCTATTTTGTAATCAGCATAATATGATTCAGAACAAAAAAGAAATGTGGCACTTACAAAGAAACAATGCCACGCTTACACGATATCTAATGAGTAAAAATGTCAAATATTTTAAGTTGCTGCAAACCAGATAACATTTTGTGGTCGCCTGGATTTGGCCCTTGGGCCATGGTTTGGAGACATCTGCTCTAGTCAAAAGAGAACTGAGGCTGATTCTCCAACCACTGTCATCAACCCAGGAGGATCCACCACATTTGTCTCAAGTCAGCACCCACCTCCACCCACCCACCACTCCCAGACTGGCTGGTTCTCAGCTGCTACTCTGAGCTCCCAGCCCACTTCCTCATGGGCAGGCCAGCTCTGGAGCTACCCAAGGTGCTTCATGCCTATCATTGTTGGTTGGCACCCCCTCAAGAGCAATGTCTCCCAGAGCAATGTCTCCCCCTTCTGTCCCCTTTAGCTATGACACTACTCAGCAACCTTTTGTGTGCCACCCTTAGGATCCCTTACAACAAGCTTGCAAAGTAGGCTAGTACCTATTTTCTGACCTTCCCCCATCTCTTCTGGGCCTGCACTGCTCTCTGCCATAGAACCGGCTATGGGTATAACGGCGGAGGCCACAGAGATGCTCTTTACAGCCTGTGGAGGCTCATAGCCCCCTTTCCTCTCCCCGCTGCAACATTTCCCAAAGCCCTCTTTTTGCACCTTGTGTGACACTAATGAGCATGGCCCAGTTACTCAATAAGAAGCTTTTATACTTGGCTAATCGGTCCCAGAAATGTGTCGCTCCCCTGCCATGCGCTTCTGCGAGCCAAGGGGCCATTTGCACTCTCTTTCACCCCCCCCATCTGTCCTTTGTAATTTTTTAATGGGGGTCCCTGCCTGTTTGTACTGACCTAATTAAAACACTGTTGCAAGCAATGCCTTGTGATGGTCTAATCTCGGTCTGGTGACTGCAGAAAGCTGCTGCTGGGTTTTGCCTTGTTCTGTTCTGTCCTTCATTGAGTCTTTGCTGCCGGCGCGTGGAAGTCTTTTGGCCGCTGCGACTCTCCAGGATTGTACGCTGACTTTTCAGGACGCCTCGAGCTTCTCTGGTGAGTACTTGAGACTCGATTCAGATCAGATTGCCGAGACTCTTCTGGAGCCACCTGTTTCCGTGGCTGCTTCTCCTTGGTTTCCTGACTTCAAATCACAGTGAGTACAGCCCAGCAGAAGTTAAACGTGTTGACGTGGCGTTGAAACAGGCAGGGCAAGCAGCCGGTAAGTTCATGTGTAGGCTCCAGCTGCTTCTGTTGACTATGGTCCATCTCTAATTCCCAGAGTCTGTCTTAGTGGGTCGCTGTCTCCTCTGCTGGGGACCCTGGAGCGATGGCTTGGATAAATGTTAGTATGCCGTGTATGCACACTCAGAAGTAAGTGCCACCAAGCTGAATGGGACTGCTCAGCCAACACAAATGGACCTGGGACTGCCCTTTAGGACTTCAAATCGATTGGGATGCAAGTGGAGCCGGTCATGTTCTCAATTTGTCAAATGCACCACAAAGCATTATCCTCAAGTGGGAGACATAGGCAGAGATTACTGCAGGGGGGGGGGGGGGAATGGAAAGAGGGAGACCAAAAGATCACAGCCCCTCGACCTCTTGCATTTCACGGACCTGCTAGGTTTCTTTCCTGCATTTCGGGTTCTTTTGGCCCACCCTTAACATTTTTCCCCTTTGTACCCATTTCTAGAGGAAGCAGATGAGGATAGTATCTTGTACACCTGATGAGGTGGATTGCAGCCTGTGAAAACTGTGAGCGCACTCCTAACCTGGAGTTTGGCTGGCACAAGGGACACCGTCAAGTATGTTTGGACCACTCTTGGAGTCAGAGATGCCAGCGCAGAAACATGCACCATCCTCCCTGACTCCGAGAGTGGTCCAAACGTGCTTTACGGCGGCCCTTGTGCCGGCCAAACGTTGCTGGCCTACCTGTGCTGGCCTAACTCCAGGTGAGGATTGCACCCAGTGAATCTTCCAGGTGCCACACAGCTCCAAGTCTGTTGGAACAGGCTTTTTGGAACTTCTGAGTCAGCAGTTGTAGGATGGCAGTCTTCTTTGGCTGTCTTGTGCACACTGTTTTCAGTCTGATCCTATAAATGTGGGTCCTAGTCAGGAATGCTCATTGTTTTCAATGCAAAACTGGGACCCGGGCAGATTTCCCAGCAGTCCGGTTGGAAGGAGCAAAGGCTGGCCCTGCCAAGAAGCAAGGTGAAGTGGACCATTTCAGGCAGCGGGTCTGAGGGACATTTGTCCCCAGGTGTTTAGTTACTCGCTTGAAAATAAATCCAGTTACTATTCTTACAGAGCGAACCAAATGGAGATCCAGAATTTCTCATTTCCTCCCCTAAGCAGACATAAAGGGAGGGAGGGAATGGTTTAGCAGAAAACTAAGGGAGGTAGGGAAAAAAAAGGAAAGAAGTGGCTGTGAGGATTTATTAGAAAGAGAAAGCAGGCAAATGAAATACGTTGCATTTGGTCAGTCCTATGAGGAAATGTTGAGGGAACTTAGTATGTTGAGCTTGGAGAAGAGAAGACTGAGAGGGGATATGAGAGCACTCTTTAAATATCTGAAGGGCTGCCATAAAGAAGAAGGGACACATTTGTTCTCATCTGCCTTTGACAGTAGAACTAGGCCCAATTGGTAAAAACTGCAAGAGAGGAGATTCCAGCTAGACATCAGGAAGAATTCCTTGACAATAAGGGCGGTTTGACAGTAGAACAGATTGCTGAGGGAGGTGGTGGATTCTCCCTCACTGGAGACCTTCAAGCAGAGGCTCAACAGGCACCTGAAAATGACGCTCTAGGAGAATTTCCTGCGCAGGCAGGGGATTGGACTGGATGACCTTGTAGGTCCCTTCCAACTCTATGATTCCATGGTGCTCAGTTTCAGGGACCAAATTATTTTGGAACCACATTGGAAAGGAGACCAAGATGGAGACTTGGGTCTCAAGGAACAGAGAGAGCCTTTTCTTGAAATTCTGGTCTCTCCCAACTCCCTCTTTTTCCCCCATGCAGGGCTAAACTGCTCAGGGTTCAAGCCTTTGTGGCAATCTAAGACAGTGTCCCACAGTATCCCTTTCCTCTGGTATTCCCTCACTGTTTAAGCAGCATCCCCTTGACGTCATTTCCAAGTGGTTGAATTCTAGCATCCGAACATTTATCAATGCCATCGCTCCAGTGTCCCTAGCAGAGGAGACAGTGAGCCACTGACAGGCACTGGAAATGATAGGTTGACCATAGTCAACAGAGGCAGCTGGAGTGTGCACATGAATTCATCAAATGGCCTTATTAGTAGACTTCTTTTTCTCAACCTCAACTCATGCACTTCACACCTGCAATTAACTGTTGCCCACCTTTCAGGGCTGTCATCGAGATTACTGAGAGAAAGAGTGTGAAACACTTTGAATTCCCAAAATTTGCATAGAATGCCTCAGTGCTCTTCATTGATGTTGACTCTTCCCACAAGCTGACTAACCAAGTTCCTCGTTTTTTTATCCACACTCCCTTCCTGGCCCTGTGCATGTTTACTTAGAAGTAGGTTCCATTGCTTTCAGTGGCATTTACTCCCCAGTAAGCAAGTATAGGAATGCCACGTCAATCTCAATAATTGCTTTCTACCTAGCAGATGGACCTTGCCTGTCTCTTGGAAAGAGTGGCAAAGAGTTGGTCTTTGGGCATCCTTGGACAGATGGAATTAAGCAATAGGATTAATTACATTCTGAATGAGGATGTGGCAGAAACCCCTGTGGGAGCAAACCTTAGATCCCTCTTATAAAGCTTCACATCAGGGCAACTGGACTCCAGGGAAGGCTTAGCAAAAGCAGACCTGCAAACCCTGAAGGCAGTAGAGTCTCTCGCTGGTGTTAACTTGAGATTCTCCATCATCTCTTTCAGTGCTTGGGTGGATTAGGAAAGAGCATGACTTCAGTGGTGAGTATCAAACCTGCTTGTTTTGTTTGCTACCCTTACATTCAGGTTTGCAAGAAGGTAAGAAGAGCCTTGCTGGATCAGATAAAGAACCCACCTTATTCAGCAGTGTGTTTCCGGTGATGATGATGGTCAACCAGATGTCTCTGGGAAGCTTAAAAGCAGGGCACAAATGCCGTCTTTCTAGGCTAGTGTTTCTCAAACTGTTGGTCAGGATCTACGTGGTGGGTCACGGAAAGCTGGGAGCATCCATCTTGGAAGCTGCAGTCCTTACTCTTGCTATATTCCTTTTGAGAATATTCCTTTTGCTATATTCCCTTTCATTCATTCATTCATTCATTCATTCATTCATTTGGATTGTGGCATGAGAAAGAGTGGAGACCACTGGCCAGGAACAGTGGTTCTCAAATCAGCACTGGGACCCACTTTTTCAAATGGCACTTGTGTCAGGACCCACCAGAAGTTATATCATTAACCTGGAAGTGATGTCATGGCCGGAAGTTACATCATCAAGCAGGAAGTGCCATCAGTGTGACGTAATCAAATGACACGCCTGGAATGCAAACTGGCATTCTGGGACTGCAGCAATTGCATAACCATGAAACATTCCTGACAGAAAGCAAGACTAGGAAAAAAAAATATGATGTAAAAGCACTGAACTAAAAACAAAATTTAAAAAACCCTCACTTGAAAATTCAAACGGTTAACGCTCACAAAAGGAATATAGTAAAAGTAAGGTCTGCCATTTCCTTGGCTGCTCTCAGCTTTCCACAACCCACCTGGCATCAGGTCACAACCCACCAACTGGGTCCCGACCCACCATTTGACGAACACTGGACTAGAGGATTTAGAATGCCAAATGATGTAGTAGCCTGAAGTTTCTTTTAGTCTTGGACTGGCAGTTCAGACAACACCAGCTCCAAGTTTGAGGGGGTCTTGGGCATAGTGCCCTCTGCTGCCCGCATTATGAGTGTGCCCTAGTGGGCTTGTAGTGGTAGTGGCAGTGTTGGTTAGCTGAAGCTGCCATCCCTGCAATGTCTCCAATGCACCGATCTGGAGAGATACTACCTCAGTGCATTGTGGGAGAATTAAAATGAAACTCCAGCCACACCAGCAAAGACGGAAGAGACGCCAAGCAGGAGTTTTTTTTCCTTTTCGAAAGGGAGTCCCAGAGCATGCACCAGAGCAGGGGTGGGGCCCCCTGGTGTTTGCCCAAGAGCGCTGCATGCTGATACTCGTCCAGGTGGGCACTCTGTCCCGATGAAGCCAGGAGCTCATTTCCTCTTATGGCTTCACCCCCCAGGCTGGCACGTTCAGAATCGTTTCGGAGGAGGAGCAGGCCTTGCGTGCCAGGCTCGAGAGACTGACCACGAAGGACCACGGGCCTGTCTTTGAGAAGTGCGAGAAGATCCCTGCGTTGACGCTGCAAAAGGTGAGAAGAACAGGGCAGGTGGCCGGGGCAGGAGAGAGGAAGAATGACCAAGGAGAGAGGCCAGGTCAGAAATGTGACTAGGGGTCCAAAACTGGCACAAGGCCCATTCTCCAAACAGCACCCTTTTTCTCATTCCGCACCGAACACCCAAGAACAGCAGCAGGGATGATAGGAACAGAAAAAGAGCCCAGCTGGGCCAGAAACAAGAATTCATTTAGTGCAACAGGCTGCTTTCCACAATGGCTGAGCAAACACCTCTAGGAAGAAGGAATAGTCACCTCCCCCATTGCTCCCCTGCAATGGACATTCATAGGTGTACTGCAGCTGATGAACCGAGGGGCAGCAAACATCCCTCTTGGCTAGTGGTAGCCAGTGCTGGACATCTCCTCCTCCCCGACATTGCCTAATCAGCCAGAGGCCCTCCTCACATCAGCCAGCAACTAATTCCAAAGCCTAATGAGGCACTATGTACAGTACTTCCTTTTGTCCTGCTAATCATTTACACCAGATGAGCCCCAGTTCTAGTAGGGAGGGGGAGAGAGAGAGAGAGAGAGAGAGAGAGAGAGAGAGAGAGAGAACTTTCTATCCATATTGGGGAACAGTGATTGGCACCCACTTAAGAGGAGCGGAAATAATAGCCCTGGCCAGCACCCTGCCAAGCACAAGTGTAGCTAAGGAAAGGCAAATGATGCTCTGGTGCAGATGGCAAAATGATGCTCTGGAAGTCACAACAGGAAGGCACAACATCACAACAGGAAGTGACAGCACAGTTGTATTTTCATTTACTTGGGGGTTTTTTTGCCATCGCTTTTGATAGAATAAAGATATTACACTTCAATGTGTTTCATTGCATTCTGCATGAATTTCCACATCAAATGATATATAACATGACAGTATTCTTTCTAAAAACAGCTATTTTAACAAACCACAAGTTTTACATGACTGTTGTATTTTTGTTTTCTGAGTTTTTGGCCATAACATTTGATTTGGCCATAACGTTGTTGCTGCTGTTCAGTCGCTAAGTTGTGTCCGACTCTTCGCGACCCCCTGGACCACAGCACGCCAGGCCTCCCTGTCCTCCACTAGCTTCCGGAGTTTGCCCAATTTAATGTTCATCACTTCGGTGACACTGTCTAACCATCTCATCCTCTGCCACCCCCTTCTTCTTTTGCCTTCAATCTTTCCCAGCATGAGGGTCTTTTCTAAAGATTCCTCTCTTCTCATGAGGTGGCCAAAGTATTTGAGCTTCAGGATTTGCCCTTCCAGGGAACAATCAGTCTTTACTTCCTGTAGGATTGCCGATTGGATCTCCTTGCAGTCCAGGGGACTCTCAAGAGTCTTTTCTAACACCATAATTCAAAAGCTTCTATTCTTTGGTGCTCCGCCTTCCTTATGGTATAACGTTTGATAGAGCAAAGCTATTACACTCTGGTTTGTTTCACTGCATTCTGCATTAAATTCTGCATGGAATGGCATATAACATGATGGTATTATTCACACATACCAAGGTTTTCATAATTTTGGCCACTAGTGTCAAACTCAATTTGTTGCCCCCCTAAAACCTGTTGCCTGGTGCAGTTGCACCCCCCTGCACTTCTTTAGCTAGGCCCCCGATGCCAAGCACCCCCTTGAACCTGAAATCGGCCCTGGGCAAATAAGACACAATTTTCCTAGATTCCTCACTTTCTATTCTGTCAGCAATACAAATAGGACTACATTGCTACATTATCCACACGTTCATGCACACAACCATTCAAGCATTTGTCTTGAAATGGAATCCCAGGACCTGATCTCTGCCTTTACTGTGCCAATGCTTAAGAGTGCAGAGTTCAGATTGTGTGTACTTTTATATGTAATATTGAGCACAGAACATGCAAGAACATGAGAAGCGCCCCACTGGAGCAGGCCAAAGGCCCATCTACTCCAGCTTCCTGTATCTCATAGTGGCCCACCAGATGCCTCAGGGAGCACACAAGACGACAAGATGCCTGCATTCTGAGGCCACTCCCTAGTACCTGGCATGAGGTTACCTACATCTAAAACCAGGAAGTTGCACATACCCATCACATCCTTTAGCCTGTGATGGACCTTTCATCCATGAATCTGTCCAATCCCTTTTTAAAGGCACCCAGGCCAGACGCCATCACCACCTCCTGTGGCAAGGAGTTCCACAGCTTAATTACCCACTGGGTAAAAAAGGTATTTTCTTTTATCTGTTCTAACTCTTTCAACACTCGACTTAAGTGGATGTCCTCTAGTTCGGGTGTTGTGAGAAAGGGGACATCCCTCTATTCACCCCATGCATAATTTTGTACGTCTCAATCATGTTCCTCCTTTTTTCTAGACTGGGGAGCCTTAAACGTTGCAGCCTTTCCTCGTAAGGGAGGTGCCCTAGCCAAGTGATCATTTTGGCCACTCTCTTCTGCACCTTTTCTAATTCCACTATGTCCTTTTTGAGCTGTGGCACCCAGAACTGAACATAGTACTCCAGATATGGCCTTACCATCGATTTGTACAATGGCATAATAATGTTGGCAGTTTTATTCTCAACCCCTGTGAATAACTGTACACAAATACAGAGAGAAGAATGTAACATGACTCGCCCTTTTTACCTTCTGTGGTTTGCAATCAACCAACCAACAGTAATCAATCAGTCTAAATGTTTTTCTTCTTGTTCTACTTATTGTGGTTACATTGTACTTTGTTTGTTCTCTGTAAGCCACCTTGGGCATTTGCTTCGGCATGGGAAAGGCGGGGTATCAATTCTTCAAATAAAAATAAGTAATAAATAAATCCGTCCCACCCTGAATACTGTGGCAATCCAGCACTGGCCACTAGATGCCGCCAAACAGCCAAGCAAAGGTCAGGAGAACAGCTGGCTGGGGCGGGGGGGGGGATCCAGCAAATTCTCTGTATAAGTGAAGGGGGGGCGGTGCTGCTGGCCAAATCAAGAGGTGCTTGGACATGAGCACTGCAGAGGCCCTGTGTTCCTGCAAAAAGCTGGGTGATGAATAAAAACAACAGTTCCGCGAGGCGCATAATATATAGCTTAGATTCCCTGCAGCAACTCCTCCAATGGACAAGGTCCTGCGTACTGTATGTTTGCTGAGACCGATGGCCCTTTTTCGCAGGGCTGTTGTGAGGATAAGGGTGTGCAGGCACATGCCCCCAGCTCTGCAGAGAAAAAGAGCAGGGTTAGAACGGAATTAATTGCAGCCTCCACTTGCCCTCTTCAGGCAAAGGATGAGCTGAACGAGACCCCAGAGAAGCGGGAATTGGCCGTGAAAGAGCTGCAGGAGCTGGTCCAAGAGAGAGCCAGTGGAGGAGAGGACATCTGCAAGGCTGTGGCTGAGAAAGTGAAGGATGAGGACAGCGCCTTCTTCCTTCGCTTCATCCGCGCCCGCAAATTTGACGTCGGCAGGGCTTATGAGCTGATCAAAGGTGGGAATTTTGGGCGCTAACCTTCTGCACTTGGCTACATGCTTCCAGGCCAATCTTATTTATGGCATTATATTTATTTTTCAGGGACGTAGTGGTGCAGTGGGTTAAACCGCTGCTGCTGGGCTTTCCGACTGGAAGGTTGGGAGTTCAAGACTGCGTGACGGAGTGAGCTCCCATGGCTTGTCCCAGCTCCTGCCAACCTTGCAGTTCAAAAGCACCTAAAAATGCAAGTAGATAAATAGGGACCACTTCGATGGGAAGGTCACAGTATTCTGTGTGCTACGGCGTATAGTCATGCAGGCCACATGACCACGGAAGCTTGTCCTCAGACAAATGCTGGCTCTACAGGCTTAGAAACGGAGATGAGCACCGCCCCCTACAGTCGGTCACGACTAGACCATTCGGTCGTGGGGAAACCTTTACCTTTTTATTTATTTTTCACATTTTCATTCCGCCCGCCCTCCAAGGAGCTCAGGGTGGTGTCCCTGGTTCTTTCCCTCCTTTTGTCTTTTCAACAACCCTGTGAGGTAGGCGAAACAGTTACTGGCTCAAGGTCACCCAGGAAGTGAGGTCATGGCTGGAAGTGACATCAGCAAGCAGAAAGATTTTTAACACCCCCCTTTGACAAAATTAAATCTAATTAAAGGTCACAGTAAGTACAAGTTTGAAAAATTTATTTAAACTAAAGAAGAACCCTCCTAACCCTCCCAAGCAGTTGCTGATCCGTAAATTCCCCAAACATCCCGAAGGCTGCAACCTTGTCCAAACTTACCCAGAAGTAAGCCCCAGTGATTCCCATTGTTACAAGCATATACATAGCAGTTGGTTAAAAGTGCAGATCTGTAACGTTTGCCCAAATGCAGTAACACACCATGGTAGCTTCAAGTCTAACATATTTTAAAAATACACAGTGAAATGAATGGGGACCTGTCCGAAATTGGTTGACAACTCACCAGTGAGACCTGACCTACAGTTTGAGAAACATTGTTCTAGAGCAGTGGTTCCCAAACTGTGGGTTGGGGGAACCACCAGTAGGTCACAAGCCAATTTCAGGTGGGTCGCAAAGCACCTAGGACAGCCATATTGAAAATATGGGAAGGTAGGATGCTGGAAAGGGGGAGGGCTGTGTGGTTGTTTCGCTTGTGTCAAGGTTGGGAATAAGCCTTTTTGTCTAATTCTAATGCCTTTGACTTAAGAATTCTGCCAATTAAATGTGCCCACTCTGATTAAAAGTGGACCCAACCCACTCATTGGCCAGTTTAATGGACTCCTCTACTAACTTCACCCCGTAGCTCTAATCCCAGCCCTTCTCCATCCAACTCTCTCAGACTTTAGTTCAATTTACTGTGCACCCTGTCAGCCTAACACCTGTTAGATTTCAGTCTCTCTTTCCGATCTGAGCATCCCATCTCCCTTTTCCTAACTCCAGGCTATGTCGGCTTCCGTCAGCAGTACCCTGAGCTGTTTGAAAACCTGTCCCCTGAGGCTGTGCGCAGTACCATTGAGGCTGGCTACCCGGGTATCCTGTCCAACAGGGACAAGTATGGACGGGTGGTGCTGCTGTTTAACATTGAGAACTGGGACTATGAGGAGATCACCTTTGATGAGGTCAGTAACCTACAGCCCAAGTCTTATTCATGCAGCTTATTTATTCAGCTTCCACATCCATTGGTTTGTTCAGCCATTATGGCTTCACCCGAGGAAGGATTCCTTGGATGGGTGTTAGAGGTGCAGAACCCTGTTAGGTCTCTACTTCTCCCCTTGAACCAGGGGACAGTGTCTGAAGGGGTCTTGGCACTCGTAGCTAGGGGTGGGTTTTTTGGTGATATTTTTTCCAAAATTTCTTGATTAAAATAGCAAATTGCTGTGTTGCGTTTTTATCCAAATTTTTATTGCAAAATGTACAAACAGCTCAATCAATAAGGGTGAATGGCCCTACAAAGGCAAGCAACTACTGGCACAGACACCCCAGCCCGAAATAACCTGCTTAAAAATTCCCAAGCTGCACTCTGATTGCTGCTTGGCACGTAAAGAAACTGCTGCTTACTACTTCCACATTCCAATCAAGTCACCCCGGCGTGCACTGTGAACTATGAACATGCATGTTCATGCAAGCCTAATAAGCAAGCTTCCTGTTTGTGCCAGTCCTCCTCCTGATCCATTACTGAAAACTATACGCGGAGTCCTCAAAACTGTCAAAAATGAACAAAAGTGGTCTTATTTTTTTGTGAAATTAATCTAAATTTGTTTCAAACTGTGTCAAAAATAAGCAAAAGTGGTGTTTTTCACATTTTAACCTAAATTTTGATTTATGTAACATTTTCAGTAGAAATTCTCATTATTTAGCGTTCTGTGTTGATCACCAAAAAAACCCATCCCTACCTGTAAGTACAGATTAAGCAGTCAAACAGAAGGTGCGTGTACAAAGGACTAAAAGGGAGACTAAGGCATCTTCCAGTTTTTCAGACCAGCCTGCGGACTGAAAGGGCCGGGTAGCAGGGCTTGTATTACAAGCCGGTTCCAGGGCTGGAGAAACTATTATTGTGCAGTGTCCTGGACAGACCCTCCATTTGTGCCTTCTTTACAGATTCTCCGCGCCTACTGCGTGATCTTAGAGAAGCTGCTGGAGAATGAAGAGACCCAGATCAACGGCTTCTGCATCATTGAAAATTTCAAGGGCTTCACCATGCAGCAGGCCTCTGGCATCAAACCTTCAGAGCTGAAGAAGATGGTGGACATGCTGCAGGTGGGACTGACCGCTGTGCCCTGGAAGCGGCCGGTCCCTAGGAAGGAAAGGAATACGCGAGATGCGAGAGGAGGGGGCATAGCTCTGCAGGAGAGACTTGCTTGGTGTGCAGAAGGTGGGCCAGAGAAAAATCCCTGCCCAAAATCCTGGAGAGCCACTGCCAGGTATATGATGCCAAAATGAGAACGCAATCCTAACTTGGAGTTAGGCTGGCATAGTTAGGCCAGCAAAATTTGACTGGCACAAGCGACACCATAAAGCATGCTTGGACCACTCTCGGAGCCAGGGAGGATGGCGCACATCTGTGGGCTGGCTTCTCTGGCCAAGAGTGGCCTAAACATACTTTACAGTGGCCCTTGTGCCAGCCAAACATTGCTGGCCTAACTGGGCCGGCCTATCTCCAGGATAGGATTGTGCCCTGAGCTAGATGGACCACTGGGCTGAATCAGCACACATCAGCTTCCCATGTTCCTATAGAAGGATTGCTATCAGCACGAGAGTGTGTCTGCTCTAGGTGGGGAAAAACACAGAGTATAATAGAAAAAGCGCACTAATCTTCTGCAAATCTCACAAGAGAGGGCAGGGAAGAGCTTCCGTCTCCTGATGATTTTTGCTCCTGGGATGTTCCCCCAAATGCTTTTACAATCCCATGGACTTCTAGACCCATATTTACAAGGGGAATCCAGATCACCAGCAGCTGCACAGAGGCAGTGTTCATTTTTCATTGGCGATGGTGGGAATTGAAGCACTCCCTTTTCAGCTCGAAAGCAAAATGTGGGTTTCGAACAGAGGCTAGATCTCCCTCTCCCCCTCCCCTCCCCATCCTCTCCCTCTCTCCATCCTCTCCCTCTCTCCATCCTCTCCCACCTTCTCATTTTTTTGTCCTCGACTGTTCACATCACACGTTGTGCATTTGGTCTTCCTAGGATTCTTTCCCAGCTCGATTCAAGGCCGTCCACTTCATCCATCAGCCGTGGTACTTCACCACAACCTACAATGTGGTCAAGCCTTTCCTGAAGAACAAGCTGCTGGAAAGGGTGAGTATGTTACAAAAGGGTGTGCATCTGTTGCGCTGTTAAAACAAAGGATTCAACCATCCTGGGTCAAAATGAGATGTTATGGAAGAGATGCATGTGCTGCTGAAAGCAGAAGCCCTGTGTGACATCTTCATCCTTTCTCCCAGGTAAGGTCTAGCATTGTACCACCATCAGACTACAAGCTTTCCAAGCAATGGCCTTGGTTTCATTGATCACAATTTGGGGCAAGTGTGGAAAAACACAGAACAAATGACAATTTCACATCATATTTTATTTTACTTGTTTCAGAGTGCCTTGAGAACCAAGGACCAAACTAGGCATAAATTTAATTGTATCATATCAATTATGATATGGTGTGCTTTTTGTCTGTAGAACAGCACAGTAGTTCCTAATTTTTTCTCTCACTTGTGTACCTCCTGGCAGCCCATTTCCATACACCGTATCCCACATATTAGCATGTTTGTAATATAGTTGCTGCCAATTCTACTATAGACATGCTTCTTCCACCGTGATTCCATTTTTTTTGAGTACCCCTAAAGATCCTGGCAAGTACCCCTGGGGGTACACATACCCCAGATGTGGAGGCAGCAATTCAGATCCATATCATAATGGAGATGGGGAGCCATAAATTTACCCCTACTGCACTCCTGACCCATAGTGGGACTTCCTCCAGGTTTGCTCTTTGCCCTGGAGAAAAGAGGCCAGCTTCATTTCAGGGCACATGGAGTTAAAAGTAGCTACTATAGGATAGATAGCCAAGAGCTGTATAACAGGATTTCACACATAGATAAAAGAAAAGAAACAAATAGGGAAATTGAAACAAGGAGCTCCTTGCCACAGGAGGTGGTGATGGAATCTGGCCTGTGTGCCTTTAAAAGGGGATTGGACATATTTCTGGAGGAAAGGTCCATTGTGGGCTATAGGGCATGATGGGTTGTGTAACCTCCTTACATTAGTAGTAGGCTACTTCAGAAAGCCAGGTGCAAGGGAGTGGCAACAGGATGCAGGCATCTTGTTGTCTCTTGTGCTCCCTGAGGCATCTGGTGGGCCAGCGTGAGATACAGGGAGCTGGACTAGATGGGACTTTGGCCTCTTCTTATGTTGTAGTGAGACAGCATGCCAAAAGTATGAAGGCAAGCAAGCCCTGCCGAAGTGTCCCCTCTCACCTCTGCTTACCTCCTTCTCCTTGTGCCCAGGTATTTGTGCACGGTGATGAACTCGAAACCTTCTATCAGGAGATCGACGCCGATATCCTGCCTATGGATTTTGGGGGCAACCTGCCCAAATACAATGGCAAAGACACTGCCGAGAAGCTTTTCGGGCCCCGCGCTGATGCCGAAGACACAGCCCTTTAAAACAAAGTTCCCAGCAGCCCGGCGTAGAGGGTAGGGTCAGAGGTGGCCATCAAATCCAGCCTTCTGTACATGTAGCATGGGTTGGAAAGATGCATTGTGACATAGTCTCTGGGAGCAGGTCTTCTTGTAGGTTCTTCATCCCATGAATCACCAGACAGGCAGCAAAGCCCTTCTAAGTCTCAGGAAGAACTTTTTCTCCTTTTACACCTCATTCCTCTGCCACCCCACCCCAAAAAGAAAGCACAGGAGTGAAAGAGATGCCTATTGTGGGGGGAAGACTAATAGCAACTCCAGCTCTGTTCCTCCTGAACCCCATTGTCCCTGTAGCATGGTAACAGACAAGTGCCTTTTCTTATGTCTAACTGATTTGGCCTTACGAACAGCAGGGGCAGTAATGCATGTCCACCCATGGCTGTATGTTCCCCTAGTGGGAAGACAGGAGTAGAAAGACAAAGCTACAGGTGACAAAGCCTTTGCTGTGTTGTGACTGGCACAGCCGGAATCCATCACTGCAGGAATCGCTCAAGCCAAGGGGTGCTCTCAATATTACACAGAGAAATAAAAAGCATTCAGACAATAGAGATGCTTTGGCTCTGGTTTGTACTTGTAGCAAGGGAAATCCCCGATCATCTAATACCAGCTATGGGTGTAGTTTATGCTAAGGGGTGAGGGAATGTCAGAGAAGCTGAACTTTGCCACAAGTACTCAAATTTTTGGTATAAACATACAGAGTAATTTGTACTATGTTGCAAAACACACCATATTGTGATCACAGTGTACACTGTACACACTGTATTGTGTACTGCGATCACAGTGAGAAGCACTGTAGATCTTCCTTAAATTCTTCTGGCTCTGGGGATTTGAACCTACAAGTTTTGATTGGATGCTCGGTCTTTTGTCACCTCACCACACTATTGCTCAGGTAGTTTGCTGCAGTGACAGAAATATTTCTCTGCACACTGCAGCAACCTGATCTCTCCTGCATTCTTCTTCCCCAATCTGCCCATACTTTGAAGGGCCAGACCACCACTCAGCTGTCTCGTGCTGCTAGCAAATCACATACTGGCAACTATTTCAGCCATTACCGCGTGTGGCTGTGTTAGGCCAGACAGTAACTTATTTTCTTTAGCAGAATAACATGGCTTTTTTCTAATTCACTTTGCTATTGGAAAATGGCTGAGAAATTGCCCAACTTGCTGCTGCATTCTCAGGAAAGCAGCAGGCTCTGGAGTCAAAATGACATCGCTTCTGGCCATGACCTCACTTCCAGGTTAATGACATCACTTCCGGTGGGTCCAGGACACATTGACTTTCTAAAAAGTGGATCCTGGTGCTAAAATGTTCAGGAACCACTGGTGTAGACAATACTGTGCGAGACTGACTCGCACACCACTTGATCACCTCTCCCCATTCTCCATGCTGCTTTCCTAGACTTCAGAATGCCAGAGGGAGTAGGCACAGGATTGTACTGTATCTGAAGCGGGCAGTTCCTTTCATGGCTTAGGCTTAAAGTGGCTGCTAATACCTACCAACATTCCCTATGCCTGCAGCCAAATCCTGAAGGTTTTTTAATTTGCACAATAGATCATTGTTCTCACTGAACAGTAAAATTCAAGCCGATGATGTGTGCAGTGATGTGGCTGCTTGATGACTTTATTGAGACAACCCATGTTTGGGATATATCTTCCCTCCTTTCTTGTTAAGACAACAGGCACCGGAAGGCAACTAGGAGGCAGAAATGTGAGTCAAAGAGAAGCCGATTCTCTTCTTCACTCCATGCCTTGTTTTAGCTATAAATTAAATCTATAGCTGTCATCTCAACCATTCCTGTCCTTCAAGCTAAATACCAGGCCTGTTTGAGTTGCAAAGCAAACCAGCAGGAGTCCTCTCTGAAATGGAACAGGCTTGAAGAGGCACATTCATTGGGCCACTGGCTTAGACTCAAGTCAAACAGGATGTCAGCTCTGAAGCTGCAGAGAGGCTGGGGCCTGGCAGAATCGAGAGATGGGGGCAGAGATCACCCATCTGCATCAACAGTGCCAGCTCAGACATAAAGACTCAACTGGAGCAAGGAATGTGGACCACGATTGGGTGTTCCTCTGTGCTGAACTGAGATGTGTACCCCAAAAGTCGACAGAAAGCAGCCTCTGCTCACTTCAGTTTGCACCTCACCATCCCGCAAACCCATAAATGAAGCCAGAATCTCTTACCACAACCCAGAAAGCCAATATGTGCACAGAAGGTTCTTGCTTTACCTTCACATGCTGAGTTTCTAAGGCCAGGGAAAATGATGGAGCAGCTCACAAAGGCTGCAATCCTATGCATTCTCACCGGAGAGTAAGCCACATTGAAAGTGAGACTGGCTTCCAAGTTGACACGCACAGGATGGCACTGGTACTCAGTTGCAGTCCTAAAATGACTAGAGTCCAGCGAGAACGGCACAATGAGATTCTGCAGCTTGACTCCTAAGGCTATAAGTCGCGATGCAGAAAGCACTCAGTTGTTTTCATATTCCTCCTTTATTTCAAATCTCACATGGAAAGAGACACTTTGGGCCTGGGCATATCCTCATGCTCAAATGGAACCAGTTTTAACTAAACAATATTTGTCCACCCAACATTCATCATTTTCCCACCATTTTTGACTGCAAGCTCCTTGAGAACAGAGATCTATGTTGCTTATGTACCACAAAGACACCATATTGCAAGAGGGGTTGATAGAATTAAGGAATTGGCGAAAAGCCTGCAGTCCAAGATGTGGCTAGTTTTCATATTTATTTCAGCTTTTCAGGCCTCTGCCCATAGTCTCTCCTAGGCTTCATTCCCCCCAAAGGTCTAATTTTTCTGAGCTATCCTCTGGTTCTCAGCACCTTCTTCCTCCCTTCCTAGGCTGCACTCAGTTTTTTGTTGCTTAGGTACTTCTGCCTGTCCACCTCTTTAGGTTCCACTCCTTCAGTCATAGGCAGACAGCTGCACCACAATATGACTGGCCAATCGCTGGGCCTTTCAACCTAACCAACTTCACAGAGGTCAAATTGAGGGAAGCAGGAAGAATCCAGATACAGCCTTCCTTCACGATTGCTGTAATTAAAATGTAACCATAGAAGATTTAGCTCTCTGATACTCATCAAGTTTACAAGAAAGGCTGGCCCATCCCCGCGGCCAACTGAAACAGTCACCTCCAGATGCAATTCGTAGGGAGTGCCTCTCTCTGCCCGTCTATTTTTCTTCACTACTTTTCCTCCTCCTTCTATTCCCTGGATTGGAAAAGGAAGGAGGAACTGTGAACAATGCTGAGCTAGAACACTGGAGAGCGGGAGAAGCAGAGGCTTGCATGTCCTCTGGTAAGGGGGGGGGGCTGCATTTGGCAAGCCTTGTCAAAGTCTTGGGCTGGCCCGGTTACCAAGCCATACTTGGAACGATACTGTTCCAAAACAGGACACAACAAATCGCCATATAAAGAACTGGTCAAGAGTGGATTTTAAAAAGGAATTTGGTCAGAAAATATGTTCAGTGTGAAACTGCCACGATCTCCATGCTTAGAATTATTTCTATTTTAAGCCAGCAGAAACAAGTGACAATAACCAACAAACTAAGAACTCATTCTGAACTCAGTTAAGTTCTTTATTTTTTTAAGCAAAGAAATTCCATTGAATCAAAGATAACAAAATTACTCTGTTTTGCAATGACCTCTGTTTATCACACACAGAACAAAATAAAAAAACAAACAAGGACACGCTTTTGTAACTTTTTAAACATTAGCAGATTTAGAAAAAATTGCATTGCTAGTTGCAAATCTTCATCCCAACAGCAACCAGCTCCTGAGGGTTCAGACAAAGGAACCAGTGGCTATGAGAGTCACTTACACACATTTAACCGTTTCAGGGCAGCATTTTTGGTTCCAAAGGGATCAGGAATGTGGAAGTGATGGTTTCCAAAAAGTCTATTTGGAAGCAAAAATTGCCAAAAAAATAAAATTGAGGTGCAAGAGACTTGCTTTAGAAACACACAAAAACTGCACACTCAATTCACTCCAATAAGGCAGCTGCAGTGACAGAAACTAAAGAGCACAGGTACAGGTCTAGCTTCCTGAGGTGTTGGGATATCCCTCTGCTTGAGTACGCTCAGCAGAAAAAGAGAGGAAGTGCCTCTTTAAAGTTGTGCTTTCTTAAAATCAGGATAAACACTGCCCTGAACTGAGTTATGGATTCATTACTGAACACAAAGTGGTTCAAAATAGCTATGAGGGAACCAGGCTGCGGGAACACAGATTCACGTGGATTAAACACTGCACTGATAAAAAATCTCAATGGCAGATCAGGTTCTTGGGATCCCCAGTTTACAAGAGCTACTCAAATAAGTATCGGTGCTCGATAAGCAATGCTTTTACAGTAATGACCACTGATATGAAATGCAACTTCTGATTGCGGCAAGGCTGTTTATGAAAGAGTGTGTAAAAAAAAAAAAACCTTGCTAGTGGGAAACATGTTTACACTGAATGATTAAGTGCTCCATCTCAGGAATTCTGAGACAACAGATTGCTCCACTAGAACTAACCAAACTGCTGGGAGCTCATATTCTTAGGAACTAAAAGGAAGTTTCCTGCACAGAAAAAATAGGGTTGGTCGACATTGGTGACAGGGAGGAAGGGAGAAAAATGCCAATTCTCAGTTCCAGCTTAGTAAATGCTGCCCTTTCATGGTTGTGCCCGTTTGATGTAACCAGCAAGAAGAAGTGCTTAAATGAGATACAGTACAGTTCTTGATAATAAACAGATTTCCCCTCACAATTCCACCAAAATGATTTCATCTTACTTTGTCATGCAGCCATGCCCAAGACCCCTCAAGGCAAAAGCAGACTGAATTAAAATAATTCCAGACAAGAACATGTATTGACAGTGCAACAGGATGCTTGAAAAGAAAAAGGCCACAGACTCAGAAGCCTTGCATGATACTCCTAATTTCAATTAGAGCCTTTGCTCTCCAAAATAAGCATGTAACTCTTTACTATAAACTGTCAGGCTAACAGTAGGTCGCCTTTTGCCCTAATTCATGTCATGAAAGGACAGAAATAAAATTAAATGCATGTCACTGTGGTAAGTGCACCGGGTGTGTCATCAAAACCACTGCATGGCACAAACCAAAGGAGAACTGCCAATGATATATGGAAGGAGTGCAGGGAGGTGCCATTTGAACACCTACAACGTTTTTGACATTTTTCCCCCATGATAACTCATGACTATTTGGTAATATCCAGAAGTTCCATTCCAGCAACAAATTCAAATGCAGGCCAGCAATAACTGAGGCTTACAACATTAAAATGATACAATTCCAGAGAAATCACTTGCCATAATCGGCACGTATATGAAGAAAATATGTAACAAGATGTATTAGCAGGATTTCCCCAAGGGAAGCCTTTTTTTTTTTTTAAAGTAAATTCAAGTTTTTACTTTGTCCCTGGGACAAAAGAAAAGTTGCTGTCTAGTCATGTAAGCCTTTAAATATAAACCAAAGCTAATTTTAAGGGATCCAATCCTGAGGTCTCTCTGTAAATGAATGCATGCTTGGGATTCAGACATTTAAATCACACCCCAGCCACTTTTAATGTGGACATCAACAAGATGTTAAGTCCAAGTCCGACTTATAGATAGCAGAACTACAGTTTACAAAGGAGTGCAAAAGTTAGTTTACAGACACCCAACAAAGGCTATTTTTAAAGTCACTTGAAGTGGCAACAATTACCATTTGGACAGGGCATTTGAACTCACCACATGGACATGAAATTATTTTCAGAACAGCATTAATACAAATAAAAAAGGAAGTCTGCTTGATTTTTCCCCTTCCACCAGACTATATCCCCATAGTGAGTGGCTGTCCACGTTTAGAAGTGGCCTCTGTACAGCAACTAACATAAACTGTCCAAGGAGGATTTTGATCACACTCAAAAGTAAATCCTAACCAACCTAGTTTCACAAGACTAGTTTGACCTGCTAGGCAAATGTCTGACGTACTATACTGGCAAAACTGTGGGGATGAAAGGTTTCAAAGGCTATCGTTTATTTCTGGTTCCTAAATGCGACTAGAAAATCTCTTCATACTACCTTTCAACTATGAGTGAGAACAGGCAGGTACAATTCTAGTTTTTGCACCGTTGCAACACCCTGATTTAATGGGGAAATAATAAACAGCGCAATGTAGCTTTTCAAGAAACGTTTGTGCAGCTCCTTTCCACTGGTCAAGCTCTCATCACATTCTTCCAGGCTCTCACTCAATCGGTTGAATTCTTGTTTATCTCACTGATAAACAGGGAGGGGAGATTAACTTTGTGACACAATAATACATACACTGACTAGTCATGTTAGTGAAATTTGGACTCCTGTACAGTTTCAGATCTGAAGGGTGAGAAAGAAGTTGCAAGTAATAGAACAAACAAAAGTTTTTAAAGTGGTGCATGTTCTCCTGATTTAACACATGCTTAATCCTTGACTACTGTTTCTCCTTAAAAAGCTACAATATATAGGTGCATGGCAATGTAATCCCTGAGTAGAGAAGCTGAAGAATGCCTAATACGAACACTGTGCCATCAAAAGTAGGCATCACTACCTTTCCTCATTCTCTCTCTCTCTCACACACACAAAGCCCATCTGCAGCTGCTATGCCCTCAAGCCCACCTTCAGAAGAAAACAAAGTTTATATTTGCAAGGGATTTATTATTTTTAGACTACAGTTTGCTTGGTATTTTAAAAATCCAAACTTTTTTTTTTCCTGAATAAGAACTGTTAATAGTATTTTCTTTGTGGGGAAAAAATTATTATGCAATACCTACTCTCTAAAGAGAAGGGTTGAAAGAAAGGTAATTCTCTGTAGCAAGTCTAGAGGAAGTATTTTTCATAACTGGTTCTAAGTTAGCAAAATGGCAGCTCACTAAGAGGGCAAACTAAAAACACTGATGAGTCCACTGTAGATCTTCCTATAGTTCACCTTCTAAAATTTAAATCCACCGAGGGATTAATGAGCTACATCACCCACTATTTCTTATGTTGAAGCTGCCTGCATCCATTTCTACTCAAGTGCAAGAGAGATCCCAGGTATTGCTCTACACTATTTATGGAACTATTTCAGCTGTAAGAGGTTTCAATACCTTATATTTATGAACACAAAATCCAGGAAACATCAGGAACTGTCAAAATGATGACATAGAAACAGGCTAAGCTGAGGGAGTAATAGAACCTGAATTTTCTCACTTAAACAACAGTGCTTAAGTTATATAGTTCGTTGAACAAGCAATGTTACTTGACTAAGGCAAACTGAAGAAGTTTGACACTGCGAGAAATGCACCTCTGCTATAGCAGCCAATTATTGCTCAATTAAAAAAAAGAAAATCTACCAACCCACTCACTCACACTCACTGCCTCTCTGAATTTCACTGACTGGCCCAGGAACTGTACTGCACAGCATGTAGAAACATACAAAAAAAAACACAACACACACGCCATAATCAAAGTGCCTTGAATACAAAGTAATTTGAAAACAAAGTGCTACTGATATGGGAATTACACTGCAAGAAAACAAAAGTAAAGGAGGCCTCAAGGATGGAACAGTGAGCTGACAATAGCAAAACAAGCAGTGAAGGTGAAGCAGAGTCTGACCACGAAGTCCCACGGTCCTGATGCCCTCTAAATCGAGTTTTTTCTTCTGAAGAGAAGGAACAGAT
Source organism: Lerista edwardsae (assembly GCA_029204185.1). Classification (NCBI taxonomy): domain Eukaryota; kingdom Metazoa; phylum Chordata; class Lepidosauria; order Squamata; family Scincidae; genus Lerista; species Lerista edwardsae. The sequence goes on from JAJKFI010000026.1 coordinate 2,823,270, forward strand.
ACTGTCTCCACTGTGTAAGGAATGAGTGTATGTTTAGCCTCCATACCTTTCTTGCCGATTTTATAGCGCTGAAAGACTTTTTGATGAGGAGCACACTTAACACCCCTCAAGATTCATAACATTGTCCTATAGAGCCCCAGTTAACTATAGAGGCATTTAACAATACCACAATGATTTTTAGAAGTTCAGACACCCTGTTCCCAATTCCTCTAAGGCATCATGGTGGTTGAAGTAGCCATTCAATGCTTTAGAAGTTGGGGAAATTCTTTGATGGGCCATCCTGACCTTCACAAGAGCTGAGCGAGGCCAACAAAGGAAACACCCCAAAATACATGGATAAAATATTTTCCCCATCCTTACACAACAGCATACATATATATACACACATATGAAGTACTCTAAATGGGGGCGGGTGGGGAGAGGGGAAAACCAAAACAAACCACCAGCAGGCTGAGAGTAACTGAGACCCTATCAAAAAGGCCTGGGTTAAGAGAACACAAGAACCTAGTGTCAAAATAAAAAAATTTTACATTAGAAAAGGCAAGTATCACAAGGCTTCTTGTTTAGTCTTGAGAACGGTTGACACTGAAGGTGAATCCATCAAACCAGAATCCATGTTTCATGAAATTTCAACAAAAGCAACATGTAATGGAATGCACCCTGTTCTCACTCCAGAATGCTTGTGTACCTGAAGCACTGATAACACACTAAAGATTTTCAAAAGAAATCTAAGACTGTAGAAGTGCATTGATCAGAAAGGGCAAACCTGCCCCCCTGCCCCACCTCGGGAAGGGATGCAATTCTGGAAAGTCAAATTCTATGTCTTCCCCCTTGCTTTGTTGGCAGCAATGCTGAGGACTTGCACAAGCATACCGCTGGCTTCTCCCACAGATTGATATAAACTTCTCCCCCTTCTGGGGGCAGAGAGGAAAAATGTAACCACAAAGAGAATGTTAACTCCTAACTTATTTCACTGACAGATATTAGAGTTTTTCTGATCAGTGAAAGTGTGAGCAAGATGGAATGTCTTGTTACATTGAAGAATACTCTGCTCCTGCACTGGTTTCAGCATCTTAAAGCCAGCTACAGAAAGCAGCCTGCCAACACAGTGGATCAGTTCTTCAAATGCAAGAGAGTGCACTGCAAACAATCGCACATACTCCATGTTGCTCAAAACCAGGCACTGGCCCCTCTGTTGTACCGCTGCTTTGGCATGACACACTGTGTTCCAACTCCCAAGTTCTAGATGCTCAGGCCTAGGAAAGCAGGGGGAAGAGGTGAAGAGTTCCTGAAGACGGGGAAAAGTTGAGACAACCTGAAGAGTCTTTGGGACCGTTTATTCTTGGCCAGAGGATTGTTCTGCATCAGAGCACTGAGATTTATTCTTCTCCCACTGACAGATGGCACTGGCATACTGCACCACGAGCTTATCCATCCAGGTGAGGGGCTCAGGGAACAGTACTGCACCCTCAAAGAAGCCTAGGTGACCTCCATGCAGTGGCAAAACAAACATGACGTTCTCCTGTTTTTCTGCAAGAACAAAAAACAACATTTAGAATCTTGACTTGAAGAGTCTGACATCTTACCAGAATATGGTAACTTTATTCAATGAGGACATGGGATAGGAAGAGATCTACACTTAAATTTACACACTCTTCCCTGGGATGTATATCTGAGAATATGTTTATTGTCATCTGCAGACCATCCTTCACAACTACCACAGCACAATCCTACTGAGTTTAATGGATTTACTCTCATGTAAATGTGTATACGATTGCTGCTTCAGGATGAAGGACTGTAAGCGAGTCACTGTCAATGCAGGCTACTTCCATCTGCTGCTCCTGAAAGTCAGGGCACGGGGCAGACACCATGCATTAACTGAGCCTGCCCGTGAAAGAAGTACTACACAAACTGGACACTCAAGACTATTTTTAGGCTGTCATGGGGCATCATTATATGCCTGTTTAGAATTAAGAACATTCCTTCAGTAGAGCCTAAAGGAAAGAAAGCCAGTCAAGCTTATTTTGGACCATGTGTATTTTCAGTACAGAGTCAGCCTGTTTAACTGAAGGTTTCAACTCACCTGAAAGGGCTCTTGGGATTGATAAGAGACTATCATGCACTAAAGGGTCATCAGCAGCGTTAACCAGTAAGAGTGGGACAAAAATCTGCACAACCAAGGAAGAAGTAGACAGAAGTTAATTATGAATTCGTGTTGGCACACGGTGTTCTCAACTGGATGAGGATCCATTCATGGCTCACCAAGCACAGTAATATGCATTACTGTCTCAATAACACATATTTGAAACTATGGGGAGGGAAAGCTAAGCATCCTAAGACAGCCATGAGCCAGAGAACCTTGTTAACAAGGCATTCCAGTTAGGGCTATGGACTCAACAGAACTGCGATTATGTTCAACTCTCAGATTTTAGCTGACTTTTGTATGCAGACAAGTACCGAAGTTATTGCAGCTAGACACCACTGACACGAATGCAACTGTACGCAGCAGGTGTATGCAACAGGTGGCCTTTACTAATGGGGAATGAGAACAGTTATTACAACCAGACATTCAGTTAGGGGCTGCAGACAAGAATGGTGGAACAGTTTGCTAAAAGCCATTCAACACAAGATAGATGCTAATTGGAGTCAACATACGTGAATCCTGTCACAGAAAGGTTGTATTTTCCACAAGTATTGCCAAACAGCATTTCTTCTACACCACTGAGTTTGTGTGGCAGAAGCCAATTCATATCTAGCTTTAAAAACATCTCATCTACCACCTACAGCTAGTACAAAAAGATTGACTATTGCAAAACTAGCTAACAGAACTGAAGATTTTCTTGCGGCACCAGTCTACTGCACTCCAGGTACAAAAGCAGAATACTTTGAGGTGCCTCAACTAACCTATATGGCCTTGCATATACTTTTTGCAGAAGCTGGCCCATGAATGGTCCCAATGACTCTCAAGCCATTGACTGCACATAAGAAACACTAGACTATGAGAGGCAATGGCTCTGACTTCCCAAATAATCTTTTGTTGTAAAGTTTTATCTTCAGATTTCCACCTGATTATATTTACTTCCTTAGCAGTATAAAACTTAGCATTTATACATGTTGCCCATTTCTTGATTACAATACATTAAATCTGTTGAATTATTTATGTACAGTGGGCCCTTGGGATCTGCAAGGGATCCATTCCCAGACGTACCACGGATACCAAAATTGTGGATAATCAAATCTGCAGGATGGGGGGGGGCAATCAGAGGATGTCCGGATGGCACTGGAAGTGTCTTCCAGTCATGTCCAGTAGTGTCAGCCTACCGGTACGCTGGGCGTGTCTTCTGGGTGAGCGGCAGCGCGATCACTGCGTTCTGTTGCGTAACGGTGAAAGCCCACCCGCTGTGGGCGGGCTTTTGCCGTTACGCAACAGAACGCAGCGATCGCGCTGCCGCTCACCCGGAAGACACGCCCAGTGTACCAGTAGGCTGACACTACTGGACATGTCCAAGGTGTTCTGGGAGGCCATGTGTGGCCTCTCCATGTCTCAGAAACCTCTCAGAGGCAGTCCTGGTTTTTCATAGCTTCCTGTCTGATGAAAAACTGGAAGTGCCTTTCCAACACCTCTGTGAGGCCTTCTGAGGTCTGGGGAGGCCGTCTGTGGCCTGCTGCTCCTCAGGACACCTCTCAGACGAGACTGAAAGCACTTCCAGTCACGTATAAGAGGTCAGGTCAGGTGCTCTAGCATGGGTACCTGTGCCAAATCAGCTGGTGCTGAACCCACAGATAAGGACAGCCCACTGTACGTAACTCAATCTGTGAAATTTAGAGATGATCCCTTAGGACAACAATTTCCCACAGGAATACCAGATATAAAACTCACACCACAGAAGCACATGTTAAGGTGGCCAATACATGCGATCCATCCGAGTGCCGATGACCAAAGTAACACAGGTTTATTGCAACAACTCACCCTGTGCAAGAAATGCAAGCAGCTCTCTTGTTCATAGTATTCCTTTAAGGAGCTGTAGCCATGGAATTTCCTGAGACACAGAAGAGAACTTAAGTAGGAGAGTTTGGTTTGCTATTGTACTCATGTGCTATTTCCATCCAGTTCTCACTCCCAGACTTAGACTTCACCCAGATAAAACATGTGAATGATTGTCTGCAATTCCAGAAGGGTGGCAAAGAAAGGCAGCAGCCTTTCCCTTGTAGTGGTCTTTCCCTTGTAGTGTGTGGAGGTCGTGATGCATCCTGTGTCCGCTCTTCATCCTAGCTCACTGCAGCTCCATTGGGAGAGCATGGGCTTTTAAAAAACTCTTTCTGGCCCTTCTTTGCATTGTCTCACTACAGCACAGACCTCTCATGGTGCACAGCAATTTTTTTCACCCGGCTGCAAAGGATTTTTTTCAGCTGCACTGCCACGCAGCTAAAAAGGATTAGTTGCTGAATATGCCTGACTTCGAAGTTGGAAAAGGCAAGGCCAAAGAATCATTCAAGAGCCTCAACACAGCCTTTCTTCAGAAGAGGCAGGCTAACTTCTCTTGTTCCTTCTAAGAACAAAAGGGTGCTACCTATTTGACTAATGATAACTGGTGTTCTTTTTAGATACTCAATTCCTTCCTCAGCCACTCAAGCAGTATTTCTACTATCCTGCGCTGGTTTCAGGTCAGGTCACTGGCAGCAATTACTTGCCTACACTATGTTCCAGCACACCCTGGACAAGTAAATATAAGCAAGGAGACAGATACATTTAGGTGGTCTCCTATTTTGGCTGTTTGAGGAGGCACATTTTTGGAAGAAGGAACAAAAACAGCAAACAAAGGAAGTTTGAGGATAATGGAAAGATTTCCTGCCACATTGCTATGGAAAAAGCCTAATATAGTATGCAAATAGGGGAAACTATTCCTAATCAAGGAGCGCTATGCCTAATTTTCTATCAAAGACTACTGAAATAGATTCCATTTTTGCATGGGAAGACCTACCCTTGAGACTTGAAGAATGATGCTCCGCTATATAATACAATGTGCGAAAAGTGGTGAACATTGACAAAAGCAATCATAACTCAAAAAAAAACAAAAAACTATAGTACATCACCTATGAATAATTTGATGAAACTACAGCACGTCAGGGCAGGCTTCAGGCAGACATACATTCTGTTCTATAGTACTTAAAAGCTACCTAACATTTTTGGTGGGAGGCAGGGGGTGGCAACAGGGGATGCACTTCCAATGCAATTGGCACAACCTTCAGATGATTAAGTAGTCCCCACCAGACAACACAAAAATGAAAGTTATGGAACACAGCAAAGATTTCTATCCACCCACAATGAATCATTATCTAGCCCACTGAAAAACTCCAGAGAAAGATTTTAAGGACACACAGAGCGCCATCCTAACCTGGAGTTAGGCCATCAAAGTATGGCTATGACAAGGGCCACCATAAAGCACATTTGGACCACTGTTGGAGCCAGGGAGGATAGCGCATATCTTTATGCTGGCCCGTCTGACTCAGGCCCATCTGACCCATTTTGACCCGTCCAAACACATTTTATGGTGTCCCATGTGCCGGCCAAACTTTGCTGGCCTAACTGTGCCGGCCTAGGATTGTGCTCAGAGTAGGATTTCCACTGTAAAATCAGTACAAGTCAGCTCAGCACCAGCTTCTCAAGATACATCACTGAAAACATAGGTATTTAGAGCAAACTAAATTTATAAAAGGGCTCTCATGTGGAAAGCCAGATCTGTAAACCACTAGCAAGACGGTTAAGAAAATGATTGATTTTACATCCACAGGGATGTTACACTTACTTTCGGTCTAAACGAGACTGAATTGTTATCTACTGCAAGGGGAGAGAACATTACCAAAAGTATTTGTGGACATACCTCATGATGTTATCATCAATCTGCATGAGGGAAGTTGCTGTGTGAAGTCTGTTCAGATCTGTATCTACTAAACTATGAGGCTTCTTTGGGCTCTCAGCAAACAAGGCCTGTCTGAAATACACAAAAAAAGAATTGCTTGCGCACTGTTGTATGTAAATAGCTGTCAGATTTTCTGCCAACCTGATGCTTGCCTCAAAAATTACTTTATCAACACAGATCTTAAGATACATGTCAATGGCACCACTATATGCCCATATCATGTCAATTTCTAGAAGTGCAATTCAGCCAAAGTGGAAGTCTGTAAGATCTGTTACGATAGTGGTTGGAGTGCTGGCTTGAACTAGAGAGGCCTAGGTTCAACTCTTCACTCAGCCATGAAGCTTGCTTGATGAACCTAAGTCAGCAATTTATCCTTACAGCAGCTTTGTAAAAGATGGTAAGCTGAGAGATGGTAGATGTGGGCAGGGCAGAAATCATACATGTCACCATTAATTCCTGGAAAGAACCTTGGATAAAAACGTAACCAAACAAGAGTTACATATTTCAGTGGAAGAGGTTGAAGTTACTGTGATTTGAAGTGCTTAATCTTGACTCAATCTTACCTGAAATAGTTGCAGAAAACACAATTTGGAAGAGTTTGGCTTGAGAAGGTTTGGCGTGTCACCAAAACAAAGAATTTCAGAATGTAATTGTTTAAGGTTTACTGTGCTGAAAATGGATTCAAAGGCAGTTCAGAGCCAACATTGCACAGACAACATGGGCTGTTAAAATTGGCAAATGACTATGGCTTCAGACTGCAGGGAGTCCAAGGTCTCAGGCTACAGATGGGTGGCTTTGGTAATTATGCCAACAATCACGGGTGGAGCTGCTCCTACTCCATCTGGTTGTCTTCATTTCAGTGAGGAATCACAAGATTAGGTCATCCAAATAAGCCATTTGGAAGGTTACTTCAGCACCACCCTATTCACTGGGGATCTCTATCGTAAGATATATTAGATTCTGGAGAGATTACATGTGAGCACAGCCCCAACAACAGAAGATATACAGAGTGCAGAACAAAATTTTAAAAAGCTGTAGACAGTGGACCGTATGAATATTTATTCTCCAGGTCAACCGTAGAGCCAACTATTAGTAAGGGGGACAGAAAGATGCATTTGGAAGTCTGCTCCTCTCACACACAAAAATCCATTATGGAGGTAAATTAACAAGCTGTCTTTTAAAAATTTGCAAAAGGTTGCTCATGCTTACAGCCTGAGAGCACAATCCTAACCTGGAGTTAGGCTGCCACAGTTAGACCAGCAAAGTTTGGCCAGCACAAGGGACACTGTAAAGCGTTTCTGGACCACTCTCGGAGTCAGGGAGGATGGTGCATGTCTAAGTGCTGCCCTCTGAGAGTGGTCCAAGCATACTTTCTGGTGGCCCTTGTGCCAGCCAAACTTTACTGGCCTAACTCCACCGGCCTAACTCCAGGTTAGGCTTCCACCCTAAGACTCTTAATAGCAAGAGTATGACCTTTAAAATATCTAACTTATAATGTCAAAAATACTCAATTATCCGCACCAGACATAATTTGAATCTTATTTCTACATTTTTTCCCCTCTGACCTTGGATAAGAAGAAATAGAGCAGCTATAGTTATAGTTTTTAGAAGCTACTTTGGAATTATGTAAACCACCAATTCTTTGAACCACCAGCTCTTCCGTTCAATGTTCAAGGTCATTAGCACACCAGTCAGGTTCTTCAGTAAGAAGTGAGATTAAGGTTACTGTTACATATGGTTCTCTATTGTCTATAACCCAGGGAAAGTGAATAGATTGAGTAGGCCAACCACCAAAACATAACACTGGACTTCAGGCTACAGACTATACTAAGAACATAGCCTGTAATTACCAACACTAAGGCCCATATGGAGCAGATCTGTACCTGTGAGACAAAATTATTTTCTTCATGTTGTCTGCCATGAGGAAGTTGTAAAATCTTCTACACTGATCCCACTGCATGAAGGTTTCCTGGGCCCTAGAGAGAATGACCAAACACCAGTTATTAAAACAGCCTGAGCAATAAAAAGTACTTCACAATAGATAACAGCATTTCCATATTATTGGTTTGATCCCTTCCAAGAGGTCACCATGAATTCACGCAGGGGTTTGTGAATTATCAAATTTACAGCAGTGCCTAATTGAAATTTGCTATAAAACTATTTAGCCAGCAGGGGGAACAAAAGCCTCAAAAATTAACATATGGAACACAAGGCAGGGAACAGTCAACAAAATAGCACACCAAGAATGAACATCACTGCATACTGAGATTATATAGGCTGTTATTATAGTCGGAGGTGTCAGTTCTAAGTTGTCTCAATAGGCTAGACTAACTGAAGCAAATCAGGCATCTCCAAAATTGGTAGCGATCACAGACAGACTCAAAACTGTATTGAAGCTACTTGTCAGATTTTCAAAAGCAAGAAACATGCAGGCAATAGAATACTCAAACCTTGTGCTTACAAAATTTTGCACACCTTGCCAACATCCACCTCCCTGTTACCAGTTACTCCTGAACCTTCACACTGAATGCACACAAATGCTAAGACCATAGTCTGTGAGGCTGCTTGTAGACACAGGAAACTGCCTGGTCTTCCTCCCAGAAAGTGTACACACACACACACACACACACACACACACACCCCTTCCCTTAATTCTCAAGTTCACACACCGCACTTCCCTTAGTTCTCAAGTTCAAATAAATTTGATGGGGATGTTGGGGGGGGGGGGAGAGAACAGAGAAAACACAGTAAGTTATGTTCTGATCTCACGTCTGGTAATGATTTAATCCTGCCATAATGCTTCTGCAACTGCACAGTCTCAAGTATGAAGAGACCCTTCGTTGTTCCAGAGCTGAATTAAGATGTGTTCTATTAATATGGAACTTGACATTTTCTTAGCACAACAGTACAGCTAACACTTAAGTCCTTCTGGTTTGGAAAGAAGGAACCTATGTAGTAGTTACTTACATAAAATCCCTCAACTCTGGCCACCATTCAGTGTACAAATATTTAGTTTTAAATTGTATTTTTCAGAATATTGAACTTCTAAATAAGCATGCCTTATGAGTGCACCCTAAATCTTGTTAGCAGAAAGGCTTCTAGCATTAAAAACCTATTTACGCAAGAGGGTGAAGCATTGCACTACTTCGCTCCTTGTTGAGTTTTAGAGCACAATCCTAAACTGGAGTTAGGCCAGCATAAGCTAAACCAGCAAGTTTGGCCAACACAAGGGATACTGTAAAGCGTATTTGGACCACTCTCCGAGACAGGGAGGATGGCGCACATTTACGATGGCCCTTGTGCTGGCCAAACTTTGCTGGCTTAGTTTATGGCGGCCTATGAGTTAGGATTTGTGCCCTTAGTCTTAATCCATCTTAGACAAGGATTATAAAAAGCACAGTAGCTCAATTTTAACACTAGAAGTCTAAATTAAGATTACAGCAAAATTAAGTACAAGCTACTGAAGCAAGTCTTCAACACAGACCAGAAATTTCCTTCCCAGACAAATGTTCAACACTAGAAGACTGGAGAGAACTTGGATGAAACGAAGTTCTCCTTGAAACAGTTATCAGGACTTAAATTTGTCCAATTCAAAAATTGATGTAGTCTAAGCAGCTCAGATTTTTGCTAGTTATTAAATTTATTGGGCCTTTTAAAATGCAGGAGACAAAGCTAATCTTTCACAAGTGTCTATGGAGGCCAATAGGATCAGCATGAGGTTTGTGGAAATGATTTGAGCTCCCAACCCTTAAGTTAGAGCCAGCAGTAAACATTTACTTCTTCCTGTATAGGACAAAGTATGAAAGCAAATTTACCTTAAGGCACTGTAACCTTGACATACGCTCACACAGCATAACACATTCTCCTGGTTAGCCTGGTTTTCTCCCAAATACTTGCACACTATATTTCCACCCAAGCTGAAGCCCACCACAACCAGCTGTGTCTGCGGATAGGTTTTCTTGATGTAATTCACCATGGCTCCAAATTCCCAGGTGCAACCTAAAGGACAGTGAGAAGACAAAGCAATCCTTAAGTCACAGATTCATCAACAGCCTCAAAATATTCTACCATGTACATATCTGAATGAATGACCGCATTTCTATAAAATATGCAGTTTGAAGTTGGAGAAGAACATGGGTTTTACTATAGTCATAGTGATATTCTAGAATTCACTGTAGAACAAGAATAAACCTACCATTTTCAGTAGATAGCATTAGATGCTTACATTCATATGGAGTATTTTGAAGAATTTTTTACTGCCATATGAACAGAGATTCCAGTGGCTCAGTTTTTAATGGCAGGATCAAAGAGAATCAAAATGCTGCACCAGCCACATGGCCTCAGCCAGAGGTTACAAATAAAAATAGCCCCACAATTTTTTCCAACTCAGTACTGGGGGGGGGATTAGTAGATCTCATCACCATCATCCTTGTTTAGAGCACAACATGATGAAACTTTTTCTCATTTGAGCATACAACGTACTCATACAAATTTTGAGAACTGATATGAATAGCTGCCTTTAGCAAATGGACATGTGTCAGACTAGCTGCCAAGCAACAGCAATTCTATGACTAACTAATCTTTGAAAATACTCTTGATGAAATAGTTACACTTGATGATCGGCTCTGCTAATGAAAAGTTTAGAAAGCAGCAGCAAGAACAGGATGTGCCTTAATGCAACTTGTTTTTCACACATACCTCTCTCAGGTATCCACTTTGAGGGCAGTATCTGAAACAGGACTGTGTGGGGCTACAGGTAAATTTGCTAAACCTGGCACCCTAGGCAAAGCTATGCAGTACTGCCACATATACTGCAACACCACTAGAAAAGATCTTCAGAAAAATCCTGAGACCTCAGCAAGAGCTGGGCAATTCGGACAGCCCTTAGGAGTCTGAAGAATTACTGCCAGTTTCACACATTGGTGTATCTGGGTGTATCTGGCACCCAGAGGACAGAGTGGACAGCAGGATACAGAGAAGTGGGTACAGAGAACATGGCACTGACCTTGGCAAATCAGAGATTGGGAAACAGATTTCACACTGACGCCCTTGCTGCCATTTCCTTTTTAACTCATATTCCCTGCACTAGATCAGTTTTCAGAGCTTAAAGCGGCAGCCTCCCTCTCCATTTATTACTTTCCTCTGTCCTTATTGCCACTGTGAAGCAGCATGCTCTGCAACCTTGGATGCAGTGGCCTCATTTGCTTTTCCACCATCTATCTTTTCTTCTAAAAGAAACAAGAATGTCTAGCTTTGCACTAAGGCTTGTAAAGTGACAATCACTTTTTTTTATTCTAGGGAATGATATCTTTCCTATTAGAAGAGGATAGGTGACTGGGGTCACAACAGATTCTCAGTATGTGGCCTAGGAAGGGAGATCCACATGGAGTTGGGGCACCTTTCCACTGCCGTAGAAGTTCATGCTTCCATAAATAAATACGACTGCTGATGCTGAGCAGTTAAAACACTGCAATGAAGCAGCTGCATGGCAGATAATGAAATTTTTTCCGAGCCCTGTTTATGAACACTATACCTCACAAAAGAAAGCAACTCCCCAAAGAAAAGGGTGTGGAAAGTAAAGAGCTGACAATGGCTGTTTTGGGTTGTTCAATACCACCCCAGAATTATCTCCTGAGACCGCAGCAGACTATGGCTATTAGAGCTGCCAGGCAAAAAGTCCCACCCTGGAGAGTCTAATCACAAACAAGGCACAAGAACTGGCAAGAGCCAACAGGTCTGCAACAGTTAAATGGTTTGTTTTTTTGGATTCACATCAGCTTTGCACTCACCTGCTCCACAAAGGACAGGTGACAAACAATAGATCACTTGGTTATACGGCAATATGATCCAATTAAACAGAGGGTGGCTAAAGATAAACACTATAAGAGACTGCTAGGAATGTCCTTCCACTTTTGTCCAGTAAGAGTTACTTTTCTCCTAGGAGGACTCAAAGAAACTTTTCTTCTGTCCCATTATGACAGAACATTGTGACATAAGAATTAATGGAGAAGGTTAATGTCTCTTGTAAGTAATATTCGTGAGCTTCCGAAAATATTTATTAGCTTGTTATTCAGGACAACCCCAATACATGTCTGACTGTAGGAGAACTTCATCCAGCTCAGAGACTATATACACACACACACACACACACACACACACTGAAAGCATGAGAAAAAGGGCCAACAAATGTTTACCGTAAGTGAACATGCGTGGTGAAGTCAGTTCAATGTTTGGAAGAGCTCCAAGGTGATTTAACACAGCACATCGATAGCCATTCTTCTGGGCATAGTCAACAAAGGTGCGGATGTACTGCTTCTCACTGTGGTTGGCTATTCCAGGGCAGATAACCATTGTGATATCTTCTATACAACGAAAAAGAATGGTGAGAGAAATAAAAAATACAGTAAGGCCTATTTAGGGCTCAATCCTAATCTTGAGTTGGTCCATCTCAGAGTCAGGGAGGACAGCCCATGTCAAGGAGGATGTGCACTTTATGGTGCATTTGCAACATGCCAATGTTAGGAAACATCAGGTTAGGACTGCACTCTTAGAGACATAACTTGGTTTTATTCTATCAGAAATTGCTCTGACAGTCAGTATACGTACCACCTAAAACAATTTCATTAGTTATTTTATCACTAAAAAAAGTCAATCTCCTCATGCAAGAAGGATCTGCTCTTCATTTTTCCCCTTTATCTAATAGGTACATAGTTTTGAATTTGTTGAAGTTATCCTCAGCTCTTTAGAATTAAACAGAATTTTAAAATTTAAAATATTGTATCCTGCTTTTCTCAGACTATAAATAATGCAATTATGCAAATATTTCAGATATAAATTTGGCTTTCAAAGTTTTCATGAACTATTTCCTCAGCTTAACGCAAACATTTCTCACTACAATTTCTCACCAACTGGCCTCCAAGGACAACTAAAAAGAAGCACTTGATAAGAGAATGTTTGATTTTGTCATATCAGATAAAATCGGGGGGGGGGCTTGATGTATATGTCTATCTGCAAAATATCCTTTTGAAATGGTTAGCTAAGCTTTTTTTTTGACAAATCAGAGAGGTAGAAGAAAGGCAACCCCAAGATATCTAAAGAAATTGGAAAGATTATGGCTTATTTGAGTTGCCTCCTATACTGAGGAAAAGCAAAAGGGTGATTGGTAGACTGGAGCCAACCATCTCACATTTTACGAACAGATTAGCTGTGAGTACCTGCATTATTGAGAATACTGCATTACTTTCAGAATATCTAGCAGCGGCTTCCTATGTTCTTGGCCAACTTTCAAAGCTTGCAAAACCAAGGCTCTCTATGCCTAGCCTTTGGAAAGTCAGTACCATGTCAATTAGGGTGATTCAATTTCAATACATTAACTTTCTTTTTTTCCTTTTCAAAAAGAAGGTTCCGCATTTAATTAAGCCTTTGCACACAATGATGAAATCCTGCAGCTTAAACAGCTTGTTTAAAGACCTTAATCCTCAGCATTATGTTCTTTATGGGCAACAGGAATAGCACTTCATGCCCATTTCCTAAAGTGGAAATCCAGGCCATGAAGCACTACATCTTATCAGTCTGATGTAAACACAATATATATACTGTGTCATAATAGTATCAGCTCCAGAAGTAAATAGGCTGGTCATAAACAGCACCATTAAACAGGGTCCAGAGTGATAAAATCAGTGGCATCCTGGCCTACCTACAGTATTTGGAACTAGCAGTACAGTTTCCGCCAGACATTTGCTCAAGCCTCTTGTCAGAAAGAGCTACAACTTTGTACAGCTGTTTCTCTAACCTCCAATGCAGTGCTCAGCCAGTGCTTCAAAGAGGTCAAAAGTTGCTGTTGCCCCGTCTGGCATCATGAGGTACTTGCGAAGTCCGTAAGGGTGTGGTGAACTTACTCTCCCCATCTTCCCATAAAGGGCCGTTTGGATGTGTCCACTCTTTCCCCAGATCAGAGGTGGAATGTACCTAAAAAAACATAAACCAACCAACTAAATTATTTATTTTAATACACTGTAGGTTTTTAAATGTTCCAGAGTTTTATTATGGTTGCTTGTTAACTGTTTATAATTTTAAAACTGTGCAAGCTTCTTGGGGTCCTTATGGGCCAAAACAGAAGGGTAAGAATACTAAAACAAGACATCAGCTCTGGGTCAGTCATTGAAAAAGGATTTCATAGTGTTACCAAAGAAGAGAATTGCTTATAAAAATGAGGAAATAAAAATAATCTGTCCAGTTTGTGCCAGATGGGAACAGATTATGTAGTTACCATAAAATGATCTGAACACTATCCTGCTGATCTTGTATCAGGTATGATTTTATGATCTCTGAAAAATGCTTCAGAATACTTCAACAGACAACTTCATTACAGGTCGGAATGCTTATAAAAGCATCTCCTTTCAAAGGAGGAACAAGCATCTGTACATTATGCTTATCAGGAAAGTGGTACAGCCTGGTGCCAAAGCAGATGGCCTTTTATCTCCAATTTATGGCTTCCAGCATACTAAAGAGGAAAATGGCAGGGTGGGGGGAAGACAGGAAGATGGTTTTATCTTAGTAACACAAGCAAAGCTGGCAGGAAACAACTGGCGAGAAACAAAAGCTGCACAGAAAGGTTCTTTTTCAAAACTCAAGAACACATCTAGCCTTACTGCCAATACAGAAATCATAAGAATTATTCTGTCACAGGGAGGAGCCCTGGAGACAAAGCTTAGTGTACAGTTGTGTCTTGGCATCCACTGAGGTTTGGTTCTGGAATTCCCCATTGATACAAAAAACTGTTAAATAAAACAAAATACAAGTTGGGCAGTCAGTCAGTTAGAACTGCTCTTTTCATCTCACTACAAAAAAGGGACCCCCTTGCTTTGCCCTCTCACTGAAAAATGGAATGCAAGAGTTATTAATCATTTCCTCATTCCATTATTCAGCAAGAGAGTGTCAGAGCGAGAGGAAGAAGTACAAAATTACAAAAGTGGGATGTGATTAGAACAGGGATGTGATTTTCCCCTTCTCCAGAGATCAGCAGGTCTTTATCTGCAATGGCCATCAGTGTTGAGTCAAACCAACGTTTGTGTACACACACACACACACGTATAAAAAGGTTGGACCTTAACTTCTCTGAAATACACACTTAAGACACTGAGAGCTTGCTGAATCTGAGCCCTGAGGGAAAGAAGTACGACAACTATACTACATATTATATTTGGCAAGAACATATTATGAATAAAATTACAAGACAATTTAACCCGTTTTGGCTGTTTTAAGGGCTACTATACACCAATTCTAGGGCTAGCATTTGACCCATAAAACAAAAATCTGCACAAAACTTGGTCAATTGATCAGCCAAGTAAATACAGTATATTTAAACTGAAGCATTAATTTATTACAAGTGTCGTAAAAAAAGAAATCAGAGAAAATCAATCACATTTCAAAAATTACTGTGGTTCTACAGTGCTCTGTAGCAAAGGTCTCCAAACCCTGGCCCAGATCTGGGGTTTGGAGAAACGCTTTTCCTGTATGAGCACCGCTTACTGTTCCGTGCAAGCGCCACTCTACTTTGAAGCCAATTGGCTGGCAGGGATGCTCTGGGCAGTCACATCTATGCCCGGGGTATCCCAGAAGGTTGTGTAGCAGGACGCTGGGCATATATGCAACTGCCCAGAGCATTATTCCCTGCTGATCAGCTTCAACATTGAGTGGCACTTGCACAGAACGGTAAGCACCACTCAGAATGGGGATTTTTCAAACGTAGCAGTCGTGAGTTTGGTAATCGCGGCTGTAGAGTCTAGTTCCTCTCACATCACATGGAATCCCACTTCCCCACAACAATCTCAGTGCTAGTCCCAAGTATTGAGCATTTACACTTTTTCATGTTTCCTACTACTGGACAGTGCTATTATGGCACATAGTTAATAGCAAAAACCTTCAGTATTTGGCTCAACCAGGAGGGAAAGGCCAAGAAGAACATTGCAATTCAAATTCCCACACCTACACTCCTAAGGCCCAGCGAGCTTAGGGTGCTTGTTCCATGCCTATTAGAGGACACCACAATGTAATAAGCATATTGCTACTTACATCAAGACCTCATGATTTCTTGAAATCTTTTGCTGTGGGCAAATGACAGTCAGGTTGACCAGCATCTCACCCCCAACCCTACCCAATTTGTTGAGACACATTTATACACCCCTCATATCCTGTACAATATTTGGTGTTGTCAACATAATTATTCATACAGAGTTAACAGCCCCCTAGTAATCATCTAATTAGACATTAACACACCAACCTAGAAGTACTAATCATTTTTAGAGCAGCTTGGCTGTAGCCTTTTAATTTCCAAAATGTGTTTTCAGCCGTTAGCTACATTAGGTTGGTGTACTGGCACTTAAGAGCCTTATGATTAACAATTCCAAAATATATACACCAATGCCTTGGGAGCATCTACAAGATGAGCACATGTTGACTGCATAAAAGTGTAATACATAAAATGACAGAACTTAATTATGTACAAGCAAATTATTCACTAGGTGGACAAATCTTTCTCTCAAAGCAATATGGGTTTTATGTAACAAGGAACTAACTTTCATTGTTCTCACCAGCCCCAGAGGTGAGGCATGTGTGTTTCAGTAACTTGCTCAAGAGTTTCAGTAACTTCTACACTTCCTTTATGATGCAAAGCTATCGGTAACCTAGCAAAAAAACCCAACATGCAGCTCCTCCATGCCCCTGGTTCATTATTGTTTTCTAAAAATTTGTTCATATTGCAGCTTTCCACTGTTCAAAGTTGCTCTGTGCTAGGGAGAGGAATACAGAAACAGTACAAAGCTGTGATGAAGAGGCGCACAATGCCGTCTGATAATAGATAACTATTTGTATTCATACAACTGTCATTGGGGAGCAGTTTATCAGCTGTAAGCAATTTCTGCTCAATACAAAGTCCTTTTCTCAGCCAAGTCAAACAAGAGATATCCCTTGTTCCAGGCCAAGGGTCACTTGTGCTTCTGGGTCCATGATGTTCACATCCAACAGCTTATTAACTACCGCTAAGAATCTACACTGAAATTAACTTTGCAGAAATTCTGGTCAGTTTAACACTTCTATTATTCTTCAAGTATACATGTCCAATTACCAAAAAATGGTTAGAAATAATCAATTTTCTTCAGGTGATCAATAAGAACTTTCTGCAACCTCCCCTACCGAGAATGTTTCCATCATCACTAACTGTTTTCCACTGACTTATCAAGGTGCCTTAGGTGTATGGAATGTTCTTCTCACTTTGACACTGTTTTGTCTACTCACTGCATTCCTTTGGCAGTACTGTTAATGGCAGTTAGTTGCCTAGGTACCTTTAAAAGGGGATTGGACATATTACTGGAGGAAAAGTCCATCCCAGACTATGGGCCATGAAAGGTGGTGCAATTATTTTAAAAGCAGGCGACCTTAGAATGCCAGGTGCAAGGGAATTGTAAAAGGATGCAGGCATCTTATTGTCTTGTGTGTTCCTTGCATCTGGTGGGCCACTGTGAGATAGAGGAAACTGGAATAGATGGGCCTTTGGCCCAATCCAGCAGGGCTCTTCTTGTGTTAATATATGCAGGAGCTTCTCAAAATCTCCTAAACAGGCATGTATTACAGAGTTATAGATGAACCTCAGAATTCCAACTAAAAGCACAAACATTGCTAACATATCTTCCACAATTTCCAAGAACTATGCAGCATGTAATATGAACTCCAATTCACAGGACTCTGAAAGCTGAATTCAAAAGTGAGAGAGCAAAGGCATTTTATTGTAAGGTAGCGTGCAAAAAGCTCAGGTCAGCAGATTATCCATCCAAGTATTTTAATCAAAGCTGAACACAAAACTATTGTGCTGGGCTGCCAAAGGCAAGGGCATTTAAACATTTCTCTTGTGCTTTTTGCAACTGCATTGTAGTAAAAAAAATGTTTTAACTCACTACATGATGAGTGTTCATTACTGATTGATCCAGGGGCAAACAGAACAGACAGATTAATGTAAATACTAGTCAAGTGGAAAGAAAGATCTTTCCACGTGAAGTGATGTAACTTCAGCTATGTTCTGCTTGTTCCATTACTGCATTCTCCTTTTTAAAGACAAACTAATAGAGAGTACAGGTTGACCTGTGTGTGCATTTTCACCTTCTTCCAACAGCCCTTTAAAATCACAGATCAAGCCAGAAGCATGAAAAATCCTTTAAGCCCCAATATGCCAAGTACAGCAATTAAAATTCCATGCACTTTACACTAAACAGTAAACTATTTTTCCCGTTCAACTACTTTACAACTTGATCTTATTCACATTTATCCCATTGTGTTCAGCAGAGCTTACTCTCAACTATGTATGTTTCTGAGGTGAAGTGCATAGGAATGGACCGCAAAAATATTTTTAAGCTTACTTTCAACCAAAACGGTCAATGTCATTTACACGGCTAAACAAAAAAGTCATTCCTTGTCCCAAAACAACAGTCTTAAAACATGCAGAACAATCACAGAAACATGCAGCAAACAATCACTAGAGGGAAAAAAAAAGACACTATGCTGGGGTGAACAGGGGCAGCTGCTCCCCGCCCCTTGTTAAATATAAGAGGACCAACACGTATTTTGTCCAGTTAGCAGGGGTGGGGGAAAGAAGACACATTGAGGAAAGGGGGAAAGAAGGGACACACAGAAACTAAAAAAAATAAGCCATTAAATAAATAAGGTGAAATACAACAAAGAAAAGGCTAAGTAGACAGGAAGGAGAGAGGATAAGAACATAAGAAGAGCCCTGCTGGATCAGGCCAAAGGCCCATCTAGTCCAGCTTCCTGTATCTCACAGCGGCCCACCAGGTGCCCCAGGAAGGCATGAGACTACAAGATGCTTGCATCCTGTTGCCACTCCCTTGCACCCGGTACCAGTAGCCCATCACCTTTGTAAGGAGGTTGCACAATCCATCATTGCCTATAGCCCACGATGGACCTTTCCTCCAGATATCTGTCCAATCCCCTCTTGAAGGCATCAAGACCAGATGCCATCACCACCTCCTGTGGCAAAGAGTTCCACAGATTAACTACCCGCTGGGTAAAAAAGTACTTCCTTTTATCTGTTTTAACTCTCCCAACCCTCAGTTTTAGCGGATGCCCCCTGGTTCTGGTGTTGTGAGAGAGGGAAAAGAACATCCCTCTATCAACTCTATCCCTTCCATGCATAATTTTGTATGTCTCAATCATGTCCCCCCTCAGGCGCCTTTTTTCTAGACTGAAGACCCCCAAACGCTGCAGTCTTTCTTCATAAGGGAGGTGCCCCAGCCCCGTAATCATTTTTGTCGCTCTCTTCTGCACCTTTTCCAACTCCACCTTTTCCAACTTTATGTCCTTTTTGAGATGCGGCGACCAGAACTGGACACAATATTCCAGGTGTGGCCTTACCATCGATTTGTACAATGGCATGATAATATTGGCTGTTTTATTCTCAACCCCTTTTTTAATTACCCCATAATTAAATGATAATTATTAGGATAATGGGTGGAGGGCAGGGAGAAAGAAGAAAAAAGGTTCTATTCTGCATAAAATTATGACAAGTATTCACTAAAATTGTACAGCAAATCCAGAAGTCTGCAGACGGATTTCATTCCACAGCCCTCTCAGATTACTACTTCTTGTCACTGCAGTCAGATTGTATTCCAACAGGTTCTGAAGGAGAGATGATGTACAGTGCAAACAAAACCTTTTCTATGTTACTGAAGCGTGACAGTTCAATTATTAAATAGCAATTCATTTCAGGCAAACAAATTATTAGCAGATGCTCAAACACTGATCATTGATAAGTAGGAAACATTGATGAAAAAGGTACAAAATTAATGCTCCAAAAGGACAAGGGGAATGTTGCTGCTCAGAACAGTAAAAATACAGAAGTTAAAATAGCTCTTACAATATTTTCCTAGCAGTTCAGACTAAGATTCTGAAGAGCATTTAGGGCCCAACCCTATCCAGCTTTCTAGCACAGATGAAGCCACAAGGTAAAGGAAAAAATGTGCAAATGCATAAAGAATGCTTTAAAGAACTGACATCAACACATCTTATTAATTACTGCAGCTACAAGTCTGCTCCAGATGGGATTGGAGCTATGCTCTGGTTGTGTCAAGATGGTGTTCTGAAGCCTGGGGGGAGTAGAGTGTATGCTGTCTTCCTGGGCCTCAGAATGCCTTCTAAAAGCATAAAAACGCCACTTCCACCCCCCAACTCAGAAATGACATTTTTGTGCCTTTAGAAGTTATTCTGAGGCCCGGGGAAGCCACACACAGCCTCCTTGGGCCTCCAAAAACCATCTGGACATGACTGGAGGACAGCTCTGGTTGTGTTCAGAGGACTGGTATGCCCTGACCTGTGGAATTTAATTATCTGCGGGTTTTGGCTTTCGTGGGGGTTCCAGGAACAGAACCCCTGCCGATGCAACAGCACAACCTGTAATGTACTCTGGCCAGCTTTTCTGCGATAGACAGTTAACTGCAAATAGCACTGCTCCACCAGATGTGACTAAACCAAGTCTTGACTGTACACAGACATTAGGTTACTTCATACACATTACTGGGCAGCAAACCAAGTGAATGTAGACTAGATAGGGACTGGCAATCAACCCTGTGTTTCTAATCAACATACAATACAGGCATTTCCAAACATGTTTCATCCACACTTTTCAGTGTACTGAAATATGCAATAGGAAGCAGATTCCGAAATTTTAACATGAAAAATATTGTTCACAGTAGAATGGAAAAGCAATAGAACTCTGTATATACCATATTTTTTTCTCAACACAAAATCTTTCTATACATGCCAAAACGCAAAGTTAAATTTATACACCTATGAAAAATCATTAAATATAATAGTTACTCACTCTTTGGTCAGAAGAGGGCATGACTTGAGCAGGAAGCGAGCCAAAGGAGTGTCTAGGAAAATGAGCTCAGGTGGGGCAGTTGGGCTCTTCAGATTCAGGCAGCGTACAATAATGTAGAGAACAGCAGCTACAGCAGCCAATTTCACCCCATCAAACACTGCCGGCAGCTCAGGGGTTTCCATTATGCCAGTCATCTTGAAATCTAGGGGGGGGGAAAAGCTCAGAAGCTATTTCAGCATGCTAAAGTACTCTTACAATGAAGTACAGTCATCTTTTATTAAGCACAGTTTTAGAAATGCTTTCATGTACAATACCATTCATAAAAAGGTTAACTTGGGGCATGCTCAGATTATCCAGGCTAAAGAAACTTAGCTACATATCCAAGGAAGATCTGGGTTCTACAACAGAACACAGAGGAAACAGTTTAAGGAAAGGTTTCCTAGCTGACAGTACCTTGGGTTTTACCCTTACAGACCTATTAGGGAAATGGTTCGCAAACTGTGAGCCAGGGTTCCCAAGGGAGCTGCAAAAACCAAGCAGGGAGCTGCAGAATCCTTGTGAAAAGGAGTTATGTGAAAAGGATTGTATGCCACCCTATACAATGTATAGGATGTAGTCCTAATGGGGAGCAGCAGCCAATGGCCCAGTAAGTTAAGGGAGCCACCAGTCAAAAAAGTTTGGAAACCACTGCATTAGGGAAAAAAGACACTTAAGAAGAACAGCTGTAGGGCAGAAGCATCAGCTACCTATTCCAGAAAGAACTGCCTGGAATTCCACATTTCAAGACTTCACACACTCCGAAGCACAGACATCCACCACCACCCGCCCTGTATGCATGAGGGATATGTTCCAGCTGTCACCGCAGATACCCAAAACTCCAGATAGCAGCAAACCCTAAAAAAGCAGTTCACAAGTCCCCCGTCCCCCCCACAAACCAGGCAAATGACTTATCTGTCTCAAACTGATGTCCTCCCATTAACTGTCTCCTGCAGGAAGTGCTCATAGGAAGCAGGCTACGCATCACACTGTTTTCAGCCCTCCAACACTCTTCCTGTTAGCACTTCCTGCTTGCGTTTGCAGATCGCACAGAAAGTGAGACACAAAATACAGTGATAGGGGGTCTACAATTAGAGACAGATAAGTCATTTGAATAATGGGGGAATTTGTGAACTGTGGATAACTGAAACCGTGAAACACGACCCACGGAAACAGGAAACGCCCATTAGTCTAAGTCAAACACTTTCCTATTAAAAAATGTTGGGCGTCTAAACACTTTCAGAGTTAGCAATATGGGTAAACAAGAAAAAAAAGAACAATTCCTGTGCCTATTCTAAATGAGAAGTCAACCGACTGCAATAAAACATATGAACACAAGTTTAGTTAATCAAGAAAACTGCATCAAAAAAGTGGAGATCAGTACACACACACTCACATCCCACAAAAATACAGTTTAATGAAGACACAGACATTAAACATCTTAAGAAGGCTTGATTATGAACATACACAGAGATATCTACCCCACTGTGGAGTAGACTGTAGCATTCTGTGACATGGACAACAGGAGGCAACAATGCAAAACTATATTAACACGCATTGTCATTGACTGCTAACTAAAAGTGAAATGGGTTCCAGCAGTTTCTCTTGTTCTTACGCCTTAGGATTTTCCCAGAATTTGCCAACTGTCACAAAATATCAATTGTTCAAAAGCAAAAAGTAGTGAGAACCCAGAGAAATAAAATGAGACAACCTGTTTCACCAAAGTATCAGACCTAAATTCAAAATACAAAAATAAGATTACAGGAAAACTTTTTTTTTTTCAAAATTTTGCCAAGTTTTGGCATTCATACCATTGTTCTGCTGCAATTTTAGAGTCGGGATTATGAGTATAGAAATTTCTATTCTACAGCAAGATCGTTAGTTTGCAATAGTGTTTGACAACAGTTTGCAGAATATGTAGGGTCATTCTTGGTACCTCCCCCAAATAATACATTCCAGCACATGAAACTCACCTCTGCAGTGTACCACTTATTCTTAGATACAGGAAACTTGGGAATCTTCTAAGTAAATTATGTTGCCCAAGTTACAGTTAGCCTATTAAAAAAATACACACAGTATATAAGATCATTGCTGCCAGTAAAGTAACAGAAGTCACACTACAGGCATTTCACAGAATACAACATCCATCTGAAATATGAAGCATAGTTCATCTTGGGCCTGCTTCATACCCATGAACCATATACAGAGGCAACCTGAAGCTAGAACCACCCAGTGGATACATATGGAGCCATTTGTGCACAAGGAGGGAGAAGCATTTGTGTGCAAGGGTTCACTGCATGAATCTGTAGCCACTATCGTTTTCATGCCACAAGACAAAATTCTCAATGACAGTTTGAAATATTATAGAAAAATATGCATTACAAGATACAGTTGCCAGTTCATGGGCCAATTCCCATAGATTCATAGATCCCAAAAGCCAACTACAGATGACATAATCAGTAATACTGTTTAATCAGTAATAATGTCATGCAGGACCAACCCAAGACTTCCTGATATCTAAGGCAGAATGACAAATACAGTCCCTCCTTATATGATATGCCAATCTCTATTCTTCCCACTCTCCAAAGCTCAGTGTTCTCTTCCCCTCCACATTTCTTTTTCTTCTCTGTCCCCTATTCTTTTTCCAATCCAAGGAGTAGAAGGAGAAGTGGGAGGACTGGAGGCAAGAAGATGGATAAAGAACATTCCCCACCATCTACTGCCGGATATAACAGCTTCACCTGGCCTCACAAATGGGCCAGAAGTGGTATTTGTAAATTGGTTCTACTATACTACTTGCCAAAATTTTAAGTCTGCCTCTGTCAAAAGCAAGTCAACTTTAAAAAAAAACACCTTTGTACCAGATATTCAAAGCAAGTCTACCTAGCAAAGGAAGTACTTGCATAGTTCAATAATAGCTAGCTGAACTGGCATTTTATCTAAGGCTGTTTCACAAGGCCAGAGTTCACAAGAGCTAGAGTGCACTAATATGCAACCACTATAAACCTTGCAAAATATCTCCTGTGGTGAGGATAATTGAAACGGGAGCCACTACATTATAAAACCAATGGTGTGCATAACCATGGGAATGAAGGCCACTTAATGCTACATGGAAGAAAGTCAGAATTTTACTCTTTAGAATTTAAAAATCAGGCAACGATAGCAGTAGGGTTGTATGGAATATAGTATTATATATAATTGCCAAGAGAAAATAGGAGGCTGTTGCACCATGCAGGATTGGCTAGGGTATATGATCGAGACCAACCCTATGTACCGAAACAGAGATGGATACCCTGGTAAAAACTAAACCAGCCTAGATCTAGATGAGCCAGTAGTCAATTCAAAGTCTGAAGATTTTGGCATTTACAGAATATATGAAGAAATATGTAGGGGTGTTTTTATTTTAAAGCATACATTTTAAAAAATGTAAGGCATACATTTTTGACTTATACACGAGAATATACAGTATAGCCTGCAAAATATGGTTCCTAAGGGGCATAACTCTGGATTTACGCCAATTAATAGTATAACCAAATATATTTCCAACATTCTCTTACTTTTTGGCACACCTCAGAACATGTACGCTAGAGAATTTACCACTGCTAATTTGCATTTGGCTGTCTTGAAAAGGCAGCATTCCTGTCAAGGCCCCTATTCAAGACCTGGAGTTGGGGATAAGCAGCAAAGTTGCCAAATTTGCAGATGACACTAAGCTTTTCTGGGTGGTGAGATCCAGAAGGATATCTCTGAGTTAGGGGAATGGTGGCAAAATGGCAGATGTACTTCGGTGTAAGTAAATGTACATTGCTCAAAGACCCTGAAAATTTTTGACAGAGGTTCCCGTCAGGAAACCTAACTTACCCTCTATGGCCATATCCTTGCCCAATGTAAACAATCCAAACAAAGAAGGTGAAATTCACAAAGTTAAAAAGCAAATAAGCCAATGATCTTCACCTATTCTACACTATAGAAGCAAACCAGAGAAAAAAGCAATTTACTACAGCTGTCCCAGAAGGAAAATTTCTAGACCCAAGTCACAACTATAAGAAAACAGAGGAAGCAACAGAATCATGACATCTCAAAAAGTTCTATACCCGTTCTCAAACTTTTGTACCAGGACCCACTTTTTAGAATGTCAGTCTGTCTGGGACCCACCAGAAGTGATATCATGGCTAGAAGTGGTGTCAGTGTCACACGAGAATGCAGCAATAAGTTGGTTTCTTCTCAGCCAAAGTGAATCAGAAAGGGAAAAAAGCCTATTTACAATGTTGACACAAGCAAAACAACCACACTCTGCCCTCCCTTCCAGTGTCCCATCTTCCCATATTTTCAACATGGCTGCTCTAGGTGCTTCGCAATCCACCTGAAATTGGCTCATGACCCACTGGTGGATCCAACCCGTAGTTTGGGAACCACTGTCCTATACTATACAATACTCTGCTGCACTTATCCAACTTAGAAAATAGTACTTATAAAATGCCAACATTCTCTCTCCACCTGCTGCCCTTTTAAAGAGAAGCAATCTTACTCAAAGAGTAAGAATTTTAGTGCAGAGCTATTTATTGCACATCCAAGAGCTGCTGCTCAGAACAGAGTTCACACACCTTACTATTCAGGGTGTAACCCTCTCTTACTCAGATATTGCCATTGTCAAGTATACCAGAATTCAGAAATACAATTTATTGGTGTACAGTCCATACTTATTAGCCTAAGTACTGTTATTACAACAGCATTTTAAAGAAATTCCTCCACCAATACTATGCGATGCAAAAAAGTCTTTATTTATAGTTGAGGGGGAGGAGAATTCAGACATGAACTTTGTATGACCAGTAACGACATGACTGAACCAAAATGATTCATAGGAACAAAACTTAAAAAAAATCTCTAGCAAATTTGGCCCTATGGAGGATTTTATAGAGACCTTGGCATATAGTGAGGAAGCTTGACTGTTTTGGCCCACAGCAACCTGTTGAAGGGGGGGATAAATACAGTGCAACCTCAGTATCCGCTGGGATTCTGTTCCAGAGTCCCCCATGGATACAAGGGTCACCATTTAAATGGCCTTTTAAAAAGGCAAAAAAAATCCACCTTAAAGTGCCAAAAATCATATTTCTTATCTTTGCATGGTCAGTGTAGTTCCCCAGACTCTCAAGCCTAAAAAGAGCTCAAAAAACACACTTCAGTGTCTCCAAACATGGGTATATACCACATTCAGCCACCAGAAGTGCTGAATGGAATGGTTATTCCATTACACTGCATTCCATTCGGCACCTCTGGTGGCTGAATGTGATATATACCCCCTCCAGTGTCATGCTGTATTCAACTAAACTCTTCAACACATCAGTTCTCCATGTATTTATTTTTCAGCCCTCGACACCATGTCAGACATATGATGCGGCCCTTGTGCCAAAAAGTTTAGAGACCCCTGCTCTAGCAATTTGGTTCAGGTACAAGCTCACCGACGCTGCAAAGATTGTTTAAAAAGATTGTTTTTAATTTGATACATTAAGCAAACTGTCATATCTATAGAGGCAAAATAAAAAATACAGATCACTTGCCACCAATCCAGCCAAAGATTAATCAACGAAAGTTATCTATGTGTCAAAGAGAACTACAGAAATTCCACAATCCACTCTCCAAGGTTTTTTGAGAGGCTGCTTCAAAAAGGCATATTTCGCTTTGTAAATTCTAGAAATTATATCCTGCTTCAAACTGAGGAGCATTGCCTACACATTTCTAAACAATTTTGACCAAGATATTTTCATTCTTTAAATCATCCCTATCATGACATAACACATGACGGCATCCTAAGGGCCAAATTAGAACACACATTATTCTTTGTTAAATCAGCAGATTCACCATGCTTTGAAGTGCCACAAAGTGGCTGCACTTGTTATTTATCCTCTTCAGAAGAGGCAATTTAAATGAGGGAAACAAGCAAGGAAAGGGTCAAACACCATTTCCCAGAGGGCCACTCCCTGATCCTCAAAGAAACCATGTAGAGCTGCTAATTCTCTCTCTGACAGGCAGGTCAATTTTTATCAGTACTTGCTACATCTTCCTCACAAGAGAACACACTGAGATTACTACCATTAAAGACCAGATTACATGCCAGATCAAACTGTAGAGAATACTACAATGCTCAAAACCAAGCATCCAGTCTTGCTAAGTTTAACTATCCCATTATTTTGACAAGCTAAATTAGATAAACATACATGGTATCCTCATATTGTCTTAAAAACAAAACGCATAAAGCCAAGGAAATACTGTTAATACCATACAGTGTTTTAGGCAACGTATTAGCAGGCATCTAGTTCCAAGCTAATGACAACTGCCAGAACTAGACACAAATTACTTAGGTTCAAAAATCACTTATATTATCCAAAAAGTTATACTGTTTGCTTATTACAAACAGATGACTCAATGGAAAAATTCCATTGCCATGATGGTTCAAACTGACATCAGTATGTACCGTAAGGCCCTATTGTATCCTAAGGCATGAACTGACAACAGATAGAATTAGAAATGGTAGGCATTCTACATGCAGTCACAAGAGTTATCAGGTGTTACCATTAGTGATCTGGCTTCATAATGATAACACATGATCAGCAAAAATGATAGAAAATAAAGTAGAAAAAGCTTCAAGGAGAGGGGACTTCAATTGGCTAAGGGATCTTCTATTTCTACTTCAACTTTTTCCCTCTGAGCTTTCACCTCCTGTTGGGGTGCTCATGGTTTTAACCAAAATACAAAGATAACAGTGCAAGATACTACAAGAGTACAGCATTTGTAGGGCTTTTCCCCCAAAGCCACTCCAGCAGCGCCGATTATATGCTCTGTCCACAAATATTCGCATCATCTTGCCTCTCCCTGTACACAGGCTCATTCTACTAAAAAGCTTAACGTGCTCACACTGCTCATTTTATTATGCGGGCATGTTTATGATCCAAAGAGCTAATTTAGGAAGCTAATCCAATGGTTTGGGCATGCCATGAAGATTTTTGGTTTTTTACATTTTACACAAAGATCGCTCCCCTCATCATGATGTTATATCACAAACTGCTTTGAAAGCCTCATCAGTTTCAAAAGCGGTTTGTCATTTATCTACAGCCAAAATCTTTACAGTATACTTAGCATGTTCATCTCTGGAAGAAGGTTCTTTATCCTAGAGAAGAAGAAAATCCTTTTTCAATCACTATGCCCGAACTCAGGCCTTAATTTGTATTTCAGAATGAAACTGATGTATTTTCAAGGAGCCTTTCAGTTTTAAAGCTTCATACAATACTACTGGTATGCTTAGATGATTGACAGCCCAATACCACGGTGCTGGGCCCCTGTAGGAGCAGGGTGCCAAAACAGTTACTGCAGCACAGCTCAACACAGAGGATATGATCTGGCAGTGAAGGCCATCGTCAATCCCACCCCCTGCTCCACCCCTCCCCTGCCCAGTTCCACCACCCCACCCCAATAGGCCTTACCATTGGCCAGTGCTGCTGGAGCGCAGGCTGGCCATACCTTGCGTGACCCCAGTGCAGGCAGTACCTACCCTCAAGGTGCTGCAAGTATGCTTTATAGGACTTATAAGACGTTTACAACACCTGGAGCTCCATAAGATTGGGCTCTCAGGATCCCTAAGATATGAAGCTTGCCCTTCCTTGCACTGAAGGGGGGGAAATATCAAGGTATGCTTGATCCAAACATAAATTTAAAACTAGCAAACCCTGGAGTAACTGTACAGAAAACAATTTAGAAGAGAAAGAAAACAGAATAGAAAACATGCTTTAATAATAATAATGGACAAACTGGTATTAAAAAAGGGGGGGAACCAATGACGTGTCCAGAATAATGCCAGAGATTTTTTTCAATGGTTAGCCCCATTTAAAGAGAAAATTATATACAGAAGTTATAACTGGTGTTCTATGACCCAGTTGCCCTGCTAACTGGGCAAGAGGCACTTTTTCCAGTGGTGTTCCTCTTATATTTAGCAGGGGGAGAGTAACTGTCCCTCATCACCCCTGCGCAGTCTTCTAGTGGCTGTTGCTGGTGAGCTGCCTTTTTTTTTTTTTTTAAAGATTGTGAGCCCTTTTTGGACAGGGAGCCATTTAACTTTATTATTACCATTTGCCTGTAAACCGCTTTGTGAACTTCGTGTTGAAAAGCGGTACATAAGTACCTGTTGACTGACTGACTATAGTCTAAAAAAAAAAAAAGAGGCACATTCAAGTCTACTCAATAAAACAGGTACTGTTGGGGGACCCTGTACAGGGGAAGTGTTAAAAGAAAACAGTTATTTAAGTTCAAGAAAAGGAAGTAGACTGATTGCATTTTGTTTTTTGAAACTAGACCAGTCAACATACAAGCTATACTGAACAGATTTCAAAACACCCTGTTTCATCATTAAATATTATCTGAAAGTTTAGACTGAATCCAATAGGATACTGAGAAGCCAGTAACACAAAGATAGTAAGGCCTACAATTATAAATCAGACACTTCCAGAATTACAAAATAGAAACCTACTATGAAGATATCATGTGAATCTGACACCCCTAAACTTTTTGGCAGTCACAGCTCTGCTAGTAGAATGTGACCTCTGTCAATGCATCTCTGCACCTTGCTTCTCTATTTGAATACAGTATATCACATATCCAGAGTGATTCATCCACTTATGAATATTACTGAGACACAAGCACGGCAAATAATTTCAGAACACAACCGTACAATATGTACCATTCTGGATCCATTACAAACAAAATGTGATTTATAGCACTTTCATTTCTCAGTGCAAAATTACCAAGGTTACAACAGAGACAGAAAAGCAATAGAAGACCTAAAACAGAATGCAGTAACACAGTATATACAGCCATAACCCTATTCAAACAAGCTACCACAGTAATTCCCTGTTCACTTCTCAAAAGAAATTATACATTTTGAACATCGCTGTGTTGTCACCTGATGAAGGGTATTTTTTAAAAAAATTGGCCAACGATTTGATTGTGTTAGTCCTCCCCTTGTGTACCTCTCCTTTCTGGTGATTAGCTGATTGTTATTTGGATTCCAATTTAGATGTTAGATTAGATGGTTATTTTTTATTAGCTGCCTCTGGGGTCCCTTTTGGGGCCAAAAGGAATGATACAAATTGCTGGATAAATTATTAGTTACAAGCTGAAAGGTATTCTGAGGTCAGAACAAAAGAAGCAACAGGCAGGAAAAATGCCCAGTTTTGGACTTGAACATGGGCTCGTGTTCAAGGTTACTTAGGAAATATCATATCTGGCCTAAAATAACATGGAAGAATCAAAATAATGGAGGATACTGGAGTAACATAGTTATAAGGAACCATTAAAGACAAGAATGTGAAGATACGTCCAAGCATTAAGACAAGCATCTGCACAGTGGAGATAATGATAACTGTCAAAGAAATTCTGAAGCAAGAGGCCTGGAGGGATACCATCTTGTAGCTTGGATATGATCTCACCAGAAAATGGGGACAGATGTATACAACACAAAGGCGATCACAATCACCAATCCATAAATAAGGATAGGAGAGGTATTTGTCATTAAGCAAAACCAGGAAGTGAAAAAAGGCAGCCACTGCAGCAAGGCCCGAAAGAAGTGTAAGCCACCCCTCAAACAGCACAGGAGAAAGAGTGGCTAGTGCAGCAAATCCACAAAAAACAACACTAACAACATTCAGAATTTTTTTTCCAGAAAACACATTCAGAAAACCAAAATGGGGGTGATATACAAGGCTCTTTTTTTTTCCAACAAGGCGAGTGTCCAACAGAATGTTTACCCATTTTGAAGGGTATGCTAAAACCAGAGAAAAACTCTCCCTATTTTTGTAGGAAATAAAATGAGGGAGAAAGGAAAGAAAAAAATTGCACCACATGAAGAGCAGACTCAGAAGGTAATCCAAGACCATTTAAACTGCAAAGATGTGCCTAACCTATGTAGAAAAGGAAGACTATAGCCAGGAGGAGGATAGGTGGGGCATAGCTCTTGAAACCCAATGGCGGAAACCAGACAAGAGCTTTCCTAAGGTGTGAAAGAGGTAACATGGACTTAAGAAAAGAATCTCAGAATGGCCTATCACTGATAGGAAGCCACATCTGCAAGAACATTCACCTTCGGGTTGCCTTCTCCAAAGAATCTTTATTTTAAAAACTAAATGCATCAGCTACTCTTAAATGACACGGGTTTCTTTCCAAATAAAAGCAATCCCGAATATATTCATGGGCCAGGCCTTGAGCCCTTCTAAGAGTCCCAACAACTTTCCATAGCAATTAGGTGGGAGAAGGAGATGGTAAATGAAAAACAATGGGGAAGGGCTGTCACTGTGATGTCCCTCCTTTAAGCTTCCCAGACGCACATGCTGGGGTGGGGGACACCAACACAGGAAACTGGACTAGACAGACCTTGGGTCTGATCCAGGAGGGCTCTCATTGTATTACTACACTAACAAAACAGATTTACAACCCACTTTTCCCCTCCAGAAGAGGCATTTTTATATACCACTTTAGCCCTCAAAGCTCAGGCAGGCCCCTCCATGGTGGTGTCTACCCTCCACACTGGAAATGTCACATCTGCTGTGATGAGGAGAAAGAAGACCTCCTAAGATGAATGTCATGGGAGAGGAGATAGATTACTATTAAGAATGGGAAGGCAACCCCGTAAGACACATGCATACAACCCACCTAAACAAAATAAAAATGGGGAGGCGGAGGAAGAAGAAAAAAAGGGAGGCGAATACAAAAATGTTATGGCTCTGTGTTTGTGTGTGTGTGTGTGTGTGTGTGTGTGTGTGTGTGTGTTGTGTGTGCGCGCACGCAGACGGCCAATTGGGGAGGGTTTTTTTTTTTTGAGAAATTAGAAGGGGCAGAGAAGCACCAAGGACCAGGACAAGACGTAGCAGAAGGCGATGAGTAGGCTATGGGGCGGAGGGGGAGAGAAAGAGAGGAGAGTTCGGGGCTGAAGACAAACAACCTCATGCTGTGACCATTTGGAGGGGGGCTTACTAAGACTCACCAGCCTCCTTCTTCTTCTGTGCACCCCCCCCCATTTGCCAGAGGCAGGTGACTGGACCTGCCGTCCTTCCCCCCGTCAAGGCAACCCCCGGATGTTGGAAGGGGCGCCTTCAATGTGGGGGAGCCCCTCACCTCAGGCTCCCCCACCCCACCCCACCCCGGGGGGAGTTCGATCTGGCCCAGCCCAACGGCCTCCTCACCTGCGCAGGCCCGGCCCGGGCACTCCCGCCAGCTCCTGCCCTGACAGCTACTCCCATCGAGATGCGCCGGCCACACAATTATCCGGCCCTGCCCCGCCGCCACCGCCGCCGCCTCCTCCTCCTCCTGCCGCTGGCGCTGCTCACCCACTTCGGCGACACGCTTGCCCCCGCCCCCTCCCTAGCAACCGCCTCTCCGTCTTCCTATTGGCGCCTGCGCACGCCACTCCCCGCCCCTCAAGAGAGAGGGAATCGGCTATTGGAAGCCGGGCTCTCCTCCAAAAAAAAAAAGAAAAAGAAAAAGAGGAAAGGGGGAAAAAGAGGCTTTAAGGTTGTTAGGGCGGCGGCGTCCCTGCTGCTCGCTGCCGCTGTGGCCGCCGCCGCCCGCTCGCGGTAGTATGGCCAAGGGAGAAGCTGCTGCCCATTGGTTCTTTATGACGCAGTAGGGCGGAGCCTCAAGGCGCCATTGGCACAGGGGCAGTGTCAGTCAGGAGGAGGGAGGCGGAGGACTTCTGGTCGTGACTGGGGCTCGAGGTTGGCGTTGCGCTTATATTAGGGGAAATGAGCGGGAAGGGGACTGAGGCGGCTGCTCACTTGAGGGAGCAACTGCCCTCCCCCCCCCGCTCCTCAGGTGGCTCAGTCTCAGGCATGAAGGTATTATACCTCCATGGTCTCAGGCTACCAATAGTTATTACTGCCTCAGAGTCCTGTACACATGTTGCATTTCCTCAGCAAGAAAAAGTTGCCCGTCTTCCTGAGGAGAAATGTGACCGCTTACAGTAAAGCATTGCTTGTTTCTTTTTTAAAGCACAACCCACACACAAATCCAAGAATAATTCAGCGTACAGTACAGCAATACATTAAAAAACAAACCTGCATTCAATACCACAAGTTCAATACCTCAAGTTGAGCGGATCATTAACCTGTGGAACTCCTTGGCACAGGAAGTGCTGATGGCATCTGGTCTAGGTGCCTTTCAAACGGGTTTGGACAGATTCATGGAAGTCCATAGCACACTACAGGCAGTGATGGGTATGCACAACATCCTGGTTATAGAAGTTGGCTACTTCAGAATGCCAGGTTCAAGAGTGTGGCAGCGAGATACTGTACAAGTATCTGGTTGTCTTGTGTGCTCCTTGAGGCATCTAGTGGGCTACTGTGAGGTACAGGAAGCTGGACTAGATGTGCCTTGGCCTGATCCTGCTGGGCTCTACTTATGTTAAAAACAAAACACACATCCAAAACACACATGCACAAAACCTAGACCAGATTTTTTAAAAATCTAGCCTGCCTAGATATATTTTGCTATGGTTTTCAACATGCCTTCATGCGTTAAGTGACCCCGAATGGTAGGCAGTGATTCAACTATAACAGTTGCTACCCCCCATCACAATTTCACTATGACAGAAAGCGCACCTGTTGGATGTGGTGGTTTTAGGCTACTCCTAGACACACAGGAGCCCTGCCAAGGAATAAATAGGCCATCATGGAATGCCTCCAACCTGCCAGGCAGGAATGATCAATGTCCTTCTGAAATTCCACGTTGTGCTCCAGATAGTTATCTAGGCCAGGGATGGGCAGACTTCAGACTTTACCCTTGTTTCTTTACTAGACCAAAGTAAAAATTTCCACCAACCACAATTAGGTACAAAAGCGTCTCACAGGGGTGGAGTTGTTACACTGGGAATTAAGGAACACTGAGAAAGGACCAGGGAACCTCTGAGCTGATGTTCAGTAACTCAGGAATTTGCTTTCTGTGCCAGAATGGAGCTTAGTATTTTTTCACACAACAACCCAATCATGATTTTTGCCCCAAAAAACCTTCCTTTCTTCCTTTCAGCAGCTTAGTTTTGGGGGAGAGGGAGTCTCTTTGCTCTTGCTGCATTAGGAGTCAAAAGCCCTTGTCAAAATAACCCACAGTGCAATCCTAGGCATGTCTACTCAGAAGTCCCATTGTGTTCAATGGGGCTTACTCCCAGGAAAGTGACTCCAAATATGCCCCGGTTTCCACTGATTTGGTATCCATGGTTTCAGTTATTCACAGATATCATGGATCTTGGGGCACCTATTAAAAAGATAGGGGAACATTAAACAAATCTCTTTTTTTACCTTGTTGCAACAATCCCACTAATTTTCTCCTATCATTAAAAAGGCGTTACCAGTATCCATGGTTTCAGGAATCCACAAGGGTGGGTGAGTCCGGAACGGAACCCAGAGGATACTGGGGCATACCTGCATAGGATTGCAGCCTGAGATCTACCAGAAGATCCCAACCTACTTTCAACCCATTTCTGGCCTAGGATCCAGAAGTGCAGTTTTTCCATATGTTTGACCTTCAAACCCAACCCTATTTGCTTTGACTCTGTGATAAAGCAACAAATTGTTCAGTCTTTCAGTTTCAGAGTGCATGCCTGCACATGGATGTGACTGCAATATTTAAAGCTCCCAAAGAGATATTGAAGTACAAAATAGTTTTCCTGCTCTCTGTCACACACCAATTCTGAAAATATCATGGTCTTACTCGTGACCCTGCAAGCAAATGTGTACAACTTGATGCAATTCTGGTTGTTGCCCGGTGTCACCGGCCAGATTTGGCACATGGACTGCTCAGCTGGACACCTCTACTTTAAAAGATAGAGGTTGTTCTGGAACAACCTGGTTGAATGTGGGGATAGGTCCTGGGCTGCGCTGTTGCTTTCTTCCACCGAGATAACTGGAGCTTGGGAGATGTCTTCTTTCCCTTTGCTAATCTGGAGAGCTGTTACTCCATTCAACTGCTGTTTGCAAGTAATGTCAAGTCATCTGGTGGGCTGAGTTTTAGGTGATATGTAAGCCATTAGTCCAAGGGCCTGTTTAATTTGGGCTTTTTAAACTCAAAGCCTGGGCCCAACTTCACCTTGCACAGCTGTGAGGTCCCAGGCCTGCTTGATCCATGTCCCAGTAAAGTCCTCAAATTGCTGGTCTTATACTCTTGACCAAGTTGCTGCAGAAGGCAGGCTTGCCATTTGCAGCGCTCGAAGGGAGGGTTGAGCTCCGAGTATTCTTTTGTGTTGCATTATGATTCATCCTGCCAGTTCCTTTTTAAGTGCATCTGCTCTTGCACGTGGCCGCTCATGTGTTTACGAACAGGCGCTCATCCAATGCTTCTCGGTCTCTTCCTCTGTGTGCAAAGCCAGGCTCCAGGCTGCACAGAGAGACTGGTCCTAGCCCGGCAAGCAGCAGCCC
Organism: Lerista edwardsae; assembly: GCA_029204185.1. Taxonomy (NCBI): domain Eukaryota; kingdom Metazoa; phylum Chordata; class Lepidosauria; order Squamata; family Scincidae; genus Lerista; species Lerista edwardsae. The sequence continues at coordinate 2,858,561 of JAJKFI010000026.1, forward strand.
CTTTCATTATTCATCCCAGTGCGCAGCCCCGTGCTGCACGCAGAAGACTCAAAAAGCAAAGAAGGCAGTTGCTGTGAGCAGACTGCCAATGAGACAGGAAAGCAGCCTGCCAATTCCTGTTTCGGTGCCGACTCATTACGATGTAGATTACCATACAGAGCTGCCCCTTCTTCATGCCTTTTTGCAGTCTGTCCTTCCCAAGCCACATCCCATGTAACAGGCCAGCTCAAAAATACAAGCAGAGCAAATAAAAGACTACTTTGAAAAAGAACAGGAAAGGCTAAGACAGCATCAGGCACCCTTTACACCTGCCCTTTAGGCCTTGTAATTATCTCAGGAATGACACCTCCACATTTCAATGATACACACCCTGGATGTGTGTCTTTCAATCCACTTCTCCCTCTGATCTTATCTTGATAACCATGTGGTAATATAATACATAATGCCTCTTTCTTTCCCTCTCTCTCCATAACTATTGCAAACAGCATTTTTTTCCTGTTTCAAAAAGCACAACTGAAGCAAAGAAACATGAAATAACTCACCACTGTTTTTGTAGCAAGAGAGGAAGCAATATAAAGAACTGTTGCTATGTTGATCCCAGAGGTTGAGAGTAGTTAAGTTGATGCTATTTAGTGAACTAACATATGCCAGTGAAAAAGGAAGCCTGACAAGGTTTTCCTTTATACATTTATTTAAGGGAGAAAGAAAAACAGGCCAACCAGATGGAGAGAGAGAGAGAGATTGTAATCTGACTCATGTGTCTATACTTTAACCTTTAGTTCTTTCTTTCCATCAGCTATTTTTGGATAAAGAAGCAATTCTTTTCTCTTAAAGAAACCGTTTTCACTTCCATGGCATGCATTAGGAATTTCTATGCTAAATATTTGGGTAGTCAACTGCAAATCTAGGAATCACTAACAGGTCACCAATCGAACTTCTGCCCACCCCTAAGATATTCTGCCCACCCCACCCCCGCATTTCACCATGCGGTTTCAGAATATAGAAAGCTGGCATTTTTGAAACGTATTATTTCCTTAATATTTGCCTGCTTTTCAAATTACTATGTGTATGCAAATACTAGACCTTCATAGTGATGATTGTTAAAATTGGCACTTGCCGATTCAACATGACAGACCCTGTGCGGATCTTGGATTCACATATGCTTACAGAACAGTTGAGTCATATATGGTTTTTACAATATAGCACCATCAAACCTTCCACTCATTTTGGAACGGTCCTCTTGGATTTTAATGCTCTAAAATGGCTTGAAGATCAAGTGCAAACATTTAGGGCACAAGCCTAACCTGGCACAGTTAGGCCAGCAAAGTTTGGCTAGCACAAGGGACACCATCAAGTATGTTTGGACCACTCTCAGAGTCAGAGAAACAAACACACAGACATGCGCCATCCTCCCTAACTCCGAGAGTGGTCCAAACTAACTTGATGGTTTCCCTTGTGTTGACCAAACTTTGCTGGCCTAACTGTGCCAGCCTAACTCCATGTTAGGATTGTGCTCTTACCGTGTTCCATTTAGTACAAACTACAGAAGCTATTATCTTAATAGCCAGCACCAAGAAAAAAAAGACGTTCTGCTTCTAGCTTGAAAGTAGGAGGTCTTAAGGACATGGGGCCCGGGGGTCTCTGCCAAGTAAGATGCTGAATCCTTATCTCTATGCCATAAAACATACTTTTCCACCACCATTCAAACTGTAGTTCTAGTTTGTACCAAAGCTGGCTACGAACAGACCTGATGGTGTGTATTTATGGCATTTCTTTTTATCCCTGGAATGGTTGGTGCCTTTGTTAGCACTTATTTTGTTTGTTTTACCCAAAACAAAAATCCAAAGCACAAATCAAACTGTCAGATCAATAAGTATTCAAGAATCAATTACTGCATTTTTTTCCCTTCAAAATCAGAAGAATAGCTGAAGCGTATCAGGAGGCAGGTGCGCTGAATGAAAGACCGCATTTGAAATCATGTGAGTTATGCATTATGCAATGCCTTAGGAAGGAGGGAGAACATGTGCTCACTACATGGAAGAAAAATCCTAACCGGGAGTTAGGCCAGTACAGTTAGGCCAGCACAAGATGTGTTTGGACCACTCTCGGAGTCAGAGAGGCCAGCACACAGACGTGCACCAGCCTCCCTGACTCTGAGAGTGATCCAAAACACGCTTTATGGTGGCCCTTGTGCTGGCCAAACTTCGCTGGCCTAACTATGCCGGCCTAACTCCAGGTTAGGACAACCACTCTGAGTTGTGATACACTTCAGTAGTCCAGTGGGGCACGACAGCAGTCTACAGGTATCCAGTGGTGTCATCTAAATGATTTAATAACAGGTACTCACTTTTGATTGGCACGTGTCAGGACCCGCCCACCAGAAGTGATGTCATAAGCTGGAAGTGATGTCGTGGCAGGAAGTGACATGAAAAAAGCCCTTTTTGAGGCCTCAGACAATTTTAAACTGACCCAACAGTTGCAACAGAATTCCACAGCACCCCCAGAACACATTAAGGAGGCCTGGCATCATGTTAAAGTGACCCAACAGTTCCAAAACCCCAGAGCAGCTCATTTTTCAGTGGCAAGGCAAGGCAAGGCTCTGCTCGCTGCCTGCCTGCCTGCCTGGCTCTGAGAACATGCAGGCAACTCAAATGTGCAGGAAATTCAAACGTTGCAGGGGGCGGAGTCGACAAGTGGGTGGGCGAATGGGCGGGGCCAGCCGTAATCCTAGAAACCGGTACTCGCGTACCCCCGCGTACCCCCTGCATGACATTACTGCAGGTATCTATCTCCACAAGTACTGGGACAAGCACAGGCAGCTCTCTGTCCCTCAAGACATGGAGTTGAATGCAACTCAGACTTTAACAAAGCTAACAGCCCAGTCCTAAGCTGCCTGGCACCAGAAGGAACAGCGGGGCCAAATGGCTGTCACTTTATCCTATGGGCTTGTTTCTTCACCCCATGTAAAGCCCCAGGTGCCCCAATGGATCTCCTCAGATCTGCGTCTGCTTTTGAGCGTGTGCTGAACCGAAGAGGCTTCTCAGCCTGGGAAAGGGGTTAGGATCCAGCGGCAGACTCTGCCACGCCACCATCCCAGCCACCTGCTTGGATCACCTTCCCGCCTGCCCAGTTCTGCCACTCCCCACCTCCCTCTTGCCCTGAAAGGCCTTGCTGCCAACCAGTGGCTAAAATTACTGCCCAGCGCTCCATCGGCTGTCTTCTTAGCCTAAGGGAAAATGCCTTATGTCACTTTCACAACACCTGACCCTAGTGGTACCTGCGTAGTGCCAGCACAGAAGGCCCAAGGGAATGGGCCCTAAAACATCTGTTGTGGAAAATGCAGACATGATAGAAAGAATTTCAGTTTTTGAGTAGCCCAAACTGAAAATGCCAATTGGGCACCTAGATTATGCTTTAAAAAACACACACACACACACTTTTCAGAGCTGTTCTACAACTTCAGTTATCCTGACTATATTAATCCTCTGGCTGCTTTACAACATTATGCAAAAATAGCTGTGTGTTTTCCTGCCTGTGTTGACATTATCCATGTAAAACAACGTAGTCAAATTTTCCAGAGAGTAGTGTACAGTATCAGTGTCAAGGTGACTGAGTCCCAGGGATTCTGAGTCATCACAGAGGGAAGCAAACAGTTGGCATTGGGAAGAAGGAAACCTGAAAATCTGCCGTCTGATCTGACGGACACAGAACTAGACACGTGTCAGTCCATTGAAGGGAAAGGTGTGCTTGAGTAACTCTGCATATGCTTCAGGCTGCGTTGTTTCAGCTCCAGCATTTTTTGAAAATTGCAAGCACATTTGGGACAGGCAGCCATTTGATGATGATGATGATGATGATTGTAAACCACATTATGAACATTTTTTGTTGAAAACTGGTTGACTGAACTACTGCACTGATGAACGTTCTGATCAAGTTTCTTCTTCTGAGATTAGAATCCAGTTGATTTCTTTGCCAAAGGATCCAGTCCCTTTCGGCACAACAGTCTCCATCCTACCCCACGTACTGTACGCACAGAGGGCTACAACAGTGCCTTGCATTTACACTTGGAGGTATACACCGTGATTCCTAGGGAGCTGTTCTAATCTGAAATTCTTAGAGCGCAATCCTAACCCACAGGCTAGGAACAGGCAGGCTGGCTGAGCTACACTGCAAGTGGCCAGCAATGTTTGGCCGGCACAAGGGCTACCATAAAGCGTGTTTGGACCACTCTTGGAGTCAGGGAGGATGCTGCACATCTATCTGCCTCTCTGATTCCAAGAGTGGTCCAAACATACTTATGGTGTTCCTTGTGCTGACCAAACTTTGCTGGTCTAACTGGGCCGGCCTAACTCCAGGTACTTACTTCTCAAATATTTATTGGCATTACATATAAATAGCAACGATAGATAATACAATAACTGTATCTTCCTAAATCATAATAAAAGAGCGGTTGAAGAAGACAGTGAGAAGATAGGTCAGGAAGGGGGTTTGGATTTAGTGACCGCGAATAAAAATTCTGCTACTGTGATGGAGATGGACGCCGTATTGTCACTCAAAAGGGTGAGAAGGGGGTCAACAGAGGAGACAGAAAGAAGAGACAGGAGGGGTTCAAGAAGTTTGTCTCTCAGAGATTGATGAGCCGGGCAGCGGAGAAGTATGTGGTCCAGAGTATCCGGTTCCGAGAAACAGAAAAAGCAAAGTCTGTTGTCACGTGGGATATTGGCAAATCTACCAGAATGTACAGCTGAGGGAAAGATGTTTAGTCTCACAAGCATAAAAGCTCTTCTCTTGCTGGAATTGGTTAGTTTGCTGAAATAGTTGGCGGGACGACCAAGTGAGGGGGGAAGACCAAAGAAGAGAGGGGAGCAAGTGGGGTTCAGATTAGAATTTAGAAGATTGAATTCGTTCCCAAAGCTTGGATTTGATAATTTGATGAGCTTTGTGGATATTGATGTCCGCAACGGCTTCAGGGGATAGGCCAAGGGATGAAAGCTTGGATTCTATAAGTTTAAACCAGCTAGAGAAATAAGGATCTTTTAATAGATCATTTAGTAAAGAGTCCAGGGCTAACTCCAGGTTAGGATTGCGCTCTGCACCCTAACCAAACATCCCCTTCCCCCATGGTAAGCTGCACGCAGCTCAATAGGGTTGCTTGGATCTGCACCAGAAAAATAGTAGGCGCAAGTCCACACATCCAGGAGCGGCCCCGAGTGGGCCCCCCCCCCCGGGGGGGGGGGGGGGGGGGGGGGGTTGGATGAAGCCTAATGGCCGTGTCTCATCTCCCCTGTCTACGTCCACCAGTCCACTCTCCCTCCGCCCCATAGCACCTCCCACTGCCTCCAGCACACCTTCGGCACAGGCCTGCACCAGCAGAACTAACCAGTGCATGACTGGCACGGTTGGTGGGTTGCGTGGAACACATGCACTGGCGCCTGAGTGGTCCAGCAACTGAATCCGCAGCATAGACACACTTTATGGCACATTTGCGACAACGCTGGTCCAGTGCAAGACCATCGGCTGCACCAATTAGGATTGCACCCAGTGATGTCATGCAGGGGGTACGCGGGGGTACGCGAGTACCAGTTTCTAGGATTACAGCTGGCCCCGCCCATTCTCCCGCCCACTCGTCGACTCCGCCCTATGCAACGTTTGAATTTCCTGAATGTTTGAGTTGCCTGCATGTTCTCAGAGCCAGCCAGGCAGGCAGGCAGCGAGCGGAGCCTTTCCTTTCCTTGCCACTGAAAAATGAGTTGCTCTGGGGTTTTAACATGATGCCAGGCCTCCTTCACATGTTCTGGGGGTGCTGTGGAATACTGTTGCAACTGTTGGGTCAGTTTAAAATAATCTGAGGCCTCAAAAAGGGCTTTTTTCATGTCACTTCCTGCCACGACATAACTTCTGGCTTATGACGTCACTTCCGGTGGGCGGGTCCCGACACATGCCAATCAAAAGTGAGTACCTGTTCTTAAATCATTTAGATGACACCACTGATTGCACCCTTCATAAGGTATATGTGACTCTGGTGTATGGCCCTGTCTAGAATCTGACCCAGATTCTGCTGCTCATCCAGGTTGCCCGACATGGCCAAGATCCCAGCCAGCAGGCTTCCTACAGTGGCAACGGCAGCAACCTGCTGCGATCAAGGGAGAAGCCCAGCTGGGCGACTGACACCCATTAGCAGACTCCGGAGAAGCAGAGGGGACAAGTGCTAGCAGGTTCAGGGGCCTGGAGGGCTGTCAAGCTGGGCTTATGCAGCCACCTGGAAGGAAGGTGTGGAGCACATGGGTGGGGAGGCTCATATAAACCTAGGCTAGCGGGTGATGAGGGCAGTCTAGGATGCTGCTCCTTATCTGAAACAATCAGAATTTGATAGGCAAGCTGGTGGATCTTTTAAAGTACTGAATTCTGTTGTGTGGGCTCAGCCTTCACAGGAAATGCTAATGCCTTCTATTTCAAGTGACAGGGGTTACCTTAGGCCTGATTCTATCTCACTGATTCATCTGGTTACAGTGGCTTGTTTGCTTTACAGAGGCCTTCTTTATTTACACTGTAATGTAGGAGTACCTTGTTTGTTCTCAGCCCTACCCTGAGATAAAATACCAGAGTCATTGTTAATTTATTATTTACTCTGCAGAAATGTGTTCCCTTGAAATGCAGCCATTGGAAACGGCAGGAGACAAAAAGTGTGGGTAGCCATGCTGACCCTGTAGGAAAAAATCCAGAAGCCACAGGTAAGTAACACCAACAAATAAGGTGCAAGATTTCAAGGTGTATAGAATTCTTCCTTTGGTGGGCTGGCTGGCCCAACAAGACAAGGAGCACTTCAGGCAGCTAATACGACCCAGAGAATAGGATGAGCTGCAAGGTGGCCAAGTTGGCAGATGTCACAACACTTTTCTGGGTGGTGAAAACCACAAGGGATTGTGTATAGTTCCAGGAATGGGCAGCATAATGGCAGATGCACTTCAATGTAAGTGTAAACTATTGCACACGGGCAAGAAATCAAAATTTCACATACAGGCATGCCCTGGTATCTACTGTGGTTCTGTTCTGGACCACACCATGGATACCTGAAACTTTGGATCCTGGAGAAGCCTTTTTAAAGATAGGGGAACACCAGTGGTTTTCCTGCAACAAGGTAAAAAAACCCGAATTTGTTTAATGTTCCCCTATCCTTTTAATGTGGGACATTGTGGTGCAGCGGGTTAAGCTGCTGCTGCTGGGCTTTCTGACCGGAAGGTTCAAGACTGCGTGACAGAGTGAGCTCCCGTTGCTTTTTGCAGCTCCTGCCAACCTAGCAGTTTGAAAGCACCTAAATGCAAGTAGATAAATAGGTACCACTTCGGTGGGAAGGTAACAGCGTTCCGTGCACTATGGCGTAGAGTCATGCTGGCCACATGACCAAGGTAGCTTGTCCTTGGACAAAAATGCCGGCTCTACAGGCTTAGAAACGGAGATGAGCACCGCCCCCTACAGTCGGTCACAACTAGACCATTCAGTCGTGGGGAAACCTTTACCTTTTATTTTTTTAATAGTTGTCCCAGGATCCATGATATCTAATCAGGGGATAACTGAAACTATAGCTACCAGGGCATGCCTGTATATGCTAATAGGTTCTGAGCTGTCTGTGACAGATCAAGAGGGAGATCTTGGTGTTGGGGTGGACAGGTTGATGAATGTGTTGACCTAGTGTGTGGCAGAGATTTTATGCTCAGGAACATTAAATAGGAATTGCAAATAAAATCTGGCTATACTGTATTGAACATGAATATGCGAGGATCAATTTTAACGAAGTCACTGAGAAATTTGCAAAAGCTAAGGCTCAAAAACAGACACTGTAATGTTGTTATTCATAACCACAACAGACCAATGTGTAGGTATAAGTTTTTCTCCTTTTCATATAATATGTTAATGTAATTAAAATATTAATCCAATACTTTTTTTCCAGTTCTGTACTATTCAATTTATTTTCATTTTTTTAAATTGACATGACTGTAAACGAAATTCAATAAAAGAGAATTTTCACTGTACGCATTTCTTTTCTGGCTATTTGTTTCTTTCATAATTATTACTTAAAATTTGTCATATGTAAGGGTGTTAAAAATGATCTGGCCCTGCTGTCAAATATACTAGGTGTGCCACTGTTTTTGCTTTTGGGGTGTGTGAAAATACTGTGTGTTGCTATTTTTCAGGGTTCTGCTCCCTTCCCCTCTCTAAGGAGTTAAATCTCAGAGTGGGAAGTGAAAATCTCCATTTTCACTGCACATGCTTATAGATTCATGTGCATGAACACTAGGGAAATCAATTCAATTTTCCAGCCCTAGTTTAGCCATCCTAATGGGGTGTGTGCCGCAGTCTTGGCGGGGGGGGGCAGTCATGGAGGCCTCCTCGAGGTAGGGGAATGTTTGTTCACTTACCTCAAAGCTGCATTGCAGTTGTTTCAGCACCAGAAAGTTGGATAGGATTGGGCCCTAAGGCATTATGTAGCTGATATCTAAGAACATAAGAAAAGCCCCACTGGATCAGGCCAAAGGCCCATTTAGTCCAGCTTCCTGAATCTCACAGCGGCCCACCAGGTACCTCAGGGAATACACAAGACAACTAGATATGTGCATCTCATTGCCACTCCCCTGCATCCGGCACTCCGAGGTAGCCTAACTCTAAAGTAAGGAGGTTGAATCAACCATCATGCCCTGTAACCTGTGATGGACTTTTCCTCCAGAAATCTGTCCAGTCCCCTTTTAAAGGCATCTAGGCCAGATGCCATCACCACCTCCTGTGGCGAGGAGTTCCACAGATTAATGACCCGCTGGGTAAAAAGTCTTTCCTTTTATCTGTTCTCACTCTCCCAACACTCAACACTATCTGCTGCTTTGCACAGTACAAGTAGCAAAGTCCAGTTTAAACTGCTGAAGATGTATTTTAGGGCCATTATAGGATTTCAAATAAAGCTTTCGTCTAAGGAACAAACACTCTTTTGGCTTTTAAATAATACAACAAATACACCATATCACAGAGAACTGGGGTCGTGATCCTTGGTATGACAATTAGATGTTATGGCTATGTCTCTGTTTTCATCTGTGAAATGTAATTCCCAAACTGTGTGACATGAGAAATGAGTCCACTTGCTCAACTGTCTGATGAGATAAAAGTGCACAGCCACAAAGGAAGCTGCCTGTTGTGTCTCTGCATGGCTGGCAGCTACTTGAGATTGCTCACTCTCACTTTCTCGACCCACTCACAACTGATGAATGGGAGAGGGAGGATTTTTTCTCTCTCCAAGGATTTTTTTGCTCATTGTTACTCTTACCTAAACTAAATGTCACCTTTTCAGGTGTAAGAATGAATTGTGTCTCCTGTTTTAATTTTAAAAAAGAAAAAAGTGTTCCTCTGCTAGCGGAATTTTGGAGAACCCTCTATAGAATCCTCCAAATAGGTTCCTCAAGCTTACGATAATTCCAGCGCAGATCCACCCGTGATGCTCTCATGTACTTCGTATCCTCTGTACCCGTAATTGCCATGTGATGCAGATTAGGCATTTGGCTCATAGATGTGTCTGTAGGCGTAAAGTAGCATATGACACACCATTAACTCTATTGAAAGGCTGAGTCTTTTAAAATGGGCTATTTCCGTGAACATGATTAATGGGTTGGGTGAGCAGGCAGGAAGAGGAGGCAGTGGCTATGGATGAAGGAAAGAGAGGCACCTTGAGCCAGCAAAAGCTACTCTGGGACTTGTTATTGACTGAACTATGGCTAACTCTCTAATTCAGAGGTGTTGTGCTAAATAAGCTGTGTCTATACCAATGCTTATACTATATCAGTTTTCTTCCATGCTGTCCTCAGTCAAAGCATACATAGCTGATGCACAATATGTTCTTTCACCTCCTTGTAGGTATCATTATTATTATTTTTAAATACAAGAGAAGCCAGCATGATAGAGAGAACTAACTTTGGGCTCCAAGCTGCAAGGTCCAAGATAGCTCTGATGGAGCCAAAGGCGGCAACAGTCAAGCATTTTAGGGAACAACTGAGATCCGAAAGAAACGTTGTCCAAAACAAGTTAAGGGTGCAATCCTGTCTTGCGCAGGAGCAGGTAGGTCCGTGCTGCATCCTGACGCAGGTTAGGAGCCAGCTGCAGCTCTCCGCAGGGCAAGGGGAATATTTCCCCTTACCCTGAGGTGAGCCCCAGCTGGACCGATGGGGCTCCTCGGATCTGTTTAGCCAGCACAAGTGCTGCAGCCTGGATCAGGGCCGCACGGCCTGGGGATGGGGGTTTAAATCTGGCAAAACTGCAGGATCCCAGCTCCTCCCTTATCCAGAGGGAATGCCCTTCATCCAGTGATGTCATTCAGGGGGAACGGACCAGAACGGGCGTTCCGGATCCTAACGAGCTCTGTGGCTGGTTCCGGGTTCCCGACAAGTGCCAATCAAAAGTGAGTTCCTATTCCGAAATCATTTGAATGACACCACTGCCTTCATCTGCTCCAGCCTGCCCTTCCTCCTGCCTTCTCCCAGCCAAGAAATTGTCCTGTGCTGGCTGAACTTAGCCACGCTGGACCGATGTACCTGACAGTCCTGCCGGGGGTGCTAAGCAGACGCTGCTCTCTCTGATGTCGCAAACCATGTTTTTATGCCAAGTGCATGACAGCAGAACACGTGTTCCGCCAGTGCAAAGTTAAGTCAGGATTTAGCCATAAAGTCATCAGAAGCCAGCATTTCTTCTGGCTATCCTTAACCTTGACCAGCCCCATAAATGAGGAATGTAAGCAAATATCTGTTGAACAAACAACTTCATGGGATGTGTGTACACACACACATACAGACACAAAACTTTAATTCCTAGCCAAATAGTTCCCTTTGAGATTCTTTAAGTTAAATTATGACAACAATTGGGGCGATTTAGAGCTTATAAAGAAAATATAACATTCCCAATAGCCCTTGTTTAATCTGGTAACAGGTTTTTGTAGTTTGTTTCTGGGTGAAAGCAACAATCCAGGGGGAAAAAATCATATGCCCATATTGGAGTCCCAATTAAATTACAGCCCAAACCTAAATTCACGGAAACATCTTCTCTGATAAATGTATTTAGGATTGTATTGTTTGTGCATCATCACACTCCTCATTGGAGAAGATGATCTATCACTGAGAGCGCAATCCTAACCTGGAGTTAGGCTGGCATAGTTAGGTCAGCAAAGTTTGCCCAGCCCATGGGCCACCTTAAACCGTGTTTGGACCACTCTCGGAGTCAGGGAGGAGGATGCATGTTTGTGTGCTGGCCTCTCTGATTCCGAGGGTGGTCCAAACGTATTTTATGGTGGCCCTTGTGCCAGCCAAAATTTGCTAGCCTTACTGTGCCATCTTAACTCCAGATTAGGATTGCATCCTGAATGACATTTGTTAAATACTTATACTTGTACAGGAAATCGAAGTTGGATAGGAATACCAAGTGCTACAACATACCCATAAAGAATTGTGGAAACTAGCAACTGAAATGCGAAAACCCATTCAATAACGTTCAAATGCCCTGAAGAAGTGCTAGGGGGCGCTGTGCTACAGGAAATATTGATGACTCAGTAAGCTCCTTTTTGTTTTAGGTCAAGATGTTTCTGGTAGCTACGCTTGTTTTCACTGACGTGATAGATCAGGATCTTGTTTGCCAATTTGGGAAGGGGTGTAACTTTTTCACACATTTTGGTCAAATTCTGAAATAACCAACATACCAAGAGCCTAAGAAAATGCGAAGGATTCTGGAGTTTTGCCATTGTCTTCCAATGCCAACCTTCCCGCAGGGGGAAAAAATAGTATAATGTGAGACTTCTTGTAATGACTGAATTTATTACACAAGGAAAATCAATTATATGGTTGTCTTTTCTTTCATTTTTTTATTCCAGTAAGCAATAAAAAATTGCAGTGTTCTGCATACTTATTATCCTTCTGTGTTGCCTGGGGATTTTTGGAAGTATATCAGGGGTTTCTCTGTGAAAAAGATGCATGAGCTTCCTTTGAACGAGATTTCATAGAATCGTAGAGTTGGAAAGGACCTACAAGGTCATCTAGTCCAACCCCCTGCTTGTAGCAGGAAATCCTGAATGACAGCCTTGCTTAGTCAACATCAATCATTCCTGCAATGTACCCCTACAAGGGGACTATCAGGCATGTTTTACCCAGCGGGTACTTTTTTACCCAGCGGGTAGTTAATCTGTGGAACTCTTTGCCACAGGAGGTGGTGATGGCATCTGGTCTAGATGCCTTTAAGAGGGGATTGGACAGATTTCTGGAAGAAAAGTCCATCGTGGGCTATAGGCAATGATGGGTTGTAACCTCCTTACATTAGTAGCAGACTTCAGAGTACCGGGTGCAAGGGAGTGGCAACGGGATCCAAGCATCTTGTTGTCTCATGCCTCCCTGGGGCACCTGGTGGGGCCGCTGTGAGATACAGGAAGCTGGACTAGATGGGCCTTTGGCCTGATCCAGCAGGGCTCTTCTTATGTTCTTACGTTCTAGGGTGCCCTCTTAATTCACACAGTGGCGGTGACCAAGCCCCGGCAGCGGCATCTCTAGGGTTTGTGCACCCAGTGCGGGAGGTCAGCGCGTCTCACACGTGATAGTTGCTGAAGAACTTCCTTGGTGAGGGAATCACAAAGATGAGGCACCACAACTAAACTTGCCCTGTTTTCTAGCACCACTTGCCAGCCTTACCTCAAATGATGGGGATTTGGTCAAGCTAAACTTGGTACAGGGCCTTTGAGGACAATCTGAGGATCAGGCCAGGGTTCTGTAGGGGAGAAGGCAGTGATCTCGGAGGTACTCTGGTCTCAAGCCGATTTGCTGTTAAAAGTTAAGACGGACCAACACATAGAATTTTGTTGTTGTGCCTTGGTAATTAATCTGTGGAACTCCTTGACACAGGAGGTGGTGATGGCATCTGGCCTAGATGTTTTTAAAAGGGGACTGGACAGATTTCTGGAAGAAAAGTCCATTGCAGGCTACAGGCCATGATGGTTAGTGCAACCTCCTTACTTTAGAGGTAGGCTACCTTGGAATGCCGGATGTAGGGGTGTGGCAACGAGATGCACGTATCTAGTTGTCTTGTGTGTTCCCTGAGGCATCTGGTGGGCCGCTGCGAGATGCAGGAAGCTGGACTAGATGGGCCTTTGGCCTGATCCAGTGGGGCTCTTCTTATGTTCTTAATGATCAACTTAATGAGTTGGCCAACTTAATGAGTTGGGGGAATGGGCAGCCAAATGGCAGATGCGTTTCAACATAGACAAATGTAAAGTGATGCACGTTGGGGCAAAAAACCAAAACTTTACCTATAGGCTAATGGGTTCTGAGCTGTCTGTGACAGCTCAGGAGAGAGATCTCGGGGTGCTGGTGGACAATTCAATGAAGGTATCGACCCAGTGTGCGTCAGCAATTAAGAAGGCCAATTCCATGCTTGGGGTCATTAAAAAAGGGGTTGAGAATAAAACAGCCAATATTATCATTGTTGTTGTTGTTGTTGTTCAGTCGCTAAGTCGTGTCCGACTCTTC
>JAJKFI010000026.1:2877095-2906111 GCA_029204185.1 Lerista edwardsae
CGAAGAGTCGGACACGACTTAGCGACTGAACAACAACAACAACAACATCAGTACTGAGGCCATTGTACCTTTTTTTTTATCATGCCTCCAAAGTTCTGATAAATGAAGCAAAAGTAAATTTAAAATTGGACATTCCTCCTCCTCCTCCTCCTCCTCCTCCTCCTCCTCCTCCTCTTGGTTGACTGATTACTGTATATTGGCCTATCAAATGGTTCTATCAGATGGTTCTGCCTCAAAGGTCCTGATCAGGATCTGAGGAATGGCAAGAGATTGTTTCTTGATGAGATCCAATTGGAAGGAGCTGGCCTGTGGGAACCTTTCTAGACAGCAGTGCAACACACACTCACACACACACACCCCAGCCCCGGTTTCCAAAGATATGGAATCCACCCTGTGCGTTTCCTTTTCCGCCGTCGCCTGGAGCGTCCCCCACGCTTTGCCTCGGCGTAACCAGCAGCGGCTCATCAGGGAAAGGAGCCCCGCTGGGAAATGTCTGTTGGGGACGGGGAGCACATGGGTTTCATTAGGGACATGTGGCTGACTCAAGGCTTGCTTGTTTTGGGGCTTCGCCCCTCCCAAGGAAAGAAGCAATCATAGAGAGGCGAGGAGAATGAGCCACTGGCAGGCCTCTCCCAAATGTGGGAACATCTTTGCACGCCAGGCTCCTTGCGCGGTTTCCATGCCCTGAAAAATATGCGACTTTATAAAGCTGCAGGCAGGAAGTTGCTAAAGTGCCCGAGCCAACCGGTGGATGACTACCCCAGAGTTTCCATTGGCTTCCTCCGGCCTTCTGGGCACCATTTCAGTTGCTGGCTTTGACCCATTGCCATGCCAGGTGCAGTGGGCCACGGAAGATGCCAGCTCCTTGCTCACTTGGGATCTCGAAGGGTACAATCCTAACCTGGAGTTAGGCTGGCACAGTTAGGCCAGCAAAGTTTAGCTGGCACAAGAGGCGCCGTAATGTATGTTTGGACCACTCTTGGAGTCAAAGAGGCCAGCACACAGATGTGCAGCATCCTCCCTGACTCTGAGACAGGTCCAAATGTGCTTTACGGTGGCCCTTGTGCCAGCCAAACTTTGCTGGCCTCACTGTGCCAGCCTAACTCCAGGTTAGGATTGCGTTCACATTGTCTGCAACATTAATTCTGGCCCTCAAAGTTACTGACAAATACCAGGAAGGGAGATCTGCTCTCTCATTATTTAGGAGAAGTGAGTTTGATATACTCCCCCAGATCCAGAGGATAAGGATCAGTGGTGTCATCTAAATGATTTAAGAACAGGTACTCACTTTTGATTGGCACGTGTCGGGACCCGCCCACCGGAAGTGACGTCATAAGCCAGAAGTGATGTCGTGGCAGGAAGTGACATGAAAAAAGCCCTTTTTGAGGCCTCAGATTATTTTAAACTGACCCAACAGTTGCAACAGTATTCCACAGCACCCCCAGAACATGTTAAGGAGGCCTGGCATCATGTTAAAACCCCAGAGCAACTCATTTTTCAGTGGCAAGGAAAGGCTCTGCTCACTGCCTGCCTGCCTGCCTGGCACTGAGAACATGCAGGCAACTCAAACATGCAGGAAATTCAAACGTTGCAGAGGGCGGAGTCGACGAGTGGGCGGGCAAATGGGCGGGGCCAGCTGTAATCCTAGAAACCGGTACTCGCGTACCCCCGCGTACCCCCTGCATGACATCACTGATAAGGATGACTTCCAAAAGCATTCAAGTGCCTCCCACTTTAGTTAATCCTAAAACAAACCCTGAGTTGAGAGCACCAAACAAGAGGGACAACAGAGGACTCCACATGCCACCGTTACAATAAGCTGTTTGCAACAGAGTGTGGATTTGGAATGGGCTCGCAGATTGTGCTGAATCGCCCTTCAACCTGACCAGAGGAAGGAAGGAAAGAGTTGGTGATTATGATATATTGTGCAAGGAGCCAAACTGGGTTTTCACCTAGGACAAAATCTCCCATACCCCCACCAAGCTTTGCTGCCCCATTTGTAGGTGAATGGGGGGGGGCAAGAATGTATTTAAAAAAAAATCATCCCTAGCTAGAGCTGGTTAACCACTTTCGTTTCCCAGAAGCCCCCGTCTTCCCAGCTGTCTGGGAAGAGCTCTGTCACAGACTTGCTCATTCTCCCCCCACTGAATCCCCCATTGATGAGGTTCTCAGTCCCTTTATGCCCCTACATCTTTCTTTTCCTCTGCTTCCGTTTCCCTCGCCTTGCTCTGTTGTCTTCTTTGTGCCATTTTCTAGATATAAGCCAGGGATGGTGAATCTTTTAGGCTTGGCGTGTCAAAAATTCAGAAAATGCCAACTTGACTCTGCTGGTGTGTCACCCACCTCCAAACAAAATACAAACAATTCTTGACACATTCATGAAAAAAAAAACAGTCCAATTGTGTATAATGCTGTGCATTGTATAAATAAAGATCAAACATCAAAGAATGTCATTACAAAAATGAAATACGAGTAAATTAAACTCAGGTTTTCAGGATTTGGTGAATCCTGGTATGTCAGCCAAAACGTCATGGTGTGTTTTGACACATGTGTTGTAGATTTGCCATCACTGATATAAGCCATTCAAGGGAAGGACCTGTCTTTTTCTGTGTAACGTATCCTACTTAGGCAGGAGGTGTGGTCTGGAGGTTGCTCGGCCTGAAGATGCTAAGCAGGATCAGCCTTGGATCGGCCTTGGATGGGAGACCAGAAGTCACTGACAAGTCACTGAGCTCACAGTGGAACGTGAGGAGTGTCGAATGTGGAAGAGGTTAGCTGGCAAGAGACAGACAAAATCTTGAGAACCGGCCAAGGTGTGATCTGCGGCTGCCTGCGAAGGCTCAGAAGGAGCAAGAGTGCAGCCAGGATGACGACCACAGACTGAAAAGGAAAACATCTGGAGAAAGGGAGGGTTCTGTTAATTGTACATAGAACAATAATTGTAAAAACCCCATTGGAAAAAATGGAGGTTCATGAACATACTGCCCAATGAAAACTGCCTTGTGCCTTGAGAAATCTTGAAAAAGGCGGTACAAAAACACCTTAAATAAATAAATAAATGGACGGTATATCAGCATTAAACATGCTGCCACATCTGCCTTGCAGTTCCTGAATTTTGGAAAGCCCAATGATTATGAATGCACCGGCTGGGCTCTCTCCAGATCTTTCCTGTTGGCTGCCTCCACGCAACTGATGTAAACAATGGTCATGTAATACAAAGAAGCAGATGAGGGCATTGAGATGTGTACACTGAAACTGTTCAAGACGTTGAATTGCAGGTTATGACCAAGATATCCACACCCTTGCTTGGCTCCCGAGAGAAATGTCTCCAGGACCGCTGTGTCTGTATGGCCATGATTATGTCAGAGAACTGAAGCTACCGTGAGTTTCAGAGGTAAGAACATAATCACAGAAGGAATGGGGTCTTGGGATCAACCCCCTCTGTTTGCGTTCCCCTCCCCCAATAGTTAGTTACTCACATGTTCTCCTCCAGGTTGCACATATGAACATAGGACACTGCCTTCTACTGTACTAAGCTGTGCTGAAACAGCAATGCGGAGATGGGTGCAAAGCTCATGCTCTCCTGCTGAGCTATGACCTATCTTAACAAAACGTCATTATTAATATCATCCTAGGCTGGGTCTCTAGCTCTTAGGAGACAACGCAAGTTGTTTTGGCTGTTTACAAGGTCTTTGAGAATTGAAAATTAATTGCATTCAATGATGCCTTTAGTGGAATTTTATACCCAATATCATGATACAGTATTTAACTGTATTTTCATTGTTACTGATTAGGTTGACTTCGGCCTCTTTCGCAGAGCTTTCCAGCAGCTGCCGGACATGGCAGGTTATGCATTCAATTAATAAATAACTATTGAAGGGCTGATTAAAGTTATCTGAGTGCTACACGTCTCAAATTAGCCTTCCAATAAATGAGAGCCACAGGGAGAGGTTTGCTCTGAATGTACAGGAATTAGCAAGCAGCGGCTATGAATGTGGACCCTCTAATTAAACTTGGAGATAGACGGATCAAAGGGAGACTTTGCAAAATAATCACGTGCAGAGACAGGCAGGGATCTTGCTCAATCTCCCTCCCTCTCATTCTTCCCCCTTCCTTAGCAGAAAACCTCAAGACTTCAGAGGTGTGCGAGGGGGAAGGAAGAGCAAGGATAGCAAGGGAGGACTTGCATTAGTAAGAAGACCAAACCTGAACTTGCATTAGTAAGAAGACAAAACCTGAACGGCTTCCCCTCGGCCACGGCTCAGACGTCTTCTTGGGCGCTGCATGGGCGGGGGCTGAGGGCAATTGGTGCCCCCTGGCAAATGGCGCCCAAGGTTCTTGCCAACCCACGCAATACCCTAGATATGCTTCTGCCTGTGGGGCTACTTGGATCTGTGCCCACAATTTTGTGGGCGCAATCTGAGCAGCCTGTGCAATGCTGGTCAGGCCTGGACTGGGGGTTAGGATCCGACCTCGGTTGCCCAGGCCAGAACCACCCTCCTCCTGGGTCCAGTCTTCCTCTTGGACTACCCTCTCCCCACAAAAAAGCACCTCAACTTCAGCCTCCTGTCACCCTCTCCCTATACCCTGCACCCGCCTGCCAAGGCCAGCACAAACTCATCCTGTCCTGGAACAGGTCTGGTCAGTGGCGCCGACTTCCTTTTAGCACCAGGGGTACCCATGGCGACGCCCCCGATGTTGATGTGGCCACGCCCCTGATGTTGATGTGGCCACGCCCCTGATGTTGACGTGGCCACGCCCCCGATACTGACGTGACCACGCCCCCTGTCATCTCCTGAGGACAGGCCTGTCATCTCCCGATCGCCACAGTGATCACACGCCCCAGCCTCCGGAGGGGGTCTGCCAACAGCCCAATAGCCGCCTCTCCCGAAGCCAGGGCGCGTGATCGCCATGGTGATCACATGCTTCAGCCTCGGGCATGAGTGCTCAGGCCACTGATTTTCATGAGTGCTGGCTGGAGGGGGGGGCTGGCTGGAACGTGGGCGCTCTGCCCCCATGGACAAAAACTGTGGGGCTGAAAAACCCGCAGCTTCCCCTAGTTGGCGCCTGTGGGTCTGGTGCTCAGAGGCCAGAGGACATCTGTGTCCTGACCCAGCCTGATCCTGAGTTGCCACAAACGTGTCTACAGCACGTTACGACCCTCGTGCCAGCCTGTGGGGGGGGGGTAGGGTTGTGCTGCCCGTTGATTAATTGATCAGTTTCATTTTTATACATTTGCACATGTTTTTACCCATGTGCAAAAGTTTAGAAATGTAATTGATTAATTCATCAAGTAAGTAGCATATTTTCTTTAACGCAATGGAAAATAGCTTCATATATTTACCCTTTTAGTTGATTACAGGTTTTCTAATGAATCTAATTCATTGCTGAAACACTGCATCCGTAGCCACGATAATGATAACTCCAAACTACTGAGGAATGGCAGTCAAACAACAGGCCCTCTAAACGTTTTAGAACACTCTCTAAAGATGCTGCTATTCCTCCTGTTCTGCTGCTAAATCTTAGGCTGGCAAGTCTTTACCTGATTGTGGGTGCAATCCTAATCTGAAGTTAGGCTGGCACAGTTAGGCCAGCAAAGTTTAGCTGGCATAAGGGCCACCGTAAGGCATATTTGGACCACTCTCGGAGTCAGGGAGGATGGCTCACGTCTGTGTGCTGTGTGGACTCCAAGAGTGGTCCAAACATACTTTATGGTGTCCCTTCTGCTGACCAAACTCCAGGGTAGGATTGTGCCCTGTAGCTGCTTTTAGTTTCACTATTAAATATGCAGAGTTAACTGTTGCAGGTCATGCAACACTGAGCAAGGGCCTGATTGTCCTGACAGAAGGATTAGGAACAGGCGTAGGGTTTAATCCTTTTTCAGACTGCTGGGAGATTGTGGTTCCCTCCTCCCCTGACCATGCAGCAAGCTTCCACATAGCTGCCGGCAGCTTAGTTTGAAGGCCCTGGCAAATCTCCTTGGGGCCCAGATAATGGGTTATAAAATGTAGACCTCATTGTACTGTGGTGACCTAGCTCGATTAGTGTTGTAGGTCAGGCTGACTGCAACAAAGGGAGGAGATTGCTTCAGAGGAAGATAATGGGGCACGTGCAAGGCTTTGGAAATTGCGCATGCAGGAGAGATTAACAGGCAGGAGGATGGAGCTGGATCCAGCCAGAGAAAAAGGACGGGATGCAGCTGAGCAGAATCGGATGTAGGGATGGGCCGTTTAGGAGTAGGGTAGCACCTGGAGTGACGGTGGTGGTAGGTCTTCTGGTTAAGATTACAGGGAACAGATTTGTGGTCTGAATACATGCAGATGGGTAGCCCAGTCCTGATCTGACCAGGTCCCATGGCTCCAGCAGTGCCAAAATCATAGAATCATAGAGTTGAGTCATAAAAGCAGCGGCGTCATGCAGCCGGAATGCTGGGCGGGAGGAATGGGTGAGCGGCAGCCCGCCTGTTGCGTACCGCTCCGTTTCGCTGTCTTCCCCGCCCACGGGCAGGGAAGATTGCGAAACGGAGCGGTATGCAATGGGCGGGCTGCCGCTCACCCGTTCCTCCCGCCCAGCATTCCGGCTGCATGACGCCGCTGCCTAAAAGGTCATTTGTCCCCCCTGCCTGTAGCAGGAAGTCCTCCTTGAGTATCTCCAACAGAAGGAAAGGGACTGCTGGTGGTATAAAGAGCAACGTGTTCAAAAGTTGAATAAAAGGAGGGGGTGGCAAAGATGCTTTGTGCCTGGGGTCCATTTGGTTTAAAGACTGCCGTACAGCTAGATTGCTTCTCCCCCCCCACACACACACACATGAGAACTGGAACACTGGGCAGCTTTAAGCTTTAGCCATCACAGTTCTGATCTGTGCCACCCCTCCAGTTCAGCTGCTATATAGCCCAGGAAAAAATGCAAGAAAGGAGGTCTGATTAAATCAGACACCAAAAATCAATCCCATTCATGGTCCCGTGGAAATATGTCCCACTACACTGAATTTACTTTACTTCTGAGTAGATCTATCTAGGGCTGCACTGCAAGTCTTGCTTCACAGAAATTGGCTTTCTACTGTGTCAGACCGTTGGTCCATCTAGTTCTGCATTGTTGATGCGAATAGCTCTCCAAGGTTTCAGAGGGGAATCTTTTCCATTACGCTACAATCCCTCTATATCTGTATTTTAGCAAAGCACTGTGAATTTTCTGCATAGACTGGAGCCTGCACCACACATACATAAATAGATCTATGCCATGAATAAAGTTTGGCTGGGCTTAGAGAATCTTGTGAGAGCAGAATGTTCCACTAGTTTAGGAGCTATACTCTCCAAGAAACTGGATTTCTTTCCCAGATTCTGTTCTAGTACATGAACATTCTTTCCTTCCTCCGTACCTTGAACAGAATAGATTCAGGATGCAATCTTAACCTAGAGTTAGGCCAGCACATTTAGGCCTGCAAGTTTGGCTGGTACAACGGCACCGTAAAGTGCATTTAGACAACTCTTCAGAGTCAGAGAGGCCAGCACACAGACGTGTGCCATCCTCCCCGACTCTGAGAGTTGTCCAAATGCACTTTACGGTATCCGTTGTGCCAGCCAAACGTTGCTGGCCTAACTGTGCCGACCTAACTCTAGGTTAGGATTGCACCCTTTGAGCACAAGGTATATCTGATTTCTATTCAGATATAAGTCCCATTGCAGTCAATGGGGCTTACTCTCTGGAAACTATGGATAGGACTGCAGTCTTAAAACCCATTTTCTACCTATGATGCGCCGAAGGTTGCATTTCTACTAATATAATGTTACTCTAACGCATCATAAACAGAACTTGCCTCTATTGTGATCCTTTGTGAATTCCTTGGTTTTCTTCCCCACTGTCCCTGTTTTTCTGGGAAAATGTTGAACAATGTCCTTGTTTGGCATCGGCCTGTCACTGAAAGCAAAAAACAAATAAAAAAAAACACTCATTCATGCTGTGTTTGAGTGTGCCTTGTTTATTGGATTCTGGCATCCAGGCCCCTGGGGAAAGAAGGAAAAAAGAAGACAACACATTTCTTTTCCAATAATAGATGGTCTGTTTTATTAAAGCTCCTGCCCCTGAAACTGTCAGAGTGTAAACACCACTCTGCACGGTGACCGACAAACATCCTCCTGCTTTAGAGTCCTCTTTTCTAGCTTGCATCTTGCAAGACACCTACTTTATATCAAGGTCTACACTAGCAATGTGTGCTATCTGCCCTGGGCCAAACTGAGCCCCTGGTGGAACTCCAGTTGGCCCTACAGAGCCACACTTTAATGTGAGGTATCTTTTTCTTTCCCTTACCCCCAGAGGCGGAGGAAGGGTGTAGCGGTGGGTGGCAAGAGCCATGGGCGCCGGCATTGGCGAGGCGCCATTGCGCAGAGCAACCTGTGCACTTTTTGTCCCGCCCGCCCTCCCCTGCGTCTGTATCGCTCCGAAATGGATCGATCCCAGGTGCAGGGAGGTGTGGCTGGGCGACACACGGGGGTGGGGGCGACGCGCTGGGGGCGCGGTTACATCGCCCTGCCCTGGGCGCGCTTGGGGCTCTGTGTGTCTCTGCTTACCCCTTCCTTCTGTGCATCCCCCACCCTGGCTGCTCTTAGCCACAGAGGGGAATATTTATGGGCAAAGTTGTGCTCAGACATTCCCCCTCCACATTTAGCTAACAGTAGCTTGGAGAGGCAGTTGGAGAGGCAGCTTGGAGAAGACAGGAAAGTGAGAGTGCAATCCTAACCTGGAGTTAGGCCAGCTAAGTTTGGCCGTCACAAGAGACACTGTACAGTATGTTTGGACCACTCTCGGAATCAGAGAGGCCGGCACACAGATGTGCACCATCCTCCCTGACTCTGAGAGTGGTTCAAACGCGCTTTACAGTGGCCCTTGTGCCGGCCAAACTTTGCTGGCTTGGCTTAAAAAATAATAATAAAACAGCTGAAAAAATAATTAGAACTGGCCTGCCCTCAATAGTTATATACTGCTAGGGTTAGAAAGCAAGCAGTGAGTATTGCTGCTGATCCTCTACACCCTGGTCATAATTTGTCTGATCTTCCTCCTTCTGGTCGCCGGTATAGGATTCCGTATACCAAAACGTCTAGACACAAAAATAGTTTCTATCCTTGCGCCATTAAATTGCTGAATTTATAATCACGCTGAGATGTTTTTGGAGTATATATTGAGGCAGTGTTCTATCTTGAATAATGCCCTTCCTTGTTTTTTTGTGTATTTATTGTTTATCATGTATGTGTAGCATTATGTATATATGTAGCCAGAAGCCGAATCAAATTCCGAGTGTGGTTTTCATACTTGGCCAATAAAATTATTCAATTCAATTCAATTTAATTCAATTATGTCAGCCTAACTTCCGTTTAGGATGGCACTCTAAGTGTGTGTGTGTGTGTGTGTGTGTGCGCACGTGTCCGTGCATGTGTGCGTGCATGCGTGTGCTTGCGTTTGGAGGCAACAAAGTCTGGAAGTTCATTTTGCACAAGTGGGGGACCGAGAGATAGGGGCTGCTGCCCCCATTTTCTATCCTGTCCTCAGGGAGCATGCTTGCAAAATTGGCTGCTGATTCGAACTTGCCCTGCATTTCCGCTGCTGCTACAAGGGTCTGGGCAAAGACCCCACCTCCTCTTTCACACTCACAACATTCAGGGATTTTAGAACTTTTCAGCCAGCAGATTTTGGCTTGGCAGAAAACATTGGGGGATTTGTTTATGAGCTGTTCCCTGAATGGGCCCTTTTCCCAGGTTGGGGTTGCCACAACAAGCTGGGTTTGTTTCTGCTTCCCAGTGCTTCCCACAGCTGCAGGGAAGCTGTTTTCAGGAGGATTCCTGGCCGCCTTATTAGGCCCCCAACAGCCACAAGGGAACCCGCTTGTCCATTCAGAGCATACAGTCCTTGGGGCCTTTAGCAGGCGCTTTCCCCCTGCCAGCTCCCTCACCAGCCTTTCCAAGTGCCAGAGAGCCTCTGCCTAGTTTTGTGGCAATGTGCCCCTTGCCTCACTTGTTGGTTTAGTGTTTTGTGAATGGGATAAAAATTGTTGCTTTGAAACTGACCCGTTTGCCAAGTTGGGTACTTTTGTGGAACAGTAGCAAACGAACAATGAAGCCTCTTCCCCCAAATAAAAGGTCTAGCGAGACTTTGAGCTCCCTTTGCTCACAGCCATAGCTCAATGGATTACTTTGTCAAAAAGCAGTATATAAATATCCTTAATAATACACAATATACTTTTCTAGGTGACCTCCTGATGCCCGAGGCAGCATGTCACATGCTGCCCCGCCCCAATGATGTGCCAGCCTCTGCCACTCTCCAAAGTGCACACCACAATCCTCTCCTCCTTATTTTCCCTCTTTCTTTCCCTCTTTTCCAATCCTGGGAATGGAAAGAGGACAGAGAAGAATGCTCCCCCAGTTTGGTGCCTGGTGCAACAGTTTCAGCTGGCCGCATAGGTGGGCTGGCTCTGGTGTTAACCCTTGTTTTAGTGCCATTGCTCCAATCTAAATCAGTTGCTGTTAGCACCATAGCAGCAGCGTAGCACCACAGGGGAGAGAAATACACAAATATTATTCCCCAACATCTGGGGAGGACCCTTTTAGACCTGGAATCTGAATGAGGATCAGGAAATCTGAATGAGGAGAGCAGTTACACACTCCCACTATCGGCACTGCTGTCGCAATCAAAAGTGGAGACCCCACAACCTCATTGACTGGGGATCTTTTCAAGATGTGTGATCTGATCCAGGATCCTCCCTTCCATGCTGGGTCTAGTTCAGCTGTCTGTGGTTTGAAACGCTTTGGAAGAAACAGGCCAAAGGTATGGAAATTCCCTTGAAAGGGAAAGCAGAAAAACAGTCACTCGGCTATAAATGAGCAAAGGACAAAAGGAGAAATAGAGAGTTCTGTGCAGAACACGTCAGAGATTTTTCCAGACGCTAGAACGTTCAGTTCGATTTTAAACCACTTGTTTGTTATACATCTCATCTATAATTACAATGGGGCTGAGCACGAAGCTGCTTTTTTGTTTTCCCCTGCAAAACAAGGCAGCCAAGTTTCTAGACCTTGTGGTTGTAAAAGAGAAAGCAAAACAAGGTCCAATGGGCAAAATACAACGAAGTCCAGTGGGTAGAAACTGAAAGAGAGGAGTTTCCGGTTGAACCTTAGGAAGAATTTCTTGATGATAAGGGCGGTTCGACAGTGGAATAGATTGCTGAGGGAAGTGGTAGATTCTCCCTCACTGGAGATCTGAAAGCAGAAATGCTCTAGGAGGCCAATCCAGTGCACCCTCCTGAGTCCTCCATCATGGGCCTCTGCCCTTGTCACTATCTGCCCTCTCTACTTCCATCATATCTCGTATAACCTAGAAACAGAACAAGGTTGTAATCTTATGCATGTTTACCTGGCAGAAAGCACCATCCTGCATAGAACAATTTACATCTGAGTAATTGTGGATAGGATTGTGATGGAATGCCACCACTTGTGTTCCATGTACATAGGAGGCTCAAGTCCCCATGTTCCATCACACCACTGAATGGCAAATACGTTTCCCATCAGTTTCATTTCTCCTGCCTTACCATTTGATCGCTGACACGCTTGTGTTTTATGTACGTTGCTGCATCAGCCGACAACTCAGTTTCAGGTTTCTCAAAGCGCAAGCCTAACCTGGAGTTAGGCCGGCACAGTTAGGCCAGCAAAATTTGGCCGGCACAAGGGCCACCATAAAGTGTGTTTGGACCACTCTCGGAGTCAGGGGAAATGGTGCATGTCTGTGTGCTGGTCTCTCTGAGAGTGGTCCAAACATACTTGATGGTGTCCCTTGTGCTAGCCAAACTTTTCTGGCCTAACTGTGCCGACCTACCTCCAGGTTACGATTGCGCCCTCAGAGTCTGAGATGAGGACAAAAATAGCTTGTGTTTACCATGATAAACCAAGAGACAAAGGATCCATTTCCCAATATCCTTCCAGACCCATTGGGATAATCCCATTTTACAACACTCATTCTTTTCTTGTAGATCTCAATATCATGATATCCTCCCCCCCACCCAGTACACACAACATGACCATTCAAGGATGGAGCAATCCAAGGACCAATTAAATTCTGTTTCACATGACCTGTCTCCTACCAACCACCCTTCTCCTTTCGTCAGCTCAAGCAAGCAAGGGAACCCTTGGATTAGCAAGCAAAGGCTGGGGTGGCAAACAAAGAAGGCAAAATGACACAGTGATGTAACTAGGGAATATACCCCCCTGGCCCCGCCTTAGCTATGCCACTGAAATCCCCCAGATCTTGTATGGCCATGTTCTTCTCTATGCCAGAGATCTACCTATTTCTAAAAGGCTGGCATGGATGCGGAAGGAGCCTCACACGACGGGCTCTCTGGAACTTCTTCCACTCTTTTCCTTAGGGCTGTTTCACAAAAATATGGGGCGGGGGAACCTCCCATCAATCAACCGGAACTTTATCACAAAAAAGCCACAGTTTGACACTAAGAGCGCAATCCAAACTGGAGTTTAGGCCGGCATAAATGAAGCCAGCAAAGTTTGGCCGGCACAAGGGCCCCCAGAAAGCGTGTTTGGACCGCTCTCGGAGTCAGGGAGGATGGCGCACGTCTGTGTTCTGGTCTCTCTGACTCCAAGAGTGGTCCAAACGTACTTCACGGTGTCCCTTGTGCGGGCCAAACTTTGCTGGCTTAGCTTATGCCGGCCTAACTCCAGGTGAGGACTGCACTCTAAGAAGAATTCTCCAAGTCCAGCATCAGGTTGCTGTTTTTTGACAGCAGCCCACCTGTTGCTCCCGGGAAGCCCACAAGCAGCCGGGATGCATCCTGCTGCCCCGTGCCACTGGCTTTCGCAGGAAGGCAGCTCCCCCAGAGCCCAGGCACGCACGGCTCCCGTCCGTCCCTTCCGTCCGTCGAGGATCGCGGCTGCGGGGGGGCGGGGGCTCCAGGGCCCCCCTGCCGGTGGCGCTGCTCATTGGCCCGCGGCTGGAGCACGTGGCGCCGGGGATGTAATGGGCAGGCTCTGCGGGAGGGGGCGGGTGGCTCGCGGCTGGGGCGCGACTGAGTCATCGGCGGGCTGCGCGTGTAATCCCTGCCGAGCGCAAAACACGGGCGGGCTGCCTGGCCGGGAGAGCCAGCTGAGCAGGGCGAGACGGGACGGACGGGGGAGCGGCGCGATGGAGAGACTCTGCCGCCCCGCGAAGCGCCTGCTGGGGGTCTCGCTCCTCTTCTCGCTCCTGGTCGGTGCCAGCGGTAAGTGGCGATGACGGCGGCGCTCTTCCTCTTCCTCCTCCTCTTCCTCCCGCCCCTCGGGGGGCTCCTGGCAGCTCCGCGGGGTGGAGACCCTCCTCGGTGGCTCGCGGGGCTTCCTTGCGACCCTCGCCGGGTTGGGGGCCTGAATCGACTTGCCCGTCGAGGCTCCTCCTCGCCCTTCCCAGTCTCGGGTCGCTCGGCTGCCACCAGCGCGGTCCTGGAGACGTTGCTCGGAGCTCTGCGTATTATATCCACTCGGAAGTCCTGGGACTTTACCCTTCGACTTCGTGGGACTTTACTCCCGTGTAGGGTTGCGGCCTTCGGCACTTTCTGGAAGTAAGCCCTGCAGAACACAGTGGGAGTGAGGCTGCGATCCTCTCTGCGCTTTCCTGGGAGTAAGCTCCATTGACTATAATGGGACATACTTCTGAGTAGTCGGGCATAGGATCAGGCTCTGCATCAACATACATAGGATTGGGTTTATTGGGGCTTGGTCTTTGGCACGGTCCTGCAAGTGCTTTTAGGACTGCGGCCAACAAATTGATTTTTAAAATGCATTGCCGTTGGAGTACTTGGTGTTGCACAACCATAAGTGAATGCTCTTTACTTCACATTAACCTACTTTACAGGGTTGTTGTCATGGTTCCCATCATGCCATGCGGTGGCTCTCCAAAGTGTTGTTTATTTGCAAAGATGCTAAATGAATAGTGGCTGTAGGTGAGAGAAAGGCAAGGGACACCACATGTTCTGGTCTTCTCCTGGTTGCTTCCCCGAGAACCAGAGCTAGGCCTCCAAAAGAAAGCATGGAAAGTATTGAGACTAGATGAACCCTGGTTAAACCTGGTTAGGGAGCTCAGAAAGGAATCTGGAGAACATGGGCCCCAAAGGGTCACTTTGGCAGTATAGGGGACCTGGTGTAACACAGGAGATGTGTGGGTGGCAAGGTGATAATTTTCGCAATCATCAGCGCTAAAGATTTGTTATTGTTTTGCAAGCACACTGCCTATGTGGTTCTATTGTGGTGCTTGTGTCTGATTGTTTTTGTTTTGATTCCATAGACCAGTCTGGCTTGTTTGTGCCTTTATTTAAATGATTTATGAATAATGGAGCACTGAAGGTGGCTTTCAGCATGCCATAGTGTGTGTTTCTCTCTCATCTGAGGGTGTTTTACAGATCTCTAAAGGTTGGGGGGGCTGTGGGAGTGGCGTGAGGGGGCCATAGCTCAGTGGTGGGGCAACTTGCTTTGTGTGCCAAGAGTCTCAGGTTTGATCCCAAGCAGCATTTCCAGGTAGGGCTGGGAAAAGCGTTATCGGCACTTTGCACATGCTTGGATGATCCTGTTGTCTCATGTTATCTGAACCTTCTTGCCAAGAGCAGATTGTGAGGTCAAGCCAGAGACTTGAATTGGGTCAAATTAACCCTGCAGTGAGTGCTTGGTTTTGTTTAGCCAGGATTCCTTGTTTTGGGGAGGTGGGAAGTTGAGAAAGAAGGAAAAAAAGAAACCTATTGAAGTCTTTGTATATAGAGACAATTTTAGGAGGGAGGCAGTTTCCCTGTTTCAGAATAGTTGTGATTTCCAAGCCCTTTGGAGTTGGCAGAAGTCGGGTCAAGAATCTTGGTTGATTTGCAGATGGCTGTCAGAGATCCTTTCCAAATCACTGGAAATCATCCAGAGATCTAATCTCTCAATAGATGCCCCCCTCTACTTTCTGTGCTTATCTGGCCTGGTGGACAGAATGCTAGACTTGGACAGGACTGAAGGACCCTTGGTCTGACCCTTCACATGCCTAGCTGTGAAGCTCATTCAGTAGGTGATTTTGGGCAGGCTGTATCCGTTAGTGCTCTTCCATATCTTGAAAAGATTATCAAGATTTGCATACTTTATCTTCTGTCATTTGCAGGTAATGAGTTGCTAAGAAAAACAGTTCTGATCATCATCTGCTTAATGACATCACTTCCTGCTGAATGAAATCACTTCTGGCCTTCAGCAGACATCATGAATACTATTCAGCCCACTGTAGGAGTATGAAACAAGTTTGACACCCCTGTCTTGGCCTAACCTTCTTTGCAAAGTTGTGAATACTCAAGGCAGGCAGGCAGGCAGACTGAAACTTGGTATGTTGCCCTAATTTCCTTGGAGAAAAAGCAGAATAAAAATGTTCTGAGGCGTGAGGACAAGCAATCAATAAATTACACAGGGCGTCACTACCACTGTGGTAGTGGGCTGAAGAGAAGTAGGGTTTGAGGCGAATGTGCACTGGTGAACATTCCAGCAGATTCTGCTCTCTCTGTTTGCAAATTGTCCTCTCACAGCAAGGCCAGGTTTCGTTTCTCATTCCCAGCGTCAGCAGTTGGCAGCCTGTGAGCCAAATCTTGACTTCATGTGTTGTTGGTTGCCAACTCCAGAGGCAAAATATAAGTGTGGGATGAGCAGCTTCTGCGGCAGTGGGGCTTGGCGGCAGGCTATAGGGAGGAGGTTGCTCTCAGGGCCTGTGGTTGTCCACTGTCTTGTTAGTAACTCCCCCCCCCCCCAGTAATTCAGGGTTCTGCCTTGGGGATATACAATGAATCAAAACTTTCTCCTGCAAGAATTTGAGTTTTTTTGCTGGAAATGATGTGGCAGCCCAACCTCCAACATGAGTTCAATGGAGAGGGGAGAGAGAGGAACTGGACCCCCATTTCCTGAATGCTCCCATTTCCAGAGAAAGGTACAAAGTCTCCCTGATTGAGGCTGCAATCCTACACTTTCCTGGGAGTAAGCCCCGTTGAACATAATTGGACTTCTGAGTAGACATTCAAGGTCTAAGCCAGTGGTTCTCGAACCTTTTAGCACTGGGACCCACTTTTTAGAATGGCAGTCGTGTTAGGACCCACCGGAAGCGATGCAATGGCTGGAAGTGACATCATCAAGCAGGAAGTGCCATCATTGTGACATAAGCAAATGACACTCCTGGAATGCAAACTGGCATTCTTGGACCGCAGCAATTGCACGCCCAGGAAACATCCCTAACAGAAAGCAAGGTTAGGACAAAACATTAGTAAAAGCACTGAATTAAAACAGTTTTTAAAAACTCGCTTGAAAATTCAAACTTAACACTCACAAAAGGAATATAGCAAGAGTACAGTCTGCAGCTTCTAAGATGCTGGGTCTCAGCTTTCTGCGACCCACCTGGCATCAGGTCACAACCCACTAAGTGGGTCCTGACTCACAGTTTAAGAAACACAGTTTAAGAAGCTTTTCTGTGGCTGGTTGCTATCCTATGTGAGACTAAAAGAACGTTCTCTGCTGTAAGGTCCAAACCATATCCTCAAGGAGCGAACTCTAACATTATATAAAAATAGAGTTGAGCTGGATAAGAACCTGACATAAAATGAACCCTGCTGACTAAGCCCCATCTAGTCCAGCCCCCTGTTTCCAGCAGAGGCCCACCAGTTGCTTCTGGGAATCCCTCAAGCAGGAGACAAAGACAATACCTAACCCATTTCCTACCATGGTTCCCCTTCAGTGGGTATTTGCAGGTACACTGCCACTGTATATGGGGGTTCCACTAGTCAGCATGTTAAATATTATGACTGCTGGAAGCACTAATGCCCCAGATGTTTCTTAAGCAAATAGACACTGACATGCTCAGATAGGTTTTGTGTATTCATGAGGACCAGAAGCTTACTTGATGTAACTTAATTCTCGGGGAATTCCAGATTCTGCAAAACCAAAGTGGTGTTCTGTGCCTTTAGTCATATTGCTAATCCAGTTTCCTTGATGGTGAATAAAGTAATAAAAGGACATAGTTTTTGAATCAGAAGTCCTGACATAAGCTTTTCTTTTCTTTTCCTTTCAATCATTAAGCAATGCTTCCCTGACAGTACAATGGTTTCTAATCTGTCCCACTAAATATGTTCCTGTTTCATTGTGTGCTGGTCATTTAGCTGAGCCAAATAGAATGGGGTTTAAATAAATAGTAGATACCAAAGATCATAAAGTGTTGTGGGGGTTGGGGGGAAGGGATGAGGAAAAGACAACATGAAGAGGAACCTGTGAGTGCAATTGCAGAAGAATGGAGAGTGCAAACTTCTTCTTCCTGACTAGTTCCCATGTTAGACTGCAGTAATGTTCACATTTACTTGAGATCAGTAAGGTACGTGGGACTGACTTCTGAGTAAGCATGATGAGAACTGCTCTGTTTTTAGCAAGCACAAAAGATGGTCGTGTGACACCTTAAGGGTTAACAGATTGTGGCAGATACATGCATATGTGAAGAAAAATGGGAATTGTTGATTCCAGAGGCTTTGAAATGTAAGAGAGTCAATTTTATAAGGCTTTTATGGAAAGCTTGGATGTTGTTGCTTTTCTTGTCTACAACAAAACAGCTTCGTAAAACATTTATTTTCAGTTAAGATTTGTGGACCTAAGTGTTGGGAGATTTAGAACAGACAAAAGGAAATTTACCCGGAATTTAATCTGTGGAACTCCTTGCCACAGAATATGGTGATGGCATCTGGCCTAGGTGCCTTTAAAAGGGGATTGACAGATTTCTAGAAGAAAAGTCCACCACAGATTACAAGCCATGATGGGTATGTGCAACTTCTGGTCTTAGAAGTGGTTACCTCAGAATGCCACATACAAGAGAGTGGCAACAGGATGCAAGCATCTTGTGGTCTTATGTGCTCCCTGAGGCTTCTGGTGGGCCACTGTGAGATACAGGAAGCTGGACTAGGTGGGCCTTTGGTCTGATCCAGCAGGGCGTCCACGTCAGATGCATGAAATGTTATTTACCTCTCTCTCTTTCTTTCTCTCTGTGAGTGTGAGGAAGAGAGAGAGTGTGTGCAAACTGAGCAGTGGAATGTTTTGGGATGGAGTTATACTCTCACCATTTTTATGAAAGACTAAAATGTGTGCAATAACGTAGTATATAATGACATATATAGTGACGGAATATGTAATTCTGTCTTTCTGCCCTTGCTAAGTGAATTAATAGATGGGAAGAATGGTTTCTCCCATTAGAAGCTAACTGGGCTCTAGGAAAACGTTTGCTAAATTGATTTTTAGACTTTAAAGTTCTACAACACTCTCTATTGTGGTAGTGCACTAGCATGGCTACCCCTCTGGTGGGATGCATGCCAGAGAAGCGCAGCCACTACTCGCAACTGCAGAAAGGAGTGATACCACAATCCCTGCAGCTTTCCTATACTAATTTCCCACCCATAGTGGGAGAAGGACCCCCAGTTGAGTTGGAAGCAAACAGGATCAATACAAGCCTTTTTATGGGCAGGCAAGAGGGATGGTTTGGATTATTATGTGAGCTGTTCCCTCCTTATTTTGCTTAGCGGGATTTCCTGTTTACTTCTGAGTCAGGTTTGTGGCAAAGCAAATTTTGCTGTTCCATCTGAATTGACCACGTGTGGTTTTGGTGTTGCATCTGAACCGTCTGAGAGGCTCTCTGCTTTTAAAATAAGAGTGAGGAGGGAATGCTTTCCCCGGGGTTGGCTTGGCTGGCATTTTGACCCCCAGATCAACTCCATGTAGCAAGGGCCATGTGTGCTTACGACTTCGGTGTGAGTTCTTTTAATTGTCTCTGGGGAGAGGTTCACCTGAATTGCCCTTCGTGCACTCCTCGAGCTTTGGAAGCACAGGTAGGGGGTCAGTTTCAACGAACCACTCCCCCACAGGATTAAAAGAACTAGCCAGGAACTAAGGAAAAGGGCGAGGATGGATGTCCGTGTGTGGAAGTGTGCACATCCTGGACTGGTTCAGGGTCAGAACTGAATTGGCCCCCACTACACTGTGGAGGAGTGGGGTGGGCGTCACCTCCTCTGATTCAGCTATTCAAGAGATTTGGTGTGACAAGAAAGTGGCAAGCCTTCCCCTCCTCCATGTGCAGTCATCGGATGTTTAAATAAGTGGACTGATTGATGCTCGGAAGCAGTTTTAGGCCTTTCACATCAAAGTGCTCCAACAGAACTGGTCTCTGGCTTTCCAGGACAGCTTTGCTGGGTGTATTAACCTGCTTTTGACTGAGTCAGACCATTAGCCCATCTGTTGCCTGTGGTTACCGACGCTGTCTCTCCAGAGTTCCAGACATGGCTCTTTGCTAAACCTACCTGGAGATGTAAGGAAATGACCTGGGGATCTTTTGCATATCAAGCCCCGAGCTCTAGCACTGAGCTGAGCCCCTCCCCATCTATTATCTTTTCTCTGTGATTCCCAAATGTTTTGACAGGCAGCTTTCTTAACCTACTGGGCCATTAGCCGCAGCTTCCCATTAGGGCTACAACCAGTGGTGTCATTCAAATTATTTAGGAACAGGAACTCTCTTTGGATTGGTACTTGTGGGGAACCCGGAACCAGCCACGGAGCCCGTTAGGATCCGGAACGCCCGTTCTGGTCCGTTCCCCCTGAATGACATCACTGGCTACAACCCTATACATCAGTGATTCCCAAACCATGGGTCAGGACTCACCAGTGGGTCACGAGCCAATTTCCGGTGGGTCGCAAAGCACCTTGAGCAGCCATGCTGAAAGTATGGGAAGATGGGCGATGCTGGAAAGGATGCTGGAAAGGCTGTGTGGTTGCTTTGCTTCCATCAAGGTTGTAAATTGGCTTTTTCCCTCCGCCTTTCTGATTCCCTTTGGTATTGGAAAGAGGCTGAGAAATAACCCAACGTATTGCTGGAGTCTCAGGAAAGCAGCAGTTTTCTGGCTCACAATGATGACACTTTTGGCCTAACATCGCTTCTGCTGGGTCCTGGACAGAATGTTAATCTAAAAAGTGGGTCCCGGTGCTAAAAAGCTTGAGAACCACTGCGATGTGTTGTATAGGGAGGCTTTTTTTGCAAGGATTTTGTGGCTGGTTTCTGCGGCTCCTTTGGGACCCACAGCTCACAGTGGGGGAACCCCTGTTCCATTTCATACTGAAGTGCAGAAGTTGAGATACCTGAGTCTACGGTTGCCCCAGCCTTCTGAACTGTGCTCCCTGCGGCCCCCCCCCATCCCAGGGATCCTGATTGTATGTATTCTGTACCAAAAGCAATTTAATTGCACAGCCAATACTACGTTTTGTGCTTCTGTGGAAACTCCGCGTACACACCCAGCCATCCCTGCTTCTTGCTGTTGTGTCTCTATTGGACCACTTCGTTTCCTTGAACGGGCTCCGTGTTGCCTGTCGTGGCTCCGCCATAGTGCTCTGGTACAGTATAGTGCTTAGCACATTGGACTAGGGTGGGGGAGACCCTGGGTTCAAATCCCCACTAGGGCCGGGAAACTCACAGTGTGCCTGCGGGCCAGTTTTCATCTCTGTGCCCATCTCCTGCTCAGGGTTGTTACGAGGACGGAATGCTGGGCGAGGAGAACCTGGGCCTGTTGCCCTGAGCTCGTTGGACGGGAGGGCAGGATATAAATGCCGATGGGATTTTGTGGGGCCTGGAACAGAGCTGGCGTTGGGAGTCTGGGTATAAGTGGGTGCCGCAAAAGAGTTCCACCTCTTGGTTGCTGAGTCAGATGGGAAGAGCTGTCTCTGCTTCTTCCTGTGGCTGGGCTGTCCTCCCTGGCTATGGCTCGTGGCAGCGCATTGATGGGAGATGAGGTCATCCCGGACCAGGCCAGGCAACAGCACAGGCAGTGACTTGAGCCGGTGCCCAAATTCTGTGGCTTTTTTCAGACTTGGCAACGGGTGCCATGCAAGTGCCTCTGAACTCTCCCCTGGAGCCCTGGCTCTGCTTGGCCGTTTCTGCTGCAGGGAGTGAGATTAACTCCAGGGACCTGCTATAAAAAGATTTACGGGAAATAACACTCCCAGGAGTAGCTTAAGCTAATGAGAGCTGCGCTTCCCAAGCCGGACAGTGTGTTTTTGGCGCCTTAATTCCCGCTACAGACGAGGGAGCAGGGGGTTAATTTTGGTCTTGTCACCTGGGCCCCTTCGCAAGCAAGATGTGCATGCTCTTAAACACCTGCAGCCCTGGCAGGGTCACCGAGAAACGGTTTCCCAGGGGCGGAGGGAGGGGTGCAGGCTCTCGACTCTCATGGGACCAGCTCAGACATGCTTGGATGTGTCTTGGCATCGCTCAGACATGTGGCAGTCGGTTTAATGAGAAAGCAGTGGAGAAGGAAGGGTGATCTGTGCAAAAATGGATAATATTTAACCGGGGTGGTAAATATGAAAAGATCAACGCCCAGAAGGGCCGTCCTGGAAAGAAGATCCCTGAAGTGTACTTGACATGGCTTATAGGCTAATGGGTTCTGAGCTGTCTGTGACAGCTCAGGAGAGAGATCTCGGGGTGCTGGTGGACAATTCAATGAAGGTATCGACCCAGTGTGCAGCAGCAATTAAGAAGGCCAATTCCATGCTTGGGGTCATTAAAAAAAGGGGTTGAGAATAAAACAGCCAATATTATCATGCCATTGTACAAATCGATGGTAAGGCCACACCTGGAATATTGTGTCCAGTTCTGGTCCCCGCATCTCAAAAAGGACATAGTGGAGTTGGAAAAGGTGCAGAAGAGAGCGACAAAAATGATTACGGGGCTGGGGCACCTCCCTTATGAAGAAAGACTGCAGCGTTTGGGGCTCTTCAGTCTAGAAAAAAGGCGCCTGAGGGGGGACATGATTGAGACATACAAAATTATGCATGGAAGGGATAAAGTCGATAGAGGGATGTTCTTTTCCCTCTCTCAAAACACCAGAACCAGGGGACATCCGCTAAAACTGAGGGTTGGGAGAGTTAAAACAGATAAAAGGAAGTACTTTTTTACCCACCGGGTAGTTAATCTGTGGAACTCCTTGCCACAGGAGGTGGTGATGGCATCTGGTCTAGATGCCTTTAAGAGGGGATTGGACAGATTTCTGGAGGAAAGGTCCATCGTGGGCTATAGGCAATGATGTTGTGTAACCTCCTTACAAAGGTGGTGGGCTACTGGTACCGGGTGCAAGGGAGTGGCAACAGGATGCAAGCATCTTGTTGTTTCATGCCTCCCTGGGGCACCTGGTGGGCTGCTGTGAGATACAGGAAGCTGGACTAGATGGGCCTTTGGCCTGATCCAGCAGGGCTCTTCTTAAGTTCTTATGTACAGTAATAATATAGTGCATGTACACAAATGCCAGAGCCAGTGACACGAGGGAAGAGGCTACATAGCTAGGTGGTGGTGCACCTTTGTTGCATGCAGAAAGCCGTGGGTTTAATTTCCAGGCAGGGCTGGGAATGACACTTGCCGGCCAATGTAGGTTAGAATTTTTCACCCTCCCTTTTTTTGACAGGGTGGGAGGGGAAGAGTGAGTAATGCTTTTATGAGAGTCCACCAAATGGTAAAAAGTTGTCAAATGGAGAAGTCTTACATGATTCACAAGCTTAGCATCAGGCTGCCTTTACTGCACTTCAGGGTCAAACACGTGACACGAACATGGCGCCATCCTGAAATGGTGCTGGGCTGTAAGGCATATTGGCGTCGCAGGTTGGGCACTGGGCCGATGCAGGCAGCAGGTGATGCAGGCTTTTCAGGGCAGGGGGAAGGCAGGAGGGAGCAGAGGGAAGGTAGAATGGGGTGGAGGCAGGGCGGAGGAGCCAGGAGCGGGCCACGAGGCCAGATCCTGACCCCCCCAAGCCGCGCAGCCCTGATCTGTGCCTTGTGGGCTGCTCGGGCTTGCCAATCTGAGCAGCCTCATAGGGGTGGCTGGGGCTTACCCCAGAGTAAGGGGACAAACGTGTCCTGTGGTGAGTGCCAGCAGCACCAAAATCTGCATAGGATACAGAGGAGGTCCACCGACCTGCTTGCTCCAGCGCAGGTTAGGATTGGGCTGCCCATGAATCACTGTGTAGTCACAGTCTTAATTATGCCTGTGTAGGAGCCGCAATTTGGAGTGTGGCTGCAGTGCAAAGACAGAGGGCATTTAACATTTTAAGTATGACGCACGTCGCAAATGGCATTTTTCGGCTCGGTTGTCTCTTCGGAGTGGCGGTTTTCGTCCGGAAAACAGTGCAGAGGTACAGAGTTCAGTATTCTCTCCTGCAGCGCCGTTGTCTTGAACCACAAACTGCAGCTCCTACACGTGCCTGTAACGACATAATGGCACATGTAGGGCCCAGTTCTAAGGCTGGGGAGGGTGACTTGGGCATGCAAAACTGGCGGTTTTGGTGGAGTGGCGCCAACTGAATCCGACCTGCTTTCCTGGGCCTGATCTGCTTTCATGGGTCAATGGGGATGTGCACCACCCATAGAAATGGCCCTGGTCTGACTTGACCCATGGCGGCTGCTGGGGCAAGAGAACTAATGTTCTTTTACTCCAAGGAGACCTCTATGGGGCGCCGAGGCCAATGGCCTAGTATGGTGTTCTGGGT
Source organism: Lerista edwardsae (assembly GCA_029204185.1). Taxonomy (NCBI): domain Eukaryota; kingdom Metazoa; phylum Chordata; class Lepidosauria; order Squamata; family Scincidae; genus Lerista; species Lerista edwardsae. The sequence continues at coordinate 2,900,669 of JAJKFI010000026.1, forward strand.
CGGGACCCCACTGGGGCCGTGAACCCTCATTTTGGGTTTGCAGCAAACTTTCAAAGCCTGTGCGAGGGCGGGGGGTCACTGGATCCTATCCAGTAATGGTACTGCCTCATCAAAACGGAGGTCTTCTTGATATAATCCTGCACAGCCTCTTCTCAATGTCTTGCCCTGCAGCTGCTAAGGCCAGCCTTGCTTAGGCGTCTACCTCGCAGGGTTGTTGTGAAGATGCAAAAGGTAGGGGGAAATGGGATTGGGGGTGGGCAGCGATGGGGCAGATCGGGTCCTGGGAGAGGGGCAGGATTGGCAGTAAATCCTCAGTCCCATACTTCGGTTGGTTGGGTTGGTTGGGTTGGGTCATGGCATGAAAAAGGTTGATGACCACTGGCCTCGTAGGTCAAGAGAGCTGCCACTTCTCTTTGGGAATCCCTGTTCTAAGGCATTGCGGCTGATTAAAAGGCATGGGGGTCCATTTCTTTGGCAGCCGCTGCTTGAATTGACGTGCACCTCTTATGTCCCAGGTGACTTCTGCAAAGTGAACCGCTGTCAGAATGGAGGGACTTGCCTTACTGGCATCTCTGACTCGCCGTTCTTCTGTATCTGCACGGAAGGCTTCACTGGCATTGACTGCAATGAAACGGAGAAAGGTAGGGGGGTTAAGCGCACCTGCTGTCTGAGAGCTCAAGCCGTGTTCTTCAACCGGTGGGTTGGGATCCCAATAGGGTTGCGAATCTTCAGTGGTGGGGTCGCGGCAACTTATGGGAATGAAAAAAGGTGAAGACTGCTGGACGAGAGCACCACCAGGTCAAGGGGGAAGCATCTGATGCACCCAGTAGTGTCATCTAATGGGTACGCTGGGCGGGAGGAACGGGTGAGCGGCAGCCCGCCCGTTGCATAATGCTCCGTTACAGCGAAACGGAGCGTTACGCAATGGGTAGGCTGCCGCTCACCCATTCCTCCTGCCCAGCGTACCCGTTAGATGACACTACTGGATGCACCCCTTCAGGTACCAGGAGATTATGGCCCTCTCCTGCTCAGGTGCTTAGCAATTGTGCTAAAATAGCTTTCACTAGTGCCCGGCTTCAGGGTAGCTTTTTTCCTTCTCCAGTGAACAGTGCTGGGGGGGGGGGGCCCCGCCCCGGCCCCCGGGGGGGGAGGATCAATAGTGGGGTCCCCTGCCTCATACTGTGTGTATGTTTATACATTGGGGTCATGGCATGAAAAAGGTTGAAGACCACTGAGCCAAAGGACAGTTTATTTAAAAGATTCCTACCCCGCCTTTTTCTCCAATAGGAGACTCAAGGCGACTATTCAGGTGGAAACTCATGAAAATTGCCGAGGGGGGTGGCAGATTCTCCCTCACTGGAGACCTTCAAGCAGAGGCTTGTCAGGCTGCAAGGGTTTCCTGCTACAGGCAGGGTGTTGGACTAGATGCCCTTGTAGGTCCTTTCCAACTCTATGATTCTATGAAAACGTGTAGTTGTGCATCCCCCCTGCTACCACATTTGCATGCTATCCGGAAACAATCTCATGCACGCATTCAACAGTGCTGCTATCCACCACTTAAGTAGGACTGCCTGTTCCCCCTTCCCCCCAGTAGCAAGCAACCCCGTCTATCCATAGGCTTTGCCTGCTGGCCACGTTTTGAACCTGTACGCTGTTGGAATGTTTATGAACATTTCATAACCTCTTGGCAGCTGGCCAGTGTCTGTGGAGCGCCTTCAGTCAACCGACATCAGAGTTCTTGCAGCAAATAGCTACAGAGACTTCAAAGGTTGAAGCCTACGTTTACCTTAAAGTGTTTTAAGCCTGCATTGTGGGTCAAACAGCAAATGAGTTCAATACTTCAATAGCATGGAAATCTCGTCATGTGGAAATCGTATTCAATTAGGTTTGGAAATGCTGTCACAGTCAAACCCTGGTCATGAAATACTGATGAGCTGCCGTACACAAGTTCCTTATTTATTTGCACAGTGGGTTGAAGGGGATAGTTGTGTTTTGGGTGTAACTCTGCCTTGGGCGAATTTAAATCTGAGATGCTCTCTTGTGCAGTTGGCTCCGGCAGAGGAATCTGCAGCAGTCTTTTGTTCCCGTTTTGCGTCTGACGGCTTCTTCCGTGTCTCCGCAGGCCCCTGCCACCCCAATCCCTGCCTGAACAACGGCGAGTGCAAGGAGGTTCCCAATCGGGGAGATGTTTTCACCGAATACGTCTGCAATTGCCCATCGGGGTATGATGGCAAACACTGCCAGAATAGTGAGTGTGGGGTGCTTTGGGGGGGGGGCAGATGGGAGTGGTGGTAGCTCAGTGGTAGGATATCTGCACTGCATGCTGAAGGCCCTGGGTTCAAAACCTGGCAGCATCTCCAGAAATGACTAGGAGAGATCCCCAGGCACTGAAAGCATCAGAATTCTGAGTTCTTTCTAACTCAGAGGAACCCTAATCCCTTCTAGTCCTGTTTCCAGCAGTGACAGACTTTGGGAAGGCTCACAAACAGGGCTGGAAGGCAACAGCCCTCCTATCTGATGGGAATTTTCTCTTATAATGGGCAAGACAATTGCATGGCAGGTAACTTGGAGATGGCTTGTTGGGGTCTGATGGCAAGGGGGAGGAGGAAGACAGAGGCATAGATCCGTGGTAGAGGCCATACTTTGCTGGCAAATGGTTCCGGTTCCCATCCATGGCATCTCCAATTGAAAGCAATCTCAGGTGCTGAGACCTCCCTTTCTCCTGAGACTTTAGAGGTCCATTGCTGCTCAGAGTACAAAATACTCTTCTCAGAATGCCAGGTGCAGGGGAATGGTAATGAGATGCAGGGATCTAGTTGTCTGGTTGGTGTGTTCCCTGAGGCATCTGGTGGGCCACTGTGAGATGCAGGAAGCTGGACTAGGTAGGCCTTGGCCTGATCTGGCAGGGCTGTTCTTTTGTTCCTATGAGTACATGTCTGAGGAGGAGCATCTGGTTCTGGTGGCTGTCCAAGAGAAATGCTGTGGAGAATCTTGACTGGCCATCAGTGTGTTTACCTCAGAATGCCAGAAGCAACAGAGTGGCAACAGAGTGCAGGCAGCCCGTTGTCTCGTGTGCTGCCTGAGACATCTGGTAGGCTACTGTGAAATACAGGAAGCTGGGCTACATGGGCCTTTGGCTTGATCCAGTGGGGCTCTTCTTATGTTCATATGTTTGGAAGAATAATTGGTCCCTCTCTAGTGTAATCTGCCTAATATGCCCCAAACAAAAAGAGACCCTAAATGAATTAACAGAAGTGCCCTAAACACTTAGCCTCACTCATTTAAAAAAAACTTTAGTCTTGCTGATTTGAAATTGGCTTCTGAAGCTTGGAGTCCTAGGATGGATTTAGTGTTGCTTTTTGTAGCATTTGCCAATGTCGCAACTCTTATTAATCCTGACCGGAGTCGAGATGCTCAGCTAATCTTGTGCTGGCACAAACTCTTAAGAGGTTTGCTTGGCTCCCACAGTCTTGAGCTGCATGAACAAAGAGTTCCACACCTTGCAGTAGGAGTTGCACCGCATGTCTTTCACAAAGAGGAGCTTTCGAATCCTTTTACGCACCTTCCATTGAATCTGCGCAGGGGTTCCATTGGTGGGTTGGCTGGCGAAGCGAGGCTTGAAGGGGAGTGCCAAGGCACCAGCGTCTGGATTAGGGCTTTGGTGCTTAATCAACTGAAAATGGAGAATGTCCTTCAAATGCAGATTCTGTGTGCAATGAATCAATGAAGGTTTCTTTGTGGCAGCCCCAGCTCTGAATGTATTTGAGGGGGCGATTCATCTCTTCCTCCTGTTTCCTCCTAGATCTGAATGAATGCTCGTCCCAGCCGTGTAAGAATGGAGGAACCTGCTTGGATCTGGCTGGCGACTATGCCTGCAAATGCCCGTCAACCTACTTGGGGAAGACCTGCCATCTCCGTACGTTTCTGGCCATGATGGTGGGTGCGGAGGGGAGTACTGAAAAGCACCTAAGATGGGCCTTGGGCTCACCCCCCACAAGGCCAATCTAGTTCAGTGCTCTGTTTCCAGTGGGGGCCTCCCAGGTGCCCCAGGACATTTATAAGTCAGACTTGACAGTGTTGGCTGACCCAGTTTTGGTCTATAGCCAGGCCCGATTCCAGGTACAAGGTGTCCCGTCATCAAGGTGCCCACCTCCTCCATGAGCCGACCTTCCTAAAGTTTGTGGGGAGAGCTTACCTGGGAAGTAGTGGGAATGGATTTCCTTTTTTCCTTCTTGGCAATTCCTGACTCATGCCTGCCATTTTATCCTGCGCATTGCTGCTGACAGATGCATTGTTCCAGTACCCCGCCTCTCTCTGTGGGTGGGGGGAAATGGCAGCTGTCTGTCAAACAGCAACTAGTTGCAACCTCCATGCAGCGGCGTCATGCAGCCAGAATGCTGGGCGGGAGGAACGGGTGAGCGGCAGCCCGCCCCTTGCGTTCCGGTCCATTTCACCGTCTTCCCCGCGGGGCAGGGAAGATGGTGAAACAGACTGGAACGCAACAGGTGGGCTGCTGCTCACCCGTTCCTCCCGCCCAGCGTTCCGGCTGCATGACGCCGCTGCCTCCATGGTATCCTGAGAGCAGGTATCTACTGTGTCCCTTGGCAGGGGTATGCCTAGCGGGAGGTCTATAACCACATGGTCCTGGGCACCGCATTTTGAGCTCTCTCAGTGCTGACTTGCCCTCCTGATGGTAGGCATCAGGTAGGCCTTGCACTCTGTCCTCCGGCCCTCTGAAACCTTTCTGAAGGCTCCTGAGGGCCTTTTAACATTACTTCGGCTTTCCAACAAAAACTGGAAGTAACTTTTCGGGCACATTCCTAACCTGGAGTTAGCTGGCACAAGTTAGGCCAACGAAGTTTGGCCGGCACAAGCATGTTTGGACCACTCTTAGAGTCAGGGAGGATGGCGCACGTCTGTGTGCTGGCCTCTGACTCACGGAGTGTCATACTTCACGGTGTGTACCTGACGGCGTCCCTTGTGCCAGCCGAACTTTGCTGGCCTAATTGTGCCGGCGTCACTCCAGGTTAGGACTGCGCCCTCAAAGACCTTGCAAAGGCTGCAGAACGCCTTAATAGGGGTTGGGGTTGTGGTGCGAGGCTCCGGAAGCACTGGGGGAGTGGGGGGGCAGCAGTCTCTGGGTGGTGGTGGCAATCTGTAGTCACGGCCCCTGGTGGCAGGTGGGCCAGGTACACAACTGGCCCTTTGTGTGGTGCCAGATCCAGGGATGCTACACAGGATATGGAATTCAGAAGTCTATTCGGGAATTTGTGGTCTCCATATATATACCCAGCGGTGTCATGCTGCCGGAACGGTGGGAGGGACCAACGGGTGAGTGGCAGCCCGCCCGTTGCGTCACGCTCCGTTTCGCAGGGGCGGGGAAGATGGCAAAATGCAGCGTGATGCAACGGGCGGGCTGCCACTCACCCGTTCCTCCCGCCCA